>BPLQ01003853.1:0-283958 GCA_021605075.1 Caerostris darwini | reverse complement strand
ATTTGTCCCGGAAAATCAGGATAACGGGAGAATTTGGCCAAAAATCGATTTGGCCATAACATAAAAAGTTACATAGGAATAATTTTTTTGATGTTTCCAGAGGATGTAGGGCTACGCCACGAATCGATAGCCACCATCCGCGTGTCTCTAAGAAATTATTTGTAGAAGTTACGGGCATGCGCTCGCCGAGTCCCGATTGGGCATTCGCCGATATACCCGGGGCCCATATCGGGAGAAATTAACGTGCGAGGCCCACAATGTGTGTGTCGTTAAATAGAGTTTCACGCCACTAGTTAAACCCCTGAAAAGAATTGGCCTAGCAAATTTATTTCCATAGATATGGGCAAGTATGCGTTTAAGTCACAAATACACGCTCTGGGCGCTCTCCGAGCTGTTTTTAGCGATTTTAGCGTTTTAAGGGAGTAATTTTCGATCGATTTGGCTGCAATTTGGCATGGGAGTCCCTCAGATGAATACATTTCGATCGCCTATCAGCATTTTTGGCTGCGCCCAAAATTTGTCCCGGAAAATCCAGGATAACGGGAGAATTTGGCCAAAAATCGATTTGGCCATAACATAAAAAGTTACATAGGAATAATTTTTTTGATGTTTCCAGAGGATGTAGGGCTACGCCACGAATCGATAGCCACCATCCGCGTGTCTCTAAGAAATTATTTGTAGAAGTTACGGGCATGCGCTCGCCGAGTCCCGATTGGGCATTCGCCGATATACCCGGGGCCCATATCGGGAGAAATTAACGTGCGAGGCCCACAATGTGTGTGTCGTTAAATAGAGTTTCACGCCACTAGTTAAACCCCTGAAAAGAATTGGCCTAGCAAATTTATTTCCATAGATATGGGCAAGTATGCGTTTAAGTCACAAATACACGCTCTGGGCGCTCTCCGAGCTGTTTTTAGCGATTTTAGCGTTTTAAGGGAGTAATTTTCGATCGATTTGGCTGCAATTTGGCATGGGAGTCCCTCAGATGAATACATTTCGATCGCCTATCAGCATTTTTGGCTGCGCCCAAAATTTGTCCCGGAAAATCCAGGATAACGGGAGAGATTGGCCAAAAATCGATTTAGCCATAACATAAAAAGTTCCATAGGAATAATTTTTTTGATGTTTCCAGAGGATGTAGGGCTACGCCACGAATCGATAGCCACCATCCGCGTGTCTCTAAGAAATTATTTGTAGAAGTTACGGGCATGCGCTCGCCGAGTCCCGATTGGGCATTCGCCGATATACCCGGGGCCCATATCGGGAGAAATTAACGTGCGAGGCCCACAATGTGTGTGTCGTTAAATAGAGTTTCACGCCACTAGTTAAACCCCTGAAAAGAATTGGCCTAGCAAATTTATTTCCATAGATATGGGCAAGTATGCGTTTAAGTCACAAATACACGCTCTGGGCGCTCTCCGAGCTGTTTTTAGCGATTTTAGCGTTTTAAGGGAGTAATTTTCGATCGATTTGGCTGCAATTTGGCATGGGAGTCCCTCAGATGAATACATTTCGATCGCCTATCAGCATTTTTGGCTGCGCCCAAAAAATTGTCCCGGAAAATCCAGGATAACGGGGAGAATTTGGCCAAAAATCGATTTGGCCATAACATAAAAAGTTACATAGGAATAATTTTTTTGATGTTTCCAGAGGATGTAGGGCTACGCCACGAATCGATAGCCACCATCCGCGTGTCTCTAAGAAATTATTTGTAGAAGTTACGGGCATGCGCTCGCCGAGTCCCGATTGGGCATTCGCCGATATACCCGGGGCCCATATCGGGAGAAATTAACGTGCGAGGCCCACAATGTGTGTGTCGTTAAATAGAGTTTCACGCCACTAGTTAAACCCCTGAAAAGAATTGGCCTAGCAAATTTATTTCCATAGATATGGGCAAGTATGCGTTTAAGTCACAAATACACGCTCTGGGCGCTCTCCGAGCTGTTTTTAGCGATTTTAGCGTTTTAAGGGAGTAATTTTCGATCGATTTGCCTGCAATTTGGCATGGGAGTCCCTCAGATGAATACATTTCGATCGCCTATCAGCATTTTTGGCTGCGCCTAAAATTTGTCCCGGAAAATCCAGGATAACGGGAGAATTTGGCCAAAAATCGATTTGGCCATAACATAAAAAGTTACATAGGAATAATTTTTTTGATGTTTCCAGAGGATGTAGGGCTACGCCACGAATCGATAGCCACCATCCGCGTGTCTCTAAGAAATTATTTGTAGAAGTTACGGGCATGCGCTCGCCGAGTCCCGATTGGGCATTCGCCGATATACCCGGGGCCCATATCGGGAGAAATTAACGTGCGAGGCCCACAATGTGTATGTCGTTAAATAGCGTTTCACGCCACTAGTTAAACCCCTTAAAAGAATTGGCCTAGCAAATTTATTTCCATAGATATGGGCAAGTATGCGTTTAAGTCACAAATACACGCTCTGGGCGCTCTCCGAGCTGTTTTTAGCGATTTTAGCGTTTTAAGGGAGTAATTTTCGATCGATTTGGCTGCAATTTGGCATGGGAGTCCCTCAGATGAATACATTTCGATCGCCTATCAGCATTTTTGGCTGCGCCCAAAATTTGTCCCGGAAAATCCAGGATAACGGGAGAATTTGGCCAAAAATCGATTTGGCCATAACATAAAAAGTTACATAGGAATAATTTTTTTGATGTTTCCAGAGGATGTAGGGCTACGCCACGAATCGATAGCCACCATCCGCGTGTCTCTAAGAAATTATTTGTAGAAGTTACGGGCATGCGCTCGCCGAGTCCCGATTGGGCATTCGCCGATATACCCGGGGCCCATATCGGGAGAAATTAACGTGCGAGGCCCACAATGTGTGTGTCGTTAAATAGCGTTTCACGCCACTAGTTAAACCCCTGAAAAGAATTGGCCTAGCAAATTTATTTCCATAGATATGGGCAAGTATGCGTTTAAGTCACAAATACACGCTCTGGGCGCTCTCCGAGCTGTTTTTAGCGATTTTAGCGTTTTAAGGGAGTAATTTTCGATCGATTTGGCTGCAATTTGGCATGGGAGTCCCTCAGATGAATACATTTCGATCGCCTATCAGCATTTTTGGCTGCGCCCAAAATTTGTCCCGGAAAATCAGGATAACGGGAGAATTTGGCCAAAAATCGATTTGGCCATAACATAAAAAGTTACATAGGAATAATTTTTTTGATGTTTCCAGAGGATGTAGGGCTACGCCACGAATCGATAGCCACCATCCGCGTGTCTCTAAGAAATTATTTGTAGAAGTTACGGGCATGCGCTCGCCGAGTCCCGATTGGGCATTCGCCGATATACCCGGGGCCCATATCGGGAGAAATTAACGTGCGAGGCCCACAATGTGTATGTCGTTAAATAGCGTTTCACGCCACTAGTTAAACCCCTGAAAAGAATTGGCCTAGCAAATTTATTTCCATAGATATGGGCAAGTATGCGTTTAAGTCACAAATACACGCTCTGGGCGCTCTCCGAGCTGTTTTTAGCTATTTTAGCGTTTTAAGGGAGTAATTTTCGATCGATTTGGATGAATACATTTCGATCGCCTATCAGCATTTTTGGCTGCGCCCAAAATTTGTCCCGGAAAATCCAGGATAACGGGAGATTTTGGCCAAAAATCGATTTGGCCATAACATAAAAAGTTACATAGGAATAATTTTTTTGATGTTTCCAGAGGATGTAGGGCTACGCCACGAATCGATAGCCACCATCCGCGTGTCTCTAAGAAATTATTTGTAGAAGTTACGGGCATGCGCTCGCCGAGTCCCGATTGGGCATTCGCCGATATACCCGGGGCCCATATCGGGAGAAATTAACGTGCGAGGCCCACAATGTGTATGTCGTTAAATAGCGTTTCACGCCACTAGTTAAACCCCTTAAAAAGAATTGGCCTAGCAAATTTATTTCCATAGATATGGGCAAGTATGCGTTTAAGTCACAAATACACGCTCTGGGCGCTCTCCGAGCTGTTTTTAGCGATTTTAGCGTTTTAAGGGAGTAATTTTCGATCGATTTGGCTGCAATTTGGCATGGGAGTCCCTCAGATGAATACATTTCGATCGCCTATCAGCATTTTTGGCTGCGCCTAAAATTTGTCCCGGAAAATCCAGGATAACGGGAGAATTTGGCCAAAAATCGATTTGGCCATAACATAAAAAGTTACATAGGAATAATTTTTTTGATGTTTCCAGAGGATGTAGGGCTACGCCACGAATCGATAGCCACCATCCGCGTGTCTCTAAGAAATTATTTGTAGAAGTTACGGGCATGCGCTCGCCGAGTCCCGATTGGGCATTCGCCGATATACCCGGGGCCCATATCGGGAGAAATTAACGTGCGAGGCCCACAATGTGTATGTCGTTAAATAGCGTTTCACGCCACTAGTTAAACCCCTTAAAAGAATTGGCCTAGCAAATTTATTTCCATAGATATGGGCAAGTATGCGTTTAAGTCACAAATACACGCTCTGGGCGCTCTCCGAGCTGTTTTTAGCGATTTTAGCGTTTTAAGGGAGTAATTTTCGATCGATTTGGCTGCAATTTGGCATGGGAGTCCCTCAGATGAATACATTTCGATCGCCTATCAGCATTTTTGGCTGCGCCTAAAATTTGTCCCGGAAAATCCAGGATAACGGGTTTAAGGGAGTAATTTTCGATCGATTTGGCTGCAATTTGGCATGGGAGTCCCTCAGATGAATACATTTCGATCGCCTATCAGCATTTTTGGCTGCGCCTAAAATTTGTCCCGGAAAATCCAGGATAACGGGAGAATTTGGCCAAAAATCGACTTGGCCATAACATAAAAAGTTACATAGGAATAATTTTTTTGATGTTTCCAGAGGATGTAGGGGCTACGCCACGCTTTGCCTTTGTCGGCAGCAGCTGTAATAAGATTCCAAATTTACTAACGGCCGTTACTCATGATGAATAGACTAATCAGTTCCTGCTTTAAATAAAAATAATATTTTCCACTGTTAATGCGAGCACATATTGCGCAGGGAATATAAACAATGTCATTACGATCCGCCAAAACTTTTTATGTGTGATAAAATGAACAGATGAAGCTTTTTTTCAATTCCTTCTATTAGCTCACACTCTCCCTATATATATCTTGTTCATATTTTCAATCGTTCATAAGATACTTTTTATAAGATACTTTTTCCAAATTTTGAATGTCTGCCTGATTAAGAGCATTCCATATTGTTTGTATGCGCACCCAAAGTTCGTCTGCAGAAGCAACAGGACAAGGATCACGAGCGGGACGCCGACCAACGAAATCCCACACATGTTCAATCGGCGACATATCCGGGGAATATGCAGGCCAAGGAAGAAGCTGTACCTGTCGCTTTGCAAAGAAGGATTGAACAGTCCTAGCGATATGAGGGCGGGCATTGTCCTGTTGAAATACAGAGCCTGGCAAGCTTTGAAGGAAGGGAACAGCTTGGGGCTGTAGAACTTCACTGATGTACCGGTTGCTGTTCAGATTGCCCACAATTCTTTGCAATTGAGATCGTCCATGATATGCTATTGCACTCTAGACCATAACTCCGGGTGTTCGTCCACTGTGGCGTTCCATAATGCACTCCGGAAGGTGATGTTCACCGGCATAGCGTTTGACACGAATGCGGCCATCATAGTACCACAAATTAAAGCGGAATTCGTCAGAAAACACGACATGCTGCCAATCAGCACGCCAGTCTCTATGCTGAGCGGCCCATTGTAGCCGCAGGCGGCGATGGTTTAGCGTGAGAGGGATCCTGTATAAAGGAGTCCTTGCGCGCTGTCCACGCTGCAGCAGATGCCTACGAATTGATGAAGCACACAATGAAACATCTGTAGCTATTGACCACTGTGCTGCCAATTGTCTAGAGGAAGCTGTAAGGTCCGTCAGCGCCATGCGGACCAGGTGTCTATCATCGCGAGCTGACGTCACATTTCGAGGTCCACTCTGGGATTTCCAAGTTGTCTGACACTCGTCCGTCCATTGCTTCCAAAGACGCATCACTGTGCTGCTGTTACGCTGCACACGAGCGGCTACTGCACGATAAGAGAATCCAGCTTCACGAAGGCCGATGATTCTCCCCCGTTCAAACTCTGTAAGTTGTTCAAATCTCGCTCTCTTTCGTCGAAGAGGCATAAGTAACGATTGAGCTTACGTTTACCACTAGCAGATAACCATACACGCCTCGCTACAGCCGTCTATTTATTCGGATCCATCCGCCGTTCAGAGGGTGCTGCTCAGCATACGCATGCGCTACGGATTTGAAATTCTAATCATTTGCATATCATGCGCTAATTTGCATTTCCTGAAAATTTCAGCTCACTCGCGTAAGTCCTTCATGGTGTTGCAATTTTCACAAACATGAGTTTATATGTCTTTAAAAAAAATCTTTTTTTTAACTGGACAAAGTTTCTTTTTTATTTCTAATGAAATAAATAAGATAAAGTAAACAAATTATATTATTTTTAAAAAATTAGATTCTTTATCATTCGAAAAATACTTAACATTCTTATATTCACTCTTAATAATTAATTATTTATAATGAAACGACAGACAGAAAAAAAAATCAAATTATTTCATCTAATTATTAGAATTTTTTTTTTCTTTACTTCAATCTCATAATAAAAAAGAAATGAATACCATTAAAAAGATGAAAATTAATTAATAACCTTAAATTAACTGGAAAACTCGAAAATCAATATTTGGCTCTTCTAATAAATACATTTTTTTTTCATACTATAGAAATATAATAAAATCCCTTTTTATTATTATTATTTTGTCTCTGCCTTCTATTTCATAGAAGAATGATAAGCATATAAAAAAATGCATTTTTAAGTAAAGGACATCTATCTATCTATAATAGATAAATTAGAATTCTTGTGATGAAACGGATAATTCACATTACTGTGTAAAATAATTAACTTGCCCAACTCGTAACTAATGTCAAAACAAATGTGCAGGAGGACTCAGGTTCGAATCGGCTTACAGCGTCTTTTGAGGTCAATGTTTTCAGAAAATAGGAGGCAGATGGCAGTTGTAACAACAAACGCAAAGTGTCTTAGATTGATAGTCAGGCGGTCTGATGGCAGATTTCTCCCATACGACACGCAAACGACGGCCAGTTACACCTATAAGTCTTCCCAAAAAGCAATATCCTCTCCTCCTCCCCCATGAATACGTAGTCATGTATACAGCGAATCATTTTTATTTTTTCAATTCCTTATATTAGCTCACACTCTCCCTATATATATCTTGTTCAAATTTTCAATCGTTCATAAAATACTTCTTATTCATCCACTCAAGTTCAAATGCATCTTTTTTAACTTGTAATGCATGACACGTGATGTTAATACGGTTTTTTTTTTTTTTTCAAATATTAATTCGTTAATTAAATTTAATTAATTCATTTTAGTTTTTTTTAGATTTAAGTTGCATGTATCTAATAATAGATGGTGCCAGATAAACTTAAAAAAATGAAAATTATTTATAAAGGACTTTCTGCAATAGAGTGAAAAAAAAGTAGGAATTGACTTTAAAAAGAATTTTTTTATATTACTTGTTCAACAAAAAGAAAGACCCACCGATATTACGACAATAAGACGTCCACCGGTATTAAACAAAAAAAGGTATTCGACAATAACAGGCCCACCAATATTAGACAAAAAAAAAAAACCTCGTTCTATGATAACAGACCCGGTTTATTATTGATTACCAGTTTGTCCGATATCGGTATTCGACAAAAAAAAAAAAAAAAAAAAAAAAAAATTCGACAATAACAGGCCCACCGGTATTGGACAAAAAAAGAAATTCGATAATAACAAGTTCACCGGTATTGGGGCGGTCTGGTGGCCGACTGGCTAGCGGGCCGGGCCTTTGGTATCACAGGCTTCAGGTTCGAATCCCGGAGGTGGCATGAATGTTTGTGAGTGGTTCGGAATCTACTTTAAACGGTAGGTCCTGGTCTGTTTAGCCTTCGTGTGCACAAAATGACCATAGAGCGACAAACCAAACCACCGGTATTGGACAAAAAAAAAAAAAAAAAGAAATTCATTAACAAGAGGCCCGCCAATATCCGACAAAAAAAAAAAAAAAGAAATTCGATAATAACAAGCCCACCGATATTCGACAATAACAAGTTCACCGGTATTGGACAAAAAAAAAAGAAATTCGATAATAACAAGCCCGCCAATATCCGACAAAAAAAATTCGATTATAACAAGCCCACCGATATTCGACAAAAAAAAGAACGATATTCGACTATAACAAGTCCACCGGTATAGGACAAAAAAAAGAAATTCGATAATAACAAGCCCGCCAATATCCGACAAAAAAAAAAAAATTCGATAATAACAAGCCCACTGATATTCGACAAAATAAAGAACGATATTCGACAATAACAAGTCCACCGGTATAGGACAAAAAAAAGACATTCGGTAATAACAAGCCCGCCAATATTCGACAAAAAAAAAGATATTCGACAATAGCAGACCCGCCAGTATTAGACAAAAAAAATTCTATAATAACATGCCCACCGATATTCGACAATAACAAGTCCATCGGCATTGGACAAAAAAAAAAATACGGTATTCGACAATAAAAACGATAGTCAGCAATAAGAGGCTCACCGGCATTCTACTAAAGAAAAATAAACTATCTTATTTGCATCATGAAATTTGAGACTAAACATCATTGAAATTTTTGACAAGTTCTTCATGACTGATTGCACTACAGTTACATATTTATTTTCAAATGTAAGAAATTAGCAACTTATGATTCTAGATTTCTGCAACTAAAGTGAAAATTCTTTCATGACCTTGAATGTTGTTGTGTTTCCTGAATCATAAATGGATGACTGAGATTAATAAAACAAAATAATTTCAATAGCGCTGAGAGGATTTGCCACCATATTTAAACACTACATTTTTTTAACCTGTGAAGTGTAATTCTTAACTTCGGAACACTGAATTTCGTATTCTAATTAGTAGCAGATATCGCCAAAGATGAATGGTAGCAATTATTATATATCAATTATTTTAAAATGCAAAAGCGGCAAAAGATTTTTGAAGGACATAATAACAAATCAAAATAAACTAAACTTGCATACTTTATGACAAGAACACTTTATAAGTATGCACGTAAACCTTTTCGGTCTTGGCACTTAAGTGCAATTAAATAGTCTTAATTTTCAACTATTTACTTACTAGCTAGCAACGTCACAGAAAAGAAATGCTACATGTCATCCACCAAGTGACACTTAAAGTAAATTTCATTTCTTCTTTCCTTCCGATAAAACATGAATTTCAGTGAAATTAAGCTCTACAATTAGTATGTGAGATATAGCATTTTTAATGAAGCAACTTTTGTTAGTTTGAAAAAATGGATAAAAAGGAATTTCGTGTGTTAATAAAGCATTGCTTTTTGGCTACAAAAAATACGATTGAAGCCAAGGCTTGGCTTGATAAACATTATTCGGACTTTGCACCAGGAAAATCAACCGTAGAGAAGTGGTTTGTTAAATTTAAACGAGGCGAAATGAGCAGCGAGAACGATGCACGCAGTGGACGCCCCAAAGAGGCTGTTACCGACGAAAACATCCAAAAAGTCCACAAAATAATTTCTGATAACCGTAAAGTGAAGTGGATTGAGATAGCTGAGACCCTAAAGATATCAAAGGAACATATTGGAATGAATATTTGGATATGCGAAAGCTCTGTTCGAAGTGGGTGCCGCGCGAAGCTCACAATCGACCCAAAATAACAACGAATTGATGATTCTAAGCAGTGTTTGGAGCTGTTCAATCGTAATAAACCCGAATTTTCGCGACGATATGTATCTTCACTGACTCAAGGTCTGCCTTACAGGCTCTTAATAAAAGTTTTTCAAGTGTTGTCTTGAACATTTTATATTTTTTAAAACAACTCCACTTATGACGAAAAAAAGATAGAAATGAATTCATCAAACATCGGGTTCTTTTAGTTGTTCACAAATGTTGTTAAGTTGTTGGTGGTTCAAAATAAATCAGCTCTCTTGAATTAATTCTTGATTATTTTATTACACATACTAAGAATAATTAAAACTTTGTACAATATTTACAAATTAATAGTAATGCCACACTTTCTAATCTGTAATGCCATAAAACTTAATTTCTCTCAATATACCTCTCACACTTGTAAGATTACCTCTCTCTCTGTCTCTTGCTTTCCAAGCATGCTCTCAGACTCGCACTTCTTTCGCCCAATTAAATTGGCGTCGCAGCGCCCTCTAACGGCATTCATTCCTCTTTTTTCCACACCACTACTTGCACAGATGTGCACACTGCAATGGCTCATGTGGATTTGGAATTGGATGAAATTGCAGATTCTTTAGCGAAGAATACCAGAAGTCTGGATCAGACATCATTCCTACTTTCCTTACAGATGCAAATGCCTTGGCAAAATCTAAACTTATAATTTCTTCTAAGATTAAATACAAAATTTTCAAATCTTAATGTCGACAGAGAAACAGTTTCAATTCTCACCAGATTAAACCACAAAAATATGAAAATTTCTGCTCATAGCATTAAAAAATACCAATAAAGTGACAATTGCCCTGATATCGAGCTTATGCCCCATAATGTTTTTGATTGCCCAGCTGTTGCAGCCACCATAGATTGTCTAGACCCTTCCTCAGAAGATATTATGAGCTCGCAATCAACAGAACCAATAATATTCAGGAGCACTACAATATTTTATTTTCTTCTACTCTTCAGGGGATAAGAGTACAACAACAACTACTACTACTACTACTAGACCACTGAATGATAATTGCATTTTAAGAGAATTTTCTACAAAAACAGAAAGGTAGCAACAACTTTTCATTTTCCTTTAATATTTCTTTTCTAACATTAAAGGAGTTTAAATTTAGCTGTTCATGTAAAATTAAATGGTTGTAAATTTGTCTCGGTAGAACTCCAGTATACATCACATAAAATTTTAATTAATTGTCATAAAACGTCCTATTCAACAACAGATATTTATTAGGTATTATATTTTTAAAGTTATTTCCAAAAATAAATTTTATCACCTAATTCTAATGGGAGGAGGGAAGAATTACGTTGGAAAAAACTTCTCATAAAATAAGTTACAATGTTTTTTTTCAAAAAATACAAAGAACAATCAAAACCTTTTAGCAAATTGAAAAAAATAAAATAAAATAAAAGCATTCAGTAGTATTTTTAAAATACATGAATTAGTACAAAAGGAAAATTATCATATTATTAAGTTTTCTTATTAATTGTGTCTGTTGACATCCAGACTATCATCCAACCGTTCACCTACAAGCAATCACTTTTGATTAGAATACAAAAGTGGTTGCTCTTAGAAGTTTCACTGATTTCTAAACATGCGTAGGTTAATAGCAAATGAAAATTAATAATACCTGAAAATTATAATCGCATTGACAGATTTAGAATTAATCAAATTCTTATCTAAATAACAATTTGATTGTTTTACAATGCTTAATAATAAAAAGAAAAATGGCATTAAGATAACTATTTATCAAATATAAATTATTTCACAAAGAAAAATTATATTGTAAGCTAATTTTCTTTCTGAAGTTCCTACAATTTATTATTTTTATCAAATAAATTTTATAACAGCCATTAATTTTCAATAATTAAAATTTCCTAGACAAAAATTTTAATTGGAAATATTTTACACTTCAGTAATTTTTATATTTAAGTACGAATTTTGATTAAAGTAGATAATAGTAATGTCCATCAATTTGATTTTAAATTTTTAATATAAAAATCATTTGTTCATATAAAATAGCTTTTACCTAAATTTGAATTTTAATGTAAAAAAATTTAAATCATTTAATTCTAACTGAAATTTAATATTTTAGCTTAATATCACAACTTCTTATTTTAAGACAATGAAGATATGGACCTCAATGAATTAAAATATAATCAACAAAATTTTTGAAATAAAAATTAGAAAACATACAATCACAATTTGCAAATATTCAACAATATATTTGGTGATAAAAATGCATTCCAAATGACTAAATTTAAAATTTTAATGAATAGACAATTTTTAAAACATTTTAAGTTTTGCGTGGATACTATTTATGACAATTATCAAAACATAATGTAATGTAGCTCCATGACAAAAATTTATTGAATTACAAATAGAAATTCTTTAAATTTTTCCATCGAATTTTTCTCAATATTTTTCAGTTCATATCTACTTTGAAAAAGGCCATCCTTGCACTACTTGAAGGTTTGGAATTCTATTTTTGTTTGACTTAAGTATATTTAGTAAAAGTAACCCATTTGGCAGCCACAATGTTTTCTCATCCTACACAAATGATGACTTCTTCCAATGGGAACAAATTTGAAGCCAAAATCCTTCTTTCACCCATTGTCCTTTGAAGTGAAAGGAGTGTGTTTATCCCTCTGCATCAGTCTAAATAGACTACTATAATGCAAGAACCATTTTGGTTTATAAAAAGAAATAATGGAAAGCTATAAACAAAGGTGGTTAATTGGTCTTATGATGGCAAACAATCTATAATAGTTTTGAAAAACAATATAACTGATTATAAAAATTAAATAAGGGAATTGCCAAACTGAAAACTTAACCCCCTTTTTTGTGTGTGTCTATGCAAATCACATAAACCGGTTTAAGGATAAGCCCTCAACTGTGACAAAAATAATCAGCAATATTTTACATGGGCAATAATATAAATTTTACCTAAACTATAAACATAAGGTGCTTCTTTAAAAACAATTTCATGATCTCAACTTAATTTGGAATTTGTGGCATACTTTGGATTAAGAATTTAGAAAAAAATTAATTTAAAATTATTCCTTTAGAAAAACAGGCAGATGTACCTTGCCAAACATAATCAAAAAAAATTTAGAAAATAGAGTATATCCCAAAGTAAAATAGAATTAAAGTAGAAACAAACTGGTTATTTTATCTGCAGTCAACAAAGATTCACTTTAATCCATTAATGTCAGGCCATTACAGATTAGAACAAAGTGTGAAAATTATTACTGGGGAGAAATTTTTCCCAAACATGAACGACTTAACACATTTGGTTTAATTCATAACATTACCATCACATTCAGGCCACTAAATGGGTTGGAAAAATCTTAAAGAATTAAATTAAGAAAAGTTTGATGTCTTAAATTTGATAATCCAATTTTCAAGTTTTAATAATTTAATACATAATATTTCCCTTATTTTTAAAACAAACTAACTATTATATTTTTTAAACATTGTAATTATGAGGTGCAATATAGACCTACTTCCTGACATGCTATATTATGTGGTCTACAGTTTTCAGCATGATAGGCCTGCATGCATTCAATGGAATGCTGGTTACTCATCTCGACCAAAAAAAACTGACCTAATGAACATCTGCATAGCACTGGGATTTTCAACCAACCAAACAAAACAGCCCTTTACGTGATTTAGCAGAACTACTGAACCAAGCTCATCTCCATCGTTGCCTAGCACTTCATGGTGAATTTAAGACTACAAGATACTGGCAAGCAAGAGAACTCTTTATGTCAATGACTTTGTTGAACTCTTTTGTGTACATTTTCTTTGTTATTCTGTATTTCTCCCCTTTTTTTGTATTACTTTGCCATTGGAAATAAATAAAAAAATTTAATTGTAATTATTGTATTGTAAATACCAAGACGAGAGATATTATTTATTTTCACTCCTGCATATTGGAATACAGGAATTTTTTTTTTTAAGCACAGAGTGAGGCAGAAGATTAAACCCAAAGCACCCTTGACACTCCAAAGATCACTAGTCTATTTTTATGATGGTTTTTAAATTAAGGTATATGTATAGATATAAAGAAGGTTTTTCTTTTATTATGAAAAAAGTAATTTTTAATCAATAATCAAATGCTTGTTAACATGCACATTGAAAATGAAACTCTCAGTAAAGATAATCAGCTCGTTATTAAATGTGGTTAATAACAGCGTAACACATGCATCATTATGTTTTTTAAATTAAATCGTCAAATTTCTAAAAAAAAAGGAAACACACATCTCTTTTAATTGTATAAGCTTTTATTGACACTGTAATAGAAGCATTACAGAAAGCTTTAATATAGAAATACGATGGAAAACAAATCAATAATTCATGAATATAAAATAGTGAATATTCTCAAATTGGCAGTGTGGAAAAGCTTAAGCATACTAATTATATTAGCTTTACATGAATTATAAATGGCAGTATTATCAGAAATAAAAAACTGAATTTTGAAATAATTTACATTATATTAAAAATTTTCAGTTATTTAAAATAATAACAAATTTCAGAATATAAAATATTTTTTTATAGAATTATAAAATTTGATTTATTAGTAAGCATTTCTGTATTATTAATAGTCACAGAATTGATATTTAAATGTTGCTAGATATGCCAATTTTTAAAATGTCATGAAAATATCACCAGTACAAAAAACATCAACACTACAGATTGATGAAATAAATATTTAATTCTAACCCTCCAGTTAATTTTTTTTCTCATTTAAATATAAACAGGAAAACATCTTTAAGCTGCATCTACTAGCTGTAGCTTATTGAATAATATAAATGTCTATGGTAAAGCATGCAAAATATTTTAATTTAAATTATATGGAATAAAATAACAAAATTAAAACAACGTATATGTAACTCTGTACTTCACTAATAAAAAAAAAATTGCAATAAAATATTCTTAGGCATAATTAATTGATTGTATAAGAGAGCAGAATATTATGAGTACAGCTAAATAAATGCATAAACTTTTACTCGATGAAACAAGCCAAACAATGTTGATTCACATAAGTATACATCTTTGGATGGCAAAGAAAAAGAAATTTTAAGACACTTCACACAAAAGAACACATGCAAATTTTCAGAGTCTTAAAAACTAATACTAATGATTGTTTTTCTTATGAGCTGACACACGACACAATATAAAGAAGATTTAAAACGAAACAATCAACTTAAATGTTTTTAAAAAATCATCACAACATTTTACACAAATTCAATATCATTGAAAAAATATATAGTATACAAGACAAGACCCAATACTATTCAAATATTTTGAGACTATTATACAGAAAGGATATAAAACATAATACAAAGCATGCAGGTCAGTCCATTTACGGTTTTTCTAATATTACGGGTCAGATTAAGGTGCGATTGTTTTTGTCACAGATATAATACTCAAGGTTCACATCCAATGCGTCTTAGACGAACTGAAAAGAAAAATCACAGTATTAGTTCAGAAATAAACACTATTCATAGAGAATGTTTCAAATACTAGTTTAAAAATTAAAAAATTACAGAAACAAATTTTGTTTTATTTATTTATATTCTGGCTACACACACACACATATCTCTGATAGTATACATATATGTATACTGGTGCAGCACTGTTTGGCTGTAGAAAATAAAACATTTTTAATTTTGTTAAATTTAATTAAGAAAAAATATGGACGAAAAATGCAGAGGAAATGAGAGAAAATCTTGTGAATGTCTAACAAAAGATAAATATTAAACTTATCATTATTAAACAAAAAAAGGCTTTTTCTTTTAAAATTGTGATACATTGTTTTCATTGAAAAATGTAAAAGAAAACTTATTTTGAAGCAATATTTATCAATAATGCATTAAATAATCAGAAATTGAATAATGAAACAAAAAAGAAAAATAAATAAAAAGATATTTAAAAAACTATGCAGATTCCATCATAAAAACTTTCATCATCATGTTAACTGATGGCAGTTCATCAAATAACAAACAAACAAAAAAAAAGGTATTTTATTAAATTTAAAAAATAAGAACTTTTGTAATTTTTGCTAACATATTAGATAAAAATAATAAATTTAATAATAAAATTTTAATATTTTATAATTAAAAAAAATGTAAACAAATTTTTTTTGCTTTAAATACAGAAATAGATTATTTATATACAAGCTACAGATATAATATAATAAAATACATATCTATAAAAATGAGGGTTTTTTTAAAGTTATATTTATCAATAGTATGTGAAAATGTTATAAAATAATAATGTTTATAAATAACAATTAATTCTACAAAAAAAAATCTGACAGTCAATAATTAACTTGCAATTCATGCTAAACAAACAAAATTCAGTTAATTTAATTAAATTATATTTTTTCAAAAAAATGAACTATCAATTTAAATAACACTATTAAATAAATATTTTTTAAACATTCAATTTAAATTAATATTAATTTATTTAATTGAGAAACCACTAATAGATCTTTTTGTTTTCATTACGTTGCCAAAAATTTCTATTGCTAAATATATCAAAACATTTTAATTCATGGTAAATTAAAAAATACACTGTGAAAGATTAAACAGAAATTCCAAAACTCATTTAAAAGGTTGCTAGAACAATAAAAAAAATAATTCCAAAAGTTCAATTGCAGAACTGTCAATTAATAAATTATATAAACATAATATTAAAAAAAACACAAATGAATTTTTATGACAAATGAATACAAATATTAAAAACGCAAATGAATTTTATTTTCTTGAATTTATAAATTCAAAATATTTTAAGTAAGTAAACAAAATACATATCCTTATAATATTGAAATACATATTACACCTATGATGGTAGAATGTTTAACTTTTATTTCTTTTATTCAAAAGATTTAACTTTTTAGTAATAAATCAACAATAAACAAAAGAAATTTTTAAATTTTATTATGATGTTCATATTGATGTGAATTCAAACTTACTTCTGTCATTGTTCTTTTGCAAGTGCTCTGTGATCCTCACACGAGCATCTGGAACATCAAAGCATAAACCCAGCCTGAGCAATGTCTTGTTTTCTTCGATGAGTTTCGTTATTTCCATTTCAATCTTGTTGCCCAGAACAACAGGACTCTGAAAAATGTGTGCCCAAGGAACTTTAGAGAATTTTACTAACAATTTATTACATTTTCCTATACTTAAGAATAAAGTTTAAAATATTTTGACTTGAATGAAGTATTGTGAATTTTTTATGCTATTTTTAACATTAATTTTTTTTTTTTTTTTTTTTTTTAAATTTAATCAGCGTAATGTAAAAAACATTGAGCAATGAAGAAACAAATCTTAAAGGAAAGATGTGACATGAATTATTAGAATAATTCAACTGTAGATATATTTTATTAGAATTCCTAATCTTTATAAACTGCATTGCTACACACAAAAAAAAACCACAATCACCCAATTAAACTAAGTGTAGTTTATTATTAAAATCCCTTATTATTTCACTGCTTTATAAAATAATGGATAAACAATTATAACAATTAAACGAATTTTTCTGGTTTCAAATAAATTGAGTATCAAATAAACAATATATAGTTATTGCAATACCTAGAAAAAAAATATATCTTCTCTTAAATCTGAATTACTGTCTAAATGATATCACTTATGATAAATAATATTATTACACAATTCACTTACTCAATGCATGCAATTCATCACAAAAGTTTATTAAAAATCTTCAATATATATATATATATATATATATATATATCGATACTTGTTATACAGTAATGAGTTTTTTAAAGTAAAGATTAAAATTTGATTAATAAATATGAATATAATAACTGGATGATATTATTGAATGTTTCAAAATTTTGCTATTTCCAGCCCAATTTAATGAAATTAAATAAATATAAATTAATAACAGCAGTAAAAAATCTGTGATTGTAAAGATATTTCATGTAAAATCTGCCTATGCATATTATCCTATATCCATTTTACTTACAAAATAAAATAGGTAATTTTTTTAGACAATTTCGGATTTTGATGAAAAATGAAATAGTTTATCATAGACATTTTTTTAATCTCTATGATATGCATTGTCAAAAACATATTCCATTTTAAAATTGCTTAAAATGAAATAATTATTAAATAACACTGTCTTTGTTTGAATAAGCCCATATTTCTCAATGAACATTTTTCAAAAAAAAAAAAATCAGTCATCCATTTCAATGATCACTTCAGAACTTAGTCATTGCAAAAGTTAAAATATCTAAAAATAAAATATGCTGTATCAAATTCTTTTTTATAAAAGAAAATTATACATGTTAAATTATTTTACTTTTTTACCCCTTTTTATATAGCTTGCAGCAAAGTAAAAAATGAGTGCATGCTGTCTTTACAAGTCTATGCATACATGCTCTAAATTATTATTCTTTATGATAAGCATAATTTTGTATTTCAATTACTCAAGAAGCTTGCAATTCAAGACGCAAAATCATTTTAGTAGAAAAATATACACACTTGGTTTGCAGCTCTAAATTCCAAAACCGTTTGATTTGTCAACAATGAATCAATCAAATCTCGTATCATACTTCCAGACAAATAATTAGACTCCACATTCAAAGAGATTAAATTCTTGTTCTGCTTCAAGGCCTCGACCAATACCTAAAATTTTATAAAGGTAAGCACATGGTAACAATAAATTAGTAAATATATATATATATTTTTTTATATTATACATTTGCATTTTAAACATTTTATTTGATACAGATAGCACTAAATTAATATTCTCACATTAAGAATTTTTTTTTAAAGAAAGGTCATTCTTAAAGTAATACTTATTTATGATGTTACTTGTCCTCTAATTTTATATTCAACACATCTAGAAGGAATCTCTAATTAACATTTTAATGTTTCCAATGAAAATGACTCGTAAAAGAGCAGTAAAAAATGGAAAGGTTTAATTTTCAAAATAATATAATTTTCAATAAATCATCATAATAAAAAGATATATGAATTATGAAATAAAAAAATGTTTAAAAAAAAAAATGAGAATTTTTAAAATGGTTTCTATTAATAAAGTAAAATTCCTAAACACAAAATTAGAAATAATATTATGCAAAAACAATTGTATGAAAATTTTGGTTTTGTAACACAAATATCAATTTCATTAATAAAATAAAATCAAAGAAGAATGCAATTTGGATTCATGTATTTAAAAAATTTTTAATATATATCAAATTCTCTAAAATTAAGATTTGCTTTTAATTATTATACATTATTTAAAATAATTAATTATTAATTATTTAAAATAATAAATGTTTTACCTCAGCTGATACATCATACAGATCGACATTGGCTAAGCTTAAGTATTCAAGATGTGTGTTTGTTTTCAATCCTTCGAATAATCGCTTCATTTTTTCTCTTGAAATATTCTAAAAAAAATTGTTTAATCAAATAAAATTTTAGAACATACATAATTTAATGCAAATCAATACTATAAATAAAACTAGAAAAAAAGAACACTAAGGACACTTGCATACTATTACAGTAATTGTTACTTCTCAAATTAAAATTACCAGTTTCATTAGTATGCCATTAATGTGCAATTAAAATAAAAGTATTGATACTGAGAAGATTTAAGCAAAGGTGTTGATATTGCTTATAGCCAAGGGTGCGGAGTTGGCCAAAATATTTCTAATTGCTGACTCACAGATCAAATATTTTATGCTAACCTTTTCCATAATTTTATGCACAATGGTCTTTATTAATAGATCTAGATAATTTGTGAAATAAATTGAATGACTTTTACTGAACTGGTATATCTATAAACAAATATGTGCATAACAAAATAATTTTGTACAACTTTAAACATGTTTTTTCACTCACTTAAAAGGCATTCCTATACTCTAAATTTGCTTACAAAAAACATATATCCTATAAAAAAAACAGTATAAAATGAACAGATACTTAAGTATTATATAGAATAGCTCGAGACAAGCAAAAGACACATAAAAGTACATATTAACCACAAAGATGAGATATTTGTATTTAATAATTAAATTTTATTTGTTCTTAGAAATTATTATTTTTCACTATGGATAAAAGATACCTTTTCATAAGCCTCCATGTAGAAAAAAGACTTTCAACACTTACTTGATTTGCTGCACAAGCAATCACTATCTTTGCTATTAATTATATGATTGCAGGATACAACTGAATTGCTCCTTAACATTTAATTTTAACAATAAGCCCTATAATTTAGGAAAAAAAAAAAAAGAAAAAAAAGATTTTTTTTTTTTTTTTTTAAAGAGCTGAATTTTTATATCAACTCATTTAAAAATTCCCAGGAAAAAAATATTATATTTCTATGCCACCTCTACTTATAACACAGCAGTTCTAAATATTTCCCCCTCTCCATTAACTCTTATCATACAGATAAAAATCATAGAACCTGTCCCCAAATAATATTTTTAAATGCAAAGAATAAAATTCCAACATAGTTGCACTAAAATGCAGAAATTTATATTAAAATTAATTGTTATGATAATAAAAGAAATAATTAAAAATTTACATAATACAATAATGCAAGTAAATTTTTTTTTTTTTTTTTTTCACATTTAAATTCAAAATCCTCAAAATCTTTCTTGCAGTCTCCATTGCTATTGGGGCGGGTAGCAAATTATTTACTAATTAAAAACAATTACTCTAATATTATTCCAATTCAATTTCTTCAATGGGGGATCATTCTTCTCCACTTGAGCAAGAGTTTTATCAACATCTGTATCATTATCAGGTTCCATTGGCAAAACTTTGGGTCTTGTGGCATGTACAATACCTAGAAAATTTAAATTTTTTAAAATAGGTTTCACCAAGTGTAAAGAGAATAATAAATTAGTTATATTAAATATATAATTTAATGTTAATTTAAATGTAATTATATAATTATAAAAAGAAATTCTTATACTATCTATTATATATAATTCCCGTGTCACGATGTTTGTTCGCGATGAACTCCGAAACTAACCATCCGATTTTAACTTTTTTTTTTTTAAAATGTGTGTTTTGTTCCAACTTGAGAAATAGGATAGTTTTTATTCAGATTTTTTTTGTATTTAATTGCAAAATCGGTTAAAATCTACCATTGAGGAAGTCGCCAATCTTGCAACCCTGAATTTTCGCCAATTTTCCGCCAATTTCTTTAGGGTTGCAATACTGCAATTAGAGGAATACGTAGCTTCATTTTCCGAACAATATAATGACTATTTTATTGCTATTTCGATAATTAATTGCAGAATTCTTATTTGCACTAATTTCATTGTTGGAGTAAAATGTTTGTTTCCACCACAGACGAAAGACATACCACGATAAAATTTAAGTTAGATGGCGCCGTGTCTCGATTCCTGTACTGCATTGCATAACCGTAAAATTCTCATGTTCTGAATATTATTGTTTTATGTACTACTTTAAATTTTGAGAAAATTATATTGTATGAAATTTATATTATTTCTATGAGAAATAAATCAAATGTATGTAAGTATTACCTGATTCGATCATCAATATTTTTTTTATTTTCTAAGTTTGAATTTGACTTAGAATAAAATATATTGAATGAAAAGTTGTGAATCGAAACATTGAACTTTTCTATGCTTAAAGTTTGTCAACATGTGTTTTATTTGATTAAGAATTCTAAAATGAAATGTGATCTGCAAGATAATATAATATAGACAATACAATTTTAAAGAAAGATGATGAATTTTAAGGATTTTTTTAAAAGTGTGAAAACGAAGTAAACTCTGCATTTATTTGATATAATGATAACATTAAAATTTTGTAAAAGGTATTATAATAGTTGCAAGTTGAAAATCAAGGACATTTTATTTGAAAAACTTTTGTTATTTGAAAAACAAAGAATTTGAGTTATAAATTTGAGTGATTTGATTATTGTCGTAGAAAAATTGATAAATGGTACTTTTAAGTTGGAAGTTATTTAAAGAATACAAAACAAATAAATAAGTGTTTATATTAATAAAGGAGAATTTAAAGCTCAATAACATTTTTATTTATGTACATTTGTTTTTATTTACATTTAAAAGTTGGTTTTAATTATTTCTTATTTGAATTTTTATGCATTTTGTATACATTCAAAACATCTTAATAAAAATATTTCTGTTCTAAATGCTTTGAAACTTCATGTAAAAGTTTTCTTTAAATGTATGAAAGGAATAGAACATAGAAATTAACCTAAATTCATAAATTATTTTTATTTTAGTTTTTAAACTAAGAATTTTTGTAAATTTGTAAAAAAAAAGTTTGTGTCGACAAACTTTAAGCATACAAAAATGTATAAATAATTGAGATATAAATTTGAAAACAGTATATTACCTACATAAGGATATTCCCAGCATAAAAATACTTGCAAAGGAAAAATTATTCATGTTTTATTGATTTTTGAATTATAAAGTTTTGCAACAATATCACATTTTTGCAATGTTTATCCATATTTTAAAGAATAAATTGTATAAAAAATAGTTAAAGTTGATATTTTTATGTGAAATTCAAAGGTTTTGAATATATTTAATCAAAACACTTGCAAAAAGGCTAAATATTTTAAATTCAGGTCATTTCATATTAAAAAGCCTTTGCAAATAGTAGGAAGTTGTAAAAAAATATTTTGTTGAGCAAATTTTAACTTTTTCAAAACAAAGCTCAGAAAATATTTACAGCTTTAAGGAAAAATAAAACTATATTTTTTAATAAATAAGACTATGAACTTGATAATTCAATGGCATTTTAATATATTTACAACATTTTTAAAAGTAATATATCTAATTAAAAGTTTTTAGCTTTTTCTCAGAATGAATTTTTATGCTTTTTGTTTTCATGTGAAACACCATAACACA
Source organism: Caerostris darwini (assembly GCA_021605075.1). NCBI lineage: Eukaryota > Metazoa > Arthropoda > Arachnida > Araneae > Araneidae > Caerostris > Caerostris darwini. The sequence goes on along the minus strand of BPLQ01003853.1, from coordinate 261,259 downwards.
AGTAATTTTTATCCAAATGCTACAAAACTTTGTATTTATGTTTTTCATAAATATTTACAGGGAATAGACCTCTGAAATGATTATAGCTACATAAATATTTTTTATTTTAATTGTTAAACTTGGAATTACATGCAAATTTTGGAAGAATTTTGTGTCGACAGCATTTAAACTAGCACAAAATAATAAATAATAAAGATATAAATTTACCAGAGGTCTATTCACTGTAAAATGTTAGTACAAACTTAGAAATTTAAAAAATATTGATTTGATTCCAGGTTTTGTAACAGTATCAATTTTTGGCCATTTTTACCCTTATTTTAGCTTATAAAAAATTTTAAAAAATAATAATGAAATTTTTTTATGTGAAATCATTAGTTTTTAGATACATTCAATCCAAAAATGTGTACAAAGATAAAAAATTCCTTCGAAGGTGTTCGTGTACCTTAAACGATCATTTGCATTTGTATTTTATTGTGAATTTTTTTAAAAGTCTTTTCTTATTATATACTGATTTTATTTTATCTGTATTGTATTTTTTCAATTATCATTTTCAGTAAAAGACCACCAAAAAAATCTAACCTCAGAATCTGTGTTTCTCCCATGGGCAGCTGTATGTTGCATGCTCACGTGTTCGAAAACCATCGAATTTATTTATTTTGACGAAAGACAGACTAACAAGAAATATTGTTCATCGCTTAGTTCTTAGTTAAATGAAAGTAATGATTATTAAAAATTAAATTACGTAAAATAATTAGAAAACAGTGTTAAAAATCAACATTATCTACCTCATTCATTAAATTAATAAAAATTAAACATTTTCTATTCGTTGAAGCTTAATTTGATCTTTTCATCATTCTTTACCAATCACTTCCTTAACGATACCAATTATAGTATCTAATAATTGACGAAATACAAGAAAGCCACAGCAACGCGTGGCCGGGTCTTCTAGTACAATTATATAATTCATCTCTGGTGATAATAAAAGGAAAACATGGAAGAAACACAAGTTAAACTAAATACATTTTCATAAAAACATTGCAAATTAAATAAGATAGATAAAACTGAAAAATTAAAAATTGGAGGCGAATTTTTTGTTTTAATTGTTATTATAATAAATAATGCATTAATAATGAAAAACGACACTATTAAGAATTATTTTTTCAGAAAAGAAAATTTGGTAAAAATATATTCATTATGTTGTTAACATCTGAAAAAAAACTATATTAAGAAGGAGCAGACACAAAATACATACTTTCAAATCTATCTCCAATCTTCTGCCCTTTGTTTAAAATAGATGAATGAAACTGATCTTGGTTCAACATGCTGTGCAGGCCAAGAATAGCTGCATCATGAGAAGAGAAACATTTCATATCATGTTCAGATGCATAAAATTTTAAACATGAAAAAATTATGATATGAATTATATAAATACTGCTTATAAAAAATACAAGGACATACATAAAATACATAATACTATTTCATAAAATAAAAGGAATAATTATTTTAATTGAAAAAAAATTATGTAATTAAATACAATTGTTTTTAAACATAAATATGATTTTTTAATACATAGGGTAGTGATATTAAGTAACCTAGCACTGTTTTAATTTTTTTTAAATCCTAAAATTCCTTATCAATGAAATTCCACAATTCATTAATTAGAAGAAAAAAATTTTAGATAATTTTTAAATCAACACTTTCAAAAAATTTTCATCAACAAATCATTCAAATTTTTAAAACTAAAAGCACTTACATACTTTAAAAAATAAAATACTTATTATATTAAAAAACAAAAAACTATTCACTTCAAAAATTATATGAAATGAACAATTAGGAAATTCACTTTTCTTATTAATATTAGAGATTTGAAATCATAAAAACGGATTTTTTAATTTAAGAATTTTTACAAAAATACATAGGATAAATACAGAAATGGACACAAATATATATAATTTCAAAAAATTACACATTTAAAAGTTTAATATAAACAGGGCCTAATTTTTTAAAATTATTTTCTCAAGATATTTATTTTACTCTTTACAACAAAAAATAAAGTTTTGTTTTAAAAATTAAATATCCACGAGAAATGTAATGAAATAAAACAAAAAACTTAATAGCTTAGTTAAAAAAAATTGTAACAAAACATTAAATTTAATTCACTTTACAAATTCAATATCAACTTCAAATGTTCTGGTTGTATGTTCATTCAAGTGTCACTAAAATGAAAAAGTGTAAAAGTATTTATACAGAAATACTTATATTACATTATTTTATAATATTTAATATTAACCTGCTAAATCCACAAGTTCTGCTTCATCTGCAGTTCCTAAAGCTTGTTCATATTCATCGTCAAGATCCAGCTCAATTTCTAAATCATCCGTTTTAGGTTTTGGCACATCTTTTGGCTTCCAAATTTTGCCTAAAAACAGAATTCAATGCATTTGTACTGAAATCTATCAAAATAAAATTAATTATAGCTAAATTTATGAAGATTTAGAATTCAGTTTCAGAAGATTTCAATCAACTATTCAAACTTCTTTTGAATATGAAGAATTTTTTCTCCCATTTCTAAAAATAACTCATTCTTAATTTCATTCAAATGTAATTCTTGGGGGATGGGGAACAGATAAGAAGAGAATGTAATGTATGCAGTATTTTATTTTATTTAAAAACATTATACTTAAGACAAATTATTTTGCTTTTATAACATCAGGAAACTTTTATTATAAAAGTTATTATTGAAAAATAAATGTAAAAGACATTTTGCTTATAATGTTTATCCAATTTTTGACATCACTAATTAATCAATGAGACAGAGAAATTTCAATATACTTTGAGGAATTCTTTAAAAAAAAAGATAATGTTTTTATTGAGATAATTTTCTTAAGAGTAATTGTCCTACACTTGTGATAAGCAATGAAAACCAGAAAAGCATACACAAACAGCCTAAATAACAGTGAAGCACATTGTTGCATATTTATCAGTATGTCATTGTAATTATATAAGCCTTAAGAAATTATAAATTAGAAGAAGAAGTGGTTAATAAATAACTTCTTATCGAAGAAGTTATAAATTGACGACCACTATTACATTCAAATTATGAAAAACATAGGTCAACACTATAATTTTATCTTTTTTAACAGATAAATACTTAAATATTTGTTTTAAATTGAAGAAGAGAAAAAAAAATACTGTGAAATAATTGATCATGTATAATTATTTACAAAATATAATTCTTTTTTCATTATTAAACAATTTTCCTTAAAAAAACTAGAGAATAAAGACTAACATTAACCTCTTTTCAAACCAGCTTCATAAGGTTTAGCCTCTGGCCAATCAGCTTGCTCCCGAGCAGTTCTTTCCAAATAATCCAAAAGTTTCTTTCTGTTCAAAGGTCCAGTAGGAGATTTTTTTGTTTGATCTTTACATCTTTGTGAAGCAGGAAGCAGAGCATCCTAACATAAAACAAAAGAATTTAAACAGATGAACTCCATTTGAACAGCAATTTAAGTAATAAGTACAATTTAATCAAGCAAAATGAAAAAAAATGATCAATAATGTTATTTAAATAAATATATCTTATAATAAATACATAAATAAACAAATAATATTTTTCATTAATAAATTGATTTTATCAAAAATACTGTAGCAATAATTTCAAATATTTAGAAAAGGAAATATATATATATATATATATATATATATATATATATAATAGTGAGAGTAGGATTTTTTTTAATTAATTAAACCAATAACATTAAATATATCATTATAAATCTCTGTAATAATATTATTATAATTTCATATTTATCAAAGTCATCATTATTGAGCTTATATATTTTTTTTTCAAATTAGTTTATTTAACTTATTTTTAATTGATAATAAACTAAATTTATCATATATAACATTTTAACATGTATTATCTAAAATGAAATTATTATTAAAACAAAATGAAGATGTATAATTAAGTATGTAATGTATAAAAAATTAAATAAACTGTAATTGAATATTGTCTTGATTTTTTGTTTTCAATAATTCATAACAATAACTGAAAACATTTTCAAAAGAAAATATAACAATGGAAAATATAAAAAGTGAATTTAATAAAATAGTCAAAAAAATTTTTCAAATATAAAATACAATTCTTAAACAATATTTAATAATCATACATAACATAATAAATGCATCTTTCCAATTAATACAGTTCAATAAATAATGTTTTAAGATAGATAATAGCACAGATAAATATTTAAAATACTGATAATTTTTGCAAAAATATTTAAATTTAAAAAAAGGAAACGAATTGGAATTTATCCATAAATATATATAGAATCTAAATACTAATCAGCATTATGTAAATATAGATAATCATTTTTTTTTTTCAATCTTTTTCCATTAACATTAAAAAAAAAAATTTAAAAAAAAAGGCTATTAGACCATTGAATGCATACGATGCAAGGAAAAAAATGATAATTTTTATTTTGTATACATATTGTATGGTGGTAAAACTTTAATTTTCTCTTTAAAAAGAGGCACTTGGAATAGATTTTGCTTTATTATTTTATAAAAATAGTTTACAGAGTAAATTTCAATTAATTAAAAAATATATAAATCAGACATATAAAGTTATTGATATTTTTATACAAGTATTTGATTGAGAGTTTAATTTAATCAACTTAATATAATTCTTAAAAAAATATTGCTGTAAATATAAAAATGACATTTTTATTTAATATATCAATTCCTTTTACATAATATATAAAAATGTTAATTTTTCATTATAAAACATATACTAAGATAATAGGAAAAAAAATATATCTTCACATACATCAGGATCTACTTCATTGCTGAGTGCTTCAAGCTCTTCTTCAGTTAATGATGCCAACAGTTCATCAATATCATTATCATCCAACTCCCTTACTTCTTTGCTAATTAATTTTGTGGCAAAAAATGCCATTTTACTCATGATGCTAGAATTCAAGAAAATGAAATATTTAGCACAATATTCTTAAACTCAGACTATGTCAACTCAACATGATTCCAAAATGGCATAAGCACTTCAAGTGGTACTTGACATATTTTTGAGTGCCACTTGTAAAACAAGATTTTTTTGAAAAAAATTAAAAATTCGGTTTGAGAAAAATGTTTTGCCCATTACATTTCTGGCCTCACAACTTAATATAACAAATTAATGACTAACTTCCACATTCATCACATTTTATAAAAAAGTTACAATGATTTTTTTTTTTTCATTAAACATCTATAAATATTTGGAATGATTTAAAATTAAATAAATTGCCTTTTAAAAACTCACTTTTATTTTGAAGAAAATCTGAGATATAATGTCTTATTTAAAGTATTGTAATATAAAGTGTGCATATGAATATATACAATGATAATGCTGAGCCAATAAAATTCAATTTGATACTTTTGAAGCTTTTTCAGAAAAAGAATTCCTTTTGAAAATATTTTTGTTGGTATTCACACAAAAGGTAATTGTTTAAAACTTGAATGTTTAAGATAAAACAAACTAAAAATAGTTTATGCTGTAAGCAGGATTTCCAAGATGCTAAATGTTCAAGACTTTCAATAAAACATTTTCATTGGAAGTCCTTTTTGTTATTACACACAGTTATTTTCTATCTTATTTTATGTCTGTACTTTGAAGGTTGTAGGTAAAAGGTTTTATTATAAAAGTAAAAATTTAAGTAATTAATAAAAAATTTTAATGACAAAATAAGTAAGCTTTTAAAACTTTATATTCATTATTTTCACAATTTTTTTTAACCAAATGTCAAACAATTTTTTTTTTCATAGTTTACACTTTTAAAATATACGAAAATATTTTACTTAAAATATTTGCTATTGTATCAGTCAATGAAATTAAATATAAAGTAATAATTTGTTAGATAAAAATAAAATATTTTATAAAATTTATAGCTAAATTAGGTTTTGTTTTTTTTTCTTTCAAAACAGTAACTCATATACATAATTAATAAAGAAGCTACATATTTCATAAAAATTCTATTTGAAAAAAATCGGTTGCTTAATCTTTTAAATATAATTAAAGTAAGATTAAATAAGAAATTCAATTTACAAATTATTTTACTTTTCCTTTGAACATTTTACTTGTTTTTCGAAAAATGAATTTAAATAATGTTCCTTTGGCATTAAATAATTTGCAAAATTAATTTCAATCAAATTTCATAAATATGATTCCTGAAATAAAAGATATTTTTAAGATTTAAATTATTTTACTTGTACTTTAATGCTGGGATGTAAATGGAAAAATTTCAACATCAAAACTATAAATTTAACAGCAATTATAGATAAACTGTTCTCATAAATTATAAATTTGAGACATTTTCACTGTTGTTTAATGAAATTATATTATCAAAAAAGCAACACCCTTGCCCTTCAAGCCAGAATAAATTATTTTTGCCTAATTAATTGGAGAGAAACAAAAGAAGAAAAAAATGTAACTTTGAAGCATTGCTGAATAAATTCTCAAAACAAATTTTTAAAAATTCCAAATATTTCAATATATAGCAAATAAATGAGAACAAAAAGATAACATGCAACCAAATATGTCTCAAACTAATTTCACTCAAAGTTAAAAAATAAAGCATAAAAATAAAATCATGGCAGTTTATTGGAGAACTAAACAATACCCAATAATCAGAATTTATAAAATTCTTTACTATAGAAGAAAAAAAAAGATGATTTGATATACCAAACATACGCAATGATTTAAGACAGTAAAAGTTTTCAATGATTACCAGATTTTGAAAAATCATTCAATAAGAAGTTTTAAAAAAAAGCAATTATTTGTAGTGACAAAGCCAAATCACATTTAAAAAACAATTATTCAACAGTTTCAATAACCTCAATTTTCTCTGAATGGAAATTTGATGAAGTTGGTGCAATCTTAAAATATCTTGAACAAAAAAAAGTATTAAAAAAGCAAATTATTACTAATAAGGCAATATGATTTTTAAAATAAGACAAATTCTGCTTATTTAAATATTAAGTGCCTTTATATGCCAAAAGAAACAATCTAAAACTCAGATTCTAGAAATCAAAAACAATATTTAATACCCTGACACCAATACTAGGTAGAATAAAATTAGTCCATCAGATTAGCAAAGTAAGTTTATTGTGTGTAAATATGATGTCAATACACATGATCCACTTCCTTGTGTTCAAAATATAAATTTAATAGTCCATGAAAAAAGACAGATTTTTAAAACTAATATTTCATCTGTAAATGCATAAAAGCTTATATCACTGAATTGGGAAAATATTACAATGTATATTATGATGATAAATGTTATCTTGACTGTGTTGATGATCATAACATGAGAAACTGAAAATATGCATTGCTACAATTTTTACAAAAGACAGACATAGTTTAAGAAGACAAACAATGATGGCATTTCAATTATTGAAAAGAAATTTATTCCATATGATCCAGTATAAATATATGAAAATTCACCATAGAATATAAGTGCAAAGAAATTGATAAAATAACCACAATGTGTAAGAAATGTAAAAATTAAACCAGCAGTAATGTATTCATCTTATGTGTATGTGTTCTTTGTTTATATACTTATATATTGTATTAGTCACGCGAGTTTTTATTAATTTGTTTGAATTACTATTTGGGATGGAAATTTCTCATCTACTGCATATTCAAAATCATTCTTTATATTCTAAAGTTTCAAAATATATAAATGTAAAACTGCAGTGTTGTAGTTTTAACAATTAAGGTATCATTTTATGAGGTTGGAAAAAAGATTCATTACATTGTAATAATCTTAATTTTGGGAAAAACAATTAGGAATGTGACTGTTTGTATTCAAGATATTCTTAAGATTTCTGAATTTATTTTAATATTACATAAGAGTGAAAATAAATTTTAATATACAGCTTTTCCAAAAATTAGTATTTAAAAAAAAATTAGTAATTGCCTTTACTCGAATAGCCTATTAGTCATCATGAAACAGCCCTTCAACAATATTCAAAATTATGTACTATTCTTTTCTTAATTATTAATTTTAAATAAACTTAAAGTTAATAATTAAGAAAAATAGTACATAATTTTCCTTATAAAAAAGGAACCCATTAATTAAAATATCCCTCTACACAGACAAATATATTTAAAAAAATTAATATGGAATACAGTTTAATTTGGATAAATAAAAAAGCTAAGAAAAAAAATGGCAGAAGAGGAGATTATAAATACTTGCATAATTTTATAGAAGGTAAATAAATTTTTTCCCATTCTTTTTTAACTGATGTAAAATATGGTGATTTATTACAGGATACTTTTAAAAATATTTCAATGATATTACCTATTTTATATTAGTTAATCTATAAAATGTTTTATTAAATATACACAAATTAGTTTTTAGTTAAAAATAAAATTTATTCTCCATAACAAAGATTCATTTTCATGAAATTATCTTTGCATTCCTAATGCATTACATTTTAACTTAGCTATTTGTTTTTAATTTTAAATGCCCCTTTCTTTAAAATTTTAAATTGACAAAATGGTTTGTATGAATATAAAAGGCATTGTTCACTATATTATCAAATTTTAAATCTGCTTTTTGAAATTTAGTAGCATTAAATTAGTGTATTACTTGCAAATCATTGCACAGAATAATTATTTTCTTGATGGATGATTATGTGAATTGAGATTCCAACATTTTTATAGAAGAAAAAACAAAAAACAATTGAATCATGAATTTTTTAGGAATTTACAAACAAAAATATAAATGGAATGTTAATAAGCTTTCATATAAAACACTATTAAATTATTCAATATTTAAGTAATCTATGAAGCTTTAAAAACATTTGCATTATCAATTTCAACATTAGAATTAATTCAGAATAAGGGAGAAACCAAAACACATAAATATGTCAAGTTAAGCAATTTTCAAAATTGTGCCAAGAATGTTGTTTACAATGAAGTTTGGCATAATCATCCTAAAAAGCTGAAATGCTAACAATATCTCATACTTATAAATAAAATATTTTCTTTTATCCAAAAAGGTTTCAAATAAACTCTGAATTGGTACTTTTAAAAGATACTGATTCATAAAATAATGCTATTTAAATACAATGTGCATGCTCATATGCATGCAAGAGAAATATAACTTTTCTGAAAGGGCACTTAACAAGTTGCAACTTTTTTTTTTTTTCTCCCTCTTACATAAGCCATGAAACACTTGAAAACATGTAAACTTTATCGTTTTTAATTAAAATATCAAGCACACATTTAAAAAATACTGCTAAATAGAAAATTCTATATTAGTATTGATTAGCATGCTTAAAACGATATGAAATTAAATAACATAGTTGAATTTTAAAATATTAAGATATAAAATTTCGCTAAGAACTACACAAAGTATATAACTGTAACAAAATGCATGCGAAAATACTTTTGCAAGTAATCACTATCAAGCGCTAATAAGCTTATTCTAATAAGATAAAACTATTAAATAAATGCAACATTAAAGATAAATTTATTATCAGCAAAGCCGACAATTATTTTGCATTCTACTAAGTGTAAAAAAAATAAATGCAGAAATTATGCATATTAATATAATAAATAAGCAGATTTGAAAAGCAAATTTACATGTTTCTTACTTAAAAAAAATAAGAAATCGATCTATTTTAAACTACAGTAACATCGGTTGATGACCTGAATTAAATTCATAACAATACGAACTTATTTCATTAAATCCGTGATGAAATGTCCATATATAAACATGTTTCGAAATTTGACCGACTTAAGAATAAGTTTATAACTAATTTAGAAAGTAGTAAATAAACTATTAACTTGATTTATAATGAATGCAATTTTATAAATGCAAATTTTTTTAAACCTTACCTTCCTTAAGAATCGAAAAATCAAGCTATGATCAAAATAGCTCAGACGAAAATAAATATTTGTGAATGCAAAACTTAGCAACTTTTCGGGAGGGGTTTCTTAACGTTGAGTTGTTCTACTTTCGTTTTGTTTTGCTTTTTGCATGACCCCCACTCGACACTAACAAAACTGGGTGATATGACTGATATCAATTTTGAATAATTTTATTCTAATAATTTAAGGATTAAATTTGATGAAAATATTCCTATTTAATTTTTTTAAGAATTCGATTTAAATTAAATTTAATTTTATTCAATTTAATTGATTTTTTTATAATTTTAAAATTTTTGAGTGTTACAAAAATTACCATTTTAGTTTTTAATATTTTCTTTTTATTTTATAGGAAAATATTTACATTAATTAAAAAAAAGATCATTATTTACACGAGAACAAACTTTAACTTCCTATTTTGCTTTCGTCACTCGGTTTTACATGACAGAAATTTCGGTGTGATTAGCAGCCACGTATTCTGAATATTATTGATACTGAAGCGAAGATATAAGAATCCAAAATGGTTTGTTAAAATTTTGTGTTTCGTTGACTTTTTGCATTTTATGTTCTGTTCTGTTTGTTTGTGTGTTAGCTTTCATCTAAGTTTTTTTAGTTAACTTAGTATAATTTGAAAGTATTTTATTTTGTAGGTTTACGTAGCTTTGCATTCCACTTCTTAAAATTTTTTCTTAATCAAACTATCTACATACTATTTTAATTTTAAAAAATAAATAAATTGTGTTTAATCTTTTCTAGTGTTATCTATTGAAATACTTAAAGGAATATATAAAATTTTATCTGAAACAATATAAATATTGCTGAATGTTTTATTTTCTTAAAATAAACGTATCCCATTTTTTAAGTTTTAGCCTTATGTGTTGAATATTGAAATATTTAACAAATATTTTATAGCCTGCCCCGTCGAGTGCAACATCTGTTGGAGCTGGTAGTAGATCTCCAAAATCCATGGCACCTAGAGCAGGATCTGGTTCAACTGTGAAACAGAGGTGATTACTTTTATTCCCATAAATTAAAAGCATTAAAAACTTGTGTGCCATTTATGGAAATAATATTTAGTTTCTTATTTGTTTGTTTTTTTTTTATGCTCTCCTAAACTTTTTAAAAAATTTTTGTTTTTCAAATTTTGTTTATATTTAGGTAATAGATTATGTGGTAATCAACTTCAAAATAATATCAGTATTTTCTGCAATGTTCTGTTTAAATTGATAGTTTTTTTTAAAAATATATTTAAAATTATTTTTTATGACATTGTTAGAATTTTCTATGTTAATAGTTGTTTTTAAAGTAGGGAAATATAGAAACATAAAATTAATGTAATTTTATTTTTATATAAATATATAGTTATAAATTGTGTATATTTCTTCTTTTTCATTATTTATGAAATGGAGCATTGAAATAAGTATCATTTATTAGGAAGGTGACACTTATTGTATGCTTAAAATAAATTTAATTAATGTGCTTAATACAAGATTTTGAGCAATGAAGTTTTTATATTATGTTCTAGATAGGAAAGTTTTTGTTATAAATACCTTCCTTTGGCTTGAAGTTCCATTTGTTTAGAGAGATAAAATATTTTACAATATATTATTTACAAGAATTATAAAAATTAGAATTTGAAATAGACCTGCCATTTGTTCATTACATTTTTACTTTTTATTTGTTGTCTTTTTGTTTTGCTAGTATTAATTTTCATGGTAGCTTTAAACTCGACAGGTTACAGAATTAAAAATTTCTAGTAGGTCCAAGCATAAAAAGGTTTTAGAAAATTTAAATGGGAGATTGAATCTTTAAGGGGGGGGTTAAGTAGGAAGTATTTTATACTATTTTGGAATGGTCTCTTGTAAATTTTAAGATTAAAGTTAGCTTTTCTTTCACCTTCATTGATGAGTGTTCTACATAAATAGAAATCTCCCTTGAACTATGATATTAATCATGGTTCAAAATCTTTTCTCCAAAACAAATGCACTTGTTTTATTATACAATGATTTGTCTCGTAAGTAATTATAAGTGTATTTGTTTAGATTTTAAATTTGCCAGTTTAGTATGTACTGTGTCACTTTTAACTGCTACCTATTTAATAACTAGTTAATGAAAAAAAAGTCTGTTTCACATTGTAATATAGGTAAAGATAATTTTGAGGGTGCATGGTAGTTTCCATATAGTTTGATAAAATAAAATGTATTGTATATGCACATTATTTGGTGAGGAAAATTTGTCACATTTCTTAAATTATGGTTAGCTTTTAATTGCTTGCATTTCATTAACTAACATTTTCTGCTATTTTTACTTTTTATAAAATTATATTTTCTTCATATTGGCAGATTTTTAATTCTTTGTTCCATTTTTCTGTTATTTTGCATTTATTGGCATTTTATTTTTATTATGTGTACAGGTACACACACACGACATGCATGCATGCATACATACGTGTAATATTTATTGCTCTTTTGAAAAAAATTTCTATTGGTAATTTGCTTGTTATCAGATTATTTTGATTGTCCTTGAAAATCCAGAATTTACTATATACTTTTCTTGTAACATCTTTTTATTTCATTGACAGTAAATTTTAAATATTGGGAGTTGTATATTAAAATGCTTGTTACAATTGTTTTGTGGGATCCACAATTTAAAATTTCTTTAAAAAAAGTTGATTTATTCAATGTGAAATAATAAGAAATCATGCTTATAAATATATTTTTATAGGAAAACTGGTGGTACCAGTGCAAGTAGAACAACACGAGCAGCTGGTTCTAACAGTGTTGGCATGTGGAGGTTCTACACTGATGATTCTCCAGGAATAAAAGTGTAAGATTAATTTTGTAATTTCTTTCAATATGAAAATTTTATATTCTTCTATGTACAGGAATTATAAAAACTTTCACATTATACGAGCTACTAGCTATCATACTGCTAAGGAAACTGAACAAAATTTTGGTTTAAAGTATTTTGAGGTATTCACTTGAGAATTGAATAGAAAAACTGTTATGGTTGCAGTGGCATGATTTCAAATAGCGATAATTTTTTATTGGAATTTGACCTACTTATTAAAAATTTTATAAATGTCATTAGAACTGTATTTGTAGCACAAATATCATTCACATTAGACAGGTTTAAAAAAAAAAAAATGGAACTAATAATTATAAGGAAGCAACAAAAAGCAAAATATTTTCCACTTGACCATATTCACACATAAAGAAACTTTGTGTATGGTGGATTGTATGTACCATGGTAAGAGGAATCTGTTGAACCTGACATCTGATGTCATCTTTCAAATCAAGTATAGTTTGCAGATTAGATACTGGGGGGGGCAGCTATGAGAAACATGAATTGGAAGGAGATAACTGTTTTTTTTTTTTTTTTTTAAGTGACATTTTACAGAATATCTCGCATGTAGAAGAGGGCAGCGTACGATGATGGATAAAGCATTTCACTGTTTTTAAGTCTAGAACTACATAATTTGTCAACTTTTCTAGATTTCGAGCACTCATTATTATAAACCTTTAACTGTAATCTCCTCTTCAAAAAAAAAATATTGGACAAGGATGAAGGTGCTTATTATACTGGATCACACAATCACTTTTTTTTTGTGTAACACAAGTGCAACTATAACTTCTGTTCTGTACATGCAATTCTTTGAAATAATGTTACCAGTTGACAAGAAATGAGCCTCATACTACCACAAAATATCTGGCCAGCTGTTATCGCACTGAATGAGAAATTTATTTACGAAATGTAGCCGTAGTTGGTCATCACCTGCTTGCAAGATGTGGATCACAGAATCTTGAGGATCAGATAGTAGAATCTGGGAACTGCAGAACACTTTAAAAACCTTGTGCATTTGTAAAACAAATTTTGGTTGTCGTCTTGTCTTTTGCAAACGTCTCTACTGGAATGGAAGTCATCCAGGTTGAGAATCAATCGCATGTGCAACCAGTTTCTTTAAATTTGCAAATGAAGTTCCGTACTACTGTTGCAGAATATGGATCTCAGCATAGCCCATGATTCCTGCAGTTGATGGCAATGCTTCTGCTGCATTTTGTTCATTCAAGTAATAATTCCTTACTATTTCCCCTCTTTGTTTCTCCATGTCTTGTTGTTTAGTACAATGTTGTGTACACAACATACATGTACACAACATACATTTCTGGTGTCTTTCCTTTCACTTGGTGTGACAGCATCAATCGCATTGGTGTTCTTATGGTGAAATTTGCATACTGTTTTCTTATCGCTTCGAGGGAATTTCAGTAGGCTGATATCAGGGCCTTGCTCTAGTGAGTGTTGGTTGCTTTCTCTTTTCTTCTTGGTCTGTCTAGTGCCAGTTATATTTAAGCTACAGGTATATTTAAATGCTGTTTATAGTTTTTCACTATGGAGATCACATTGCAATAAAAAGTTTGTTGCCATGGAAATTTTGTCACTAACCATAACTGTATTTTTGAGATCATATCTCGAAATACCTCAACGAAATTATGGTTTCAGGTTCTGTAGACAGTATGATAGCTAGTGACTCATAAATCAAGAAAGAATTTTTATAATCGCACTGTATGTGCATGAGTTTTATGACTTAGATGTGTTTTTGCTGGCTTATGCAGTAGTTAGTTTTGCAATGGAAGATTTTAACGTATTATCTTGTATCTGAAGATTTTTTTTTTTTTTTTTTTTCTTCTTTCTATTAGCTACTTAACAGAAAATACTTGTTTTATGTTTTTAAATATATTAATGTAGACTTTTTTTTTTTCCTATAGTCATAAGAAATTAATTGAATAATTAGCAAAATTAAAAGATTAGTGTCTGCTAGCCCGTATGGATTAGTTATGAAATTTAATAAGTATTTATAGAACTTAGGAAATTTTATATTTTATTTATTAAAAATAGTAAAATTCAATAAATTTAGAATTCAACTTTGAATCATTTTTAGAATTCAATTTTAATTTTGTCTTAAATTTGTTAACAGGTTTGCTGAATCTACTATTTCCTCAAATTTTAATTCTGAGTTCTTTTCAATGTTTATATAATATAATATATAATTTAAAAATAGGTTGAATATGAAATTTAGCAAATGTAACATTTTCATATAAGGCCATTCGAAAGTGACCATTTATGTTCAGAAGTAAAGTTATAAGTCCTTTTTTTAGACTTTTATTGATGTTTATAAAAATCTGCTTATTGATATTTTATCTCTATTAGAAATATATTTCTTTTACATTTCATTTTAATGTGATTTGTGTCAAATAAAATTAATCGTTCGAAAGCCTATTCTATAACCTATTTTACAAACTGTCAGTTTAATTAAAATTGTCTATTCTTATGAACTTTTTATTAAATATATATATATTTATTTTCAAAATGTTAGCTATATGTAAATGGTAATGGAATATTTGGAATGTATATAGTAAGATTAGATAAATCTTATCTGGTCATTTATCAATCTACTTTATCTTGGGGATGATCGTTCTCTAAAACTTGAAATTATAAAAGAATTTATGAGTCGTGCTATTCATTCCTGAAATGCTTGCTTAACTCTTTAAGAATTAAAATAAATTTCTTTGGGCAGTGATTTAAAAAAAAAAAAAAAAAAAAAAAAAAAATAGTAGCGGATCTTGGGACAAAGGCAAAGGTAGTTTTGTTTTTGGAGCACCTAGGGAAAAAGTGACCCTATATCTCCATATATCTAAAATGAAAATAAATTACATAAAAGGATTTTGCACACGAGAGTAATTGACATGGAAAGAAAATATTTAAAGGAAGTAAAAGAATAGAGCCATAGCTCAGGAGTGGAAGGAATAATTAAGTCAAGAAATCTTATACCGATGTTGAGAGATAGAACAGTGGGAATTCAAAGAATTTGTGTTCTACCAACTCGGACAGGGCAGAAGGAGGTGGGGGAAACGGCAGAGGGGTCACAAAGGGCACGCGCAATCAAACGGCTAGTCGGGGAGAAAAACATAAGATGGTGGGAGTTGATGTGAACAAAAGGTCGAAATTAGAACCATCACAAAGGAGAGGTCTAAATGGGATATTTAAGGATAGAAAACTGGGCAATTATCTTGAGCTACAGTAATGGGCATAGTAGTGTTCGAAGATGATAATTGCTTTTTCATCATCCTCATGGGCTACACGATTTTGTTTTTACGATTTACAAGGTTTTGTTTTTGTTCGTGACCATGTCCGCGAAACTTATATTTTCGGCTATTTTGCGCGCTTGGAAGGGTTGAGCTCTGTTGATGTTGGTCATATTGGAGTTGTTACTAATGGTGGGTTGTTTGTTTTTCGGGAATCTGGGGCATTGGCGCCAATTCGCCGCGTGTGGACCCGAACAGTTTGCACACTTTAAAGTGTCGTGTTCGATGTCGAGATCACAATCTTTAGAACTGTGGCTACCTGCACATTTGACACACTTAATGGAAAGGTGACAGGCTTCGCTCGAATGCCAAAAACCCTGGCAACGGAAACATTGGGGGGGGATTTCCTTCCCCTATATCTTTCAATTGAGATTTTGATTCCGAAGAGTTCATTGATGCTGTAGACTTCCTCTACGTTGAGTTTGATAAAATAGAGGCATTGGCGCTCTTGTTTGGGATTTGGTGAGTTGCATGATTTTAATCACATTGAACCCTTTAGATTTCATGGCCTCTATAATAGGCTCATGACTGGTACATATCGGGAGTCCTCGAATAACTATTTTAACGGGTCTGTCCTGCTTTAAGTTATAGGATTTGAATTTGAGTTTCATCTCTTGGAGTTTACGTTTTAGCCTGTGGTGTTCTTCTTCGGAAGATACCGTGAGTTTGATAAAATTGTCTCTAGCGTGTACTGCAGCGATTGAGGGGAATTCTTTCTTAAGGAGCGACATGTTTACTATCCAGTTCGGGGTCGGACGGACGAAGTACGGCGGAATGCGGAGTTTGCGGGTCTTCTCAGTGGTAGACTCGGCTGGGCCGTTGCTCGGGGGGAGGGGTGTTAGCAGGGAGAGAGAAGGGGTTACCTGTTGGTAAGGGAGCGAGATCTTTAGGTTTTCCCGCAGGGTTTTTGCATACGAGATGCTTTGGTGGAATCTGGTAGCCCTCGGCGTCCAGGGGTCTTTTCCCTTTTCCTTTCTGGATAGGAGATGGTTTCTGCTGAATTGCCTGGGAGGGAGTGGCTTCTTCGTGCAAGCGAAGATGGATAGGTTTGATCTTCTCGTGGAGGGTGAGTATGTCATCTGGTAGTTCACCATGGGTCAAGCCTAGTCCATCGCAGAGTGCGTGCATTTCGGCGGAGTTTGCATCAAATTCTTGGTTTAGTTTTTCAGTGGACTCTGGGTCTAATCCCTGGGGACGGAACCAGTCAGCTAACAAATTTAAATATATTTATGTTTAATGCAATATGCTTTTATATTAACTGTAAAACAGAAATATAATGTAGGGTTCAACTTGGTTCTTTAAAAAAAAAAAAAAAAATTATATTGCAAAGAGAGGATGTCTAATTTGTTTTGAACTCGATTTCAGAAAATTTGACATGACCCAAAAAATTTCAGTGTCCGTATTCACCTTTTATATTGTCTGTTGCTGTTTTAAAAAATGTTATTTTAGGTAACAGATGATAAATGTTTAATGCACACTTTAATCTGGTATGTTCAGACTTCAGATCTAATTATCAAGCTTGAATATTATGTCAATATGGATGTAAGATGAAGCACTCTAGATTTTAAAAAATTTTAAGGATTGAAACTTGTGCATAATGTGTTTATGCACATTCTGAACTGTGTCTAGACGATTATCTCTTAATTTTGCTGTATGCCGAGAAGGGCATACTTATACTTATTAACACTTGAAGAATACCTGCTGGGTTTGAGGAACGTTTTCTGTACAGTGTGTTTAAAATTGTAATGTTGTGTAAACATAATGTGACTTGCTACACTGTACTGTATGTAAACAAACCTGATGGTTACAATAAATGCAAACAGCATTGTGTTGCTATCTGGCAGTCAAGGTCAACAAACACCCAAATCCATACAAATGGCTCTATGGGTTCCGGATGTTGTTGTATAGGTTTTTTTGGTACTTGCGTATTAATGTTACCTTGACTACAGATTTGGCGGTTTTTAAGTGGCGCCAATCTAACAGCTACAGATTTGCTGATTTTTGGCGCCATTTCTTAGTGCTACGAAAATGCGTATTTGGGATTTGCCAGAAACAGAACAAGATGCAATTTTATTTTTTCAGGAGAGAAATATTTTACCAAAAAAACGAAAATGTCCCAATTCCCATGACATGAACTTTATTTTGGTAAACGTAAGTTTTGGAAATACAATTTCAGTCAGTGTGCTTATCATGTGGGACTTAGAAAAGACAACTGGTTTGAGGGAAGCAGAATTCCATTTAAAACCGCCAAATCTGTAGCTGCGGTTGGCGTTCAAAAGATAACTGCGTGCGCGTGCGAACAACAAAATTGCTCTTTATTGGCGCAACTGTAGCCAAGGTAGCGTTAATATGTAAGTACCGTTTTTTTTTTTTCCCTCGCATCACTGATACTTAAATTAAAATAGTTTTCAATGCCTTGTTATCAAAATATTAATGATTAATAAAATGATTAATTAATGATTAAAATAAAATGTATCCAATGCTGTCCCTTCCCCCACCTCAATTTCAAAGGTGAAGAAAATATTTATATAATATATTAACAATTTATATAAATTATACAATTATTACACTGTATAATTATTAAGTCGTAAAGAAATAAGTAATGTCTTGGCATATAACCATTCTAATTTAATAATTTCTAGTAGTTTCTTAGGAATATAACTTCTTATAGCTAATTATGAGGGTCTTTCATTCTGTTTGGGGGGAATATACTCTTTTTTTATGGTTCTTGAATTATAAATTTTTCTAATGATTTTTTAATTTATTAAAAGCAAAGGACATTTAGATGTGCAGAATATACATTTTCCCATGTAGTTTTCTAAAATCCTGTCTTATGTTTTAGGGGTCCAGTTCCAGTGTTGGTGATGAGCCTTCTATTTATTGCCTCTGTTTTCATGTTGCACATCTGGGGTAAATACACCAGGGGCTAAAAGAAAGAATAAATTCCTGTATATCATCTCTGGGACTGCATTCTCATCCATTCCAAAATTCAATACAAAATCTTTTTTTTTATGGATTTTTATATAAACATTCAATAAAATATGGGTGTTTATATGTGATTCATGTCTGACTACTTGTCTTGTTTCAAAGAAACTTATATACTTTTTAAAAAGAAATTATTTGTTGCTGTAACTGTTATTTTATGAATTGGAAATAATGCATCCTAAAGTCTTGTTATCAATAAAAAAATTAATTTATCCTTAATTTCTTTTCTTTTCATTAACTTTAAATTTTTAATTTTATTTGAGGTTTTTTTTTTTTAACAAGTAAGTTCATCAATATTTTTATATAAACATTATACGGGTCATATGAAGAAAATTCTTTAAAGTTCAAAATGTATATCTTATAAAATTCATTAAAATGACATCTATATAAATATAATTAACATTTGTACTTGCTACCTGTATTGTACCCTTGTAAATATAGTACAAAATAACATTTTTATAAATAATATTAAAGTCTATCCAGATGATAAAGTGAAATTGAATAGCTTGTTAGCTAAACAGCTAAATTTTTATGAATATTGTTTCTTGAGTTTTTTTAATTGCTCTTGGAAACTTAGACTATTCCCTAATTCTACAAGGTATTAGATTAATTCATTTTAAAATTAAGTAGTTTATCATTGCATAATATGTGCAAGTAAAAAAAATATGAAAGATTCTATAAAAATTTTAATATATCTTGTCATTTATTAGGGTAGAAATTTTAACCATATAATTAATAGACTTGAAGTGGAATAATTATCCTTATATATACATTATAGAACCTCCATTAATAGATTAAACATTGATTTTGCTGTCTTCTGTTTTACGTACATAAAAATATTAGAATAAACAGCTTAGCTCAGGGGTGGCCGTATGCGGCTCTGCCTTGAAATTTTTTTCGGCCGTGAGACTTGTCACGCTTTTACAAAATATATTAATTTTATAATGGCCAAAGTAGTGAAAACCAATGTATTAAAAGAAATGTATTATGTGTGCATCCATAAACTTAAAAATTAAATGCTGCAATTATGAGAAAAAAATGAACTGATTTTAAAATATTCATGAGAATATAGGACGGATATTGCATGTTTTATTGACGAGTTTGCAGAATAATTATATTCTGCACACTCATGATGCACCTGCATCGATTTGCAAAAACTAAGTGAAAGAGTGGAGAAACAAATATCACACAATTAAAATATTTTTAGTGTTATTCTTTACAATGAGAGTTTAGTATCATCATCATTATTATTATCTATGCTCACATGTAAGAATATAGTAATATACAATAATAACTCATTACGTTTTAATTTTTTCACTCTAAAAAAAAATAGTTATAGTAGGTGTAAATCTAATATGGGGATGTATAATATATGCGGTCTGCAGAGTTAGGATGGATTTCCAAAGTGTCCAGCAAGATTATTTGGGTTAGCCATCCCTGGCTTGGCATTTTAATTTTAGTTAGTTTATAAAGCATTTTCTTAATTAAAACTTGATAAGTATATATCTATAATACACTTTAATTTGATTTTAGCTGAGCAAGTTAAAGAACAGTTAAAATTTGTTGGATATGTCTTCTATTTCTTGAATTATTCTTGTCCATATATATATTATGTATTCAGATAACCTAAAATTATTGGAAAATAAAAAATGTAAGCATTTACAGAGGGGGGGAGGAGGGAATCTGTGTCAAAATTCATCCCTTGCTACAAAAACGGCAAACTGAGCATAAAAATATTTCCTTTATATTGATTTGGTGGGCCGAGTGGCTAGCGCTCTGGCTCTGGCGTTGGGTACCACAGGTATCGGGTTCAAATCCCGGCTTTGCCATGGATGTTTCTAGTGGTTCGGAATCCACTTTAAGCCGTAAGTCCCGGTCCTAACAGGACTGTAGAGCGCTGCGGGAGCATTGTTACTCCGCGTCCGTGGCTTACCATCAAGTTACACGCGCCCCTGAGTAATGCAAAGTGAGTAACATCGGTGCAGCCCTTATGGCGAAGATTACGGTCTATTTACCAGCTGCATTAGACGAAAAAAATATATATATTGATTTAGTAACCCACGGAGAAAAATAGGCTCATTCATGCTTGGCTATCTTCAGGCTTCACCTAAGATCATTATTTGAGCGGGTAAGAATTAACAAATGGGTTTAGACATCTTTTATGACATTTTTACTAATAATAGGATTTATTGGTTATGTCAAAGACATTTGTCATACTGGGAAAATTTTAAAGATTGGTGTCTATATCGGTGCGCCATCTATTGTTCTGTATAGGAACGAATTGGGTAAATAATTTGTGAACATATACTACTAAATGTTTCTACAACTATTTTAAATAAATATGTTAAATTAATTTAATATTTTGCATAATAGATTTTTAACATTAATTACGTACATATTTTAATTATTTAAAAAAATGCATAATTTTTTTTTTTTAATATTTGCATCCTGAATTTTAATTTACAACTAATATGCTTTATTTGTTCCTTTTTTATTTATTATCTTGTTAACTATCCAAATTTTATTTTTAATAATATTTCACAAATTAGCTGTAATCTGTCATTTGAAGGATTAAAGCAATTCTTTATTTCCCATTTATTACTCGAACTGAAAATCGTAAGCAAGTTTTTTTTTTCACAGAAAATCTACCACTATATTGTATCTAATAATAATAAAATTCTCAAAAGTAAGATTGTTAAATAATGTTTAAAAACATATTTATGGCATTTATCCATTATTTACCTGTATATAATTATTATTCATTCTCCTTATTCATGACGTATTGGGATTTTTTTTTTTTTATGCTACATTTTAAATTTTTTTCTGAAATTGGGTACATATTATTTTATATTTAATTTTAAAACTAAAAAACACTACTTTTGCTTATACATATAGAAATAACTTGTAGTAATTATAAAGGTATTTTTTTTCCCTTACTCAATCGAAACTCGTATGTCATTTGATACTTTTAAATATTAAATGAATCTGTTATTACTACCATTTATCTAAAATAATTTTCTTACTACCATTTATTTAAAATAATTTGTATTTCAGTTAAATAACATAAATAATTTTAAAATTTGCCAAAATAAAATTCAGAGAAAAATTTAATATATTTTTCTATTAAATAATTTAATAATCACATTTTTATACGAAATGAATTTAAAAAATTGGTATGATATTTCCATTGGAAATATTCAAAAAAATTGTTAGCCTTTAAAAATACAAATTGTATTAATAAATACATCCATTACTGAAATGTTTCCAATTTAATAATGGATGTATTAATATTTTATTTAATGTATATTAATAATTTTAATATCTATGCATTAAATAAAAAATTAATTTTTAACATTTGATTTTAATTCTAATTTTCTTGAAATTAATGTATGTATTAATAAAGTAGTTTCGTATTGAATTTCGAATATCATACGAAATGATTTAATTTAATTTAATTTCGGTGTAAATCACGCCATTTTATTTCGCACCTATCATACGATTGCTAAATATAAAATTAATTAGTATATACCTTGAAGTCCGTAGAACTGTTAATGTAAAAATATACTGCTACTAAACCACAGAGAGATGTGTAATTTGATGCAGAGAGATGTGTAACTACAAATGTGTAATTTGTCCAGGTACGAAACCATTGAAAGCTTGTACAAAAATGCAATTTGCCCTGCTACAAAAATCATTTTTTTGATTTTAATAATATTAATTTTGATTTTTTTTTTTTGATCGTAATAATTTACTATTACGTCAAATAAGCTTTTATTGCAATTAAAGGCTAGAACAGAGGTGGCCAACCCGCGGCCCGCCTTGAATGTTTTTCAGGCCCGTGAGATTGATCACACTTTTACAAAATATATTTATTTTATAATGGTCAAAGTAGTAAAACCAATGTATTAAAAAAATACATTACTTGTGCATCCCTATATTCAAATATTAACGGTTGAAATGATGAGAAAAAAATTGACTTTGATTTTAAAACAAATAATATAAAAATATATTTTTTTTTTAAAATCAATTCCTACTTTTTTTCACTGTATTGCAGAAAGTCCTTTTTAAATAATTTTCATTCATTTTTTTAAGTTTATCTGGCGCCATCTATGGATAGATATATGCAACTTAAATCTAAAAAAAGCTAAAATTAATTAATTAAATTTAATTACTAAATTAATCTTTGAGAAAACTGTGTTCACATCCAGTGTCACCCACTGCAAGTTTTAAAAAATGTATTTGAATTGGAGTGGATGAATAAAAAGTATTTTATGAGCGATTGAAAATGTGAACAAGATATATATAGGGAGAGTGTGAGCTAATAGAAGAAATTGAATAATAGCATAGTTATGATGCATTTCCGAAGTGGCCAGCACGATCATTTGAGTTGCCCACTCCTGGGCTAGAAAAAAAACGGCAAATGTCAATGCTCAAAAATGTGAAGGATTGTGTCATGGCGACTGTTATCGGTTTGAAATGTTTACCGAATCCGAAGATACAGATGAGGTTGTAGGTGATGTCTCAACCTGGGAGTTGAATCTATTCTTTCACTTATATTTTATTGCATACCCCTTTTTTCCATTTTAGTCTTAGACAAAACTTAATCATCCCGAACAACGAGACGAGTTTCAGAAAGATACTAATCTAGTTTGGAATAATAATAATAATGGTTTCTCAGTAACTACAAAAGGAACTAACTAATCTGTCCTCGGCATCGCTCTATAAGCTGATGATGGATGTGGTTTCGGCTCCTCGCCTAATCTGAATGGCACGCAGACTTGTTTTTGTGAATCCAAGAATGCAGAGATGACTCGACTGATTAGAAACGGCACGTTGAGTTTATCTGCATGCGGGTCTGAGCCAAATTTCTCGCGATGCTATTTTTCTGTGAATTTATTAAATACAGGTTGATTATAATTAAAGTTCCACTTTCAAAATGCTGTCAAAAAAGAACCATTTGTCACACTGAGTTCAAATTGGAACTGAAGATACTCGGAGAAGGGGGAAAAGGTATGGCATCAAAAAAAAGTTCCACCGATTTTTGCCATCCAATTGGGTACGACCTTGCCGTAGTGGAGGGGTTAAACTCAGTGTCACAAATGACACTGAGGTGTTAAAATAAAATTACATTTTATACTTTATTATAGAAGGGGCCTGAATGGCCGAGTGGCTAGCGCTCGGTACCACAGGTTTCGGGTTCGAGTCCGGACGTTGCCGTGAATGTTTGTAGTGGTTCGGAATCCACTTTAAACCGTGGGTCCCGGTCTAACAGGGTCGTAGAGCGTTGTAGGGGTAGTGTTACTCGCGTCCGTAGCCTATCTTCAAGTTACTCGTGCTTCTTGGATAGTGCTCAATGAGTAACAGCGGTGCAGCCCTTGCTTATGGCATAAAGATGAACTGTGTCTGTATTGCCAGCTGCATTATAGAACAATCATCAAAGTAAGCGATAATGTCTGTCCCAAAAGTAAATAAACATTCGAAAATAAAAGATTAATAGTAGAAATTCAGGATTTTTTTAAACTAAAATTAAATAAGGGAAATCACCAAGGGATGGGGTAGCCGTTACTAGAAATGATGACTAAAGGAACAGGTCAAGGCCGAACTCACAACTAAACCAGTTTGTCTAAGAATGTTACAAATTATAAAGAAGCGCCCTTAGGCGTTTAGCTTTGTCCGACAGAGGGAAATCGTATCTCGGAAGATTACGAATTTCATCATTCGGAATATGTTCCAGATTAGCATAAAAATTTTTGGCAAGCTTGAGCATAAAAGTTTGAATACTTGTGAGGGCTAGACTGTGATGAATGTCGCCATTTCTAAAGTACCATGGAAAGTTTGTAATCATTCAAATTCATTTAAATTTCATTCTTTTCATATAATTAATATGGTACTTTGCAGCGAAACTCCAAACTGGGCTAGCATAAGTTATAATGGGACTCATATAATACATGTATATGATTAGTTTATTTTCAAGTGAAAGGGCGGAATTTTTATTAATAAACGGATAAATCGTGCGTAAACAAGTGTTATATTTAGTTTTAATGGGATTAGAGTATGTTAGTTTACTATCAAGAAAAACTCCCAGATACTTAGCATTGTTAGTCGAGTTAATTCTTTGGTTAAATAATTATATGTTAGGAGGTAGAAAATCATGGTATCGCTAGGAGATATTCTGAAATTAAAATGTTACCAGTATTTTCTCTGAATTTAAATAATTGGATCTTACAATGAAATGGGGGGAAATAAATTTACTTTACTTGTTGCTGAACATCATACGAAACTATTTTAATCTCTTGGAGATGCTTCTATAACCTAAAAACAAGTAATATAAAAAAAAAAAAAAAAATTTAAGTCAATTCTTACTTTTTTTTCACTCAATTGCAGAA
Organism: Caerostris darwini; assembly: GCA_021605075.1. Classification (NCBI taxonomy): domain Eukaryota; kingdom Metazoa; phylum Arthropoda; class Arachnida; order Araneae; family Araneidae; genus Caerostris; species Caerostris darwini. Next base: position 235,817 of record BPLQ01003853.1, on the reverse strand, counting down.
AGGTCCTTTATAAATAATTTTCATTCATTTTTTAAAATTTATCTGACGCCATCTATGGGTAGATATATGCAACTTAAATCTAAATGAAACTAAAATTAATTAATTAAATTTAATGACTGAATTAATATTCGAAAAAACTGTATTCACATCCAGTGTCATCCGCTACAAGTTTAAAAAAAATGTATTTGAACTGGAGTGGAAGAATAAAAAGTGTTTTATGAACGACTGAAAATGTGAATAAGATATATATATAGGGAGAGTGTGAGCTAATAGAAGGAATTGGATAACAAAGATTGCTAACAAACTTTTTCAAACTTTCTGATTTTTCAGCGACCATATTTAATATGCTCTAGGCTAAGTTGTTTCATATATGGATCAAATACTCCTGGTTGTTTTTTCTTCCTTCATCATTAAATATAAGTTAACTATTAAATTGCAAAATATTTAAGTATTAGAAATTATTTTGCAATTTATTTATTATGACAAAACTTTCACGACAAATTAACACATATAGTATGTCTGTCGTCTTTGATAGTCTGTTAGTTTTTCGTACAATATTAAAATAAAAAGTTAACTTGGGTTAATTTAAAAAAAATTGTTGAAAAATCCAATACAAGCTATTCATTTAAATGGGTTAAGTGTAATATAAGTAATATCAGATAGATTTAAGCTAGACTCCTTGAGGTACATTTAAAAAAAAAATTTCAAATCCCACATAACATTGATTATTTTTAATAATAATTTTTAAATAAAAAATAGAGAATATTGTACAATTTATGGCATGCACAATATTAAAGATTAAACCTTCTTTTCATCAAAATTTTTTTTTCTTTAAGGATTAAAACTTCGTACCAGTTACAAACATTGTAATTATAAATATTTTGGAAAATGTAGATAATAATTTAAATAAAATAAAAAAAATAATAGTTTTCCAATTTTTTTTTTTTCTTAGTAGCATTACGTATTACTTTTTTTAATCAGTACAAATTATTTTAAACTGTATAGATTTTTTACACATAGTATTTTATTTTTCAAATATCAGCTATATTCTTAAATAACTCATATTTAAAATAATGAAAAGAACTCCATGCTGCTAGCATTTTATCAATAAATATAAATAACGAAGAAAATATGTACATGAATTCTACTGAACAGTATTTCTTTATGTTCCAAAACATTCTACAACGAATAATTGATCATCAGATTTTTCTTTTCTTAATTATAATTTCCACTCCATTTTCAATTATGCTTGGTATGATAACGATTTATTATTGCTTAAAAACTATTATCAGTATTTCTACTGATGTACAAGAGTCCAAGAATTACACATTTAATTTTTAAGAGTTTATTTATAAAAATATCTTATACAATATGCATTTTTAAGGGACTGGCAATTTCTTGAGTTATTTGGCTTGGCTTTCAAACTTCATGATGAGCATTTGGAATGCTGTATTTGTAAAAAACAACACGGCTTGTTTCATTTCAAAATCAAAATCTGTATAAGACAAAGACGCCACATTCGGAGTTATCTGTATCAATTAAAAGGGATATTCAGGATGTTTTGGCATGCTAAAAAAGAAATAAAAAATTAGATCAGTATTGGCGTTAACACTATTATTCATTAAAAGAAGTATTTGAAGTAAAAGAATTTTGATTTTGATGGCCGTACGAAAAAAAAATGCAGCAAAAGTGAACACGACCTACTACAAACCTGCTGTAGGGGCTTCAGTTACTCATAATTAGCAATAAAGGTGAATTGTATCATCACTGAAATAAACTATACATTAGTCCAGGGATGGGCAAACTTTTTCGGTCGCAGGCCAAAAATCGAAAAAAAAAAAGTTTGCCGAGTTAATATAAATTTTTCTAAAAACAATATACAAGTATTACAATTTAAATATGTTAATGAGATGAATGAAATTGCGATGAGACAGTCCTTTATAACTGTAAAAAAATATTTCCAGATCCATTCATCATTAAAAGCACGGCATTCTGAATCAATTTTACGTTTTTTAGTAGCCCTTTTGGGGTTGAAATATTTTACGAATAACCCAAACAAGTACTAGCTACGCTATGCTTTTAATAATTTCACCACTATTCACAATGATGTTATATGTCCGCTATCTTTCCATACGCAATCAATAATATTAGAACTCGCACCAAAAGAAAAAGCCGCTGTCTGGAGCTTAAAATGCGCAATCTGCCACATGGGAGGTCTAATTCACCTATATTGGATTCCCATATATTTGCTCCCCGAGAAAGAGATAACGCTTGTTGGCGCCAGTTACAGCTGTAACTAACAAAGAACTTCCATTTTTAACACTTTACCGCTTGAAAGCTATCTGTGCTTGCTATTTCCGTCTAATTATGTTTTGTAGAACAAAAATAGTGAAAGTAAACAACCTTCACCAGTCCTTTGAAAAAAAGGAAGAAAAAAAAATATTTCATCAAAGTAGAAAAGGAGATGAATATATAATATATAAATATATATTTCTTTTAATTTGCCACGAAATGGCAAATTAAAATTCTATCCGCTGGCCGGATAGAACCTTCCGGAGGGCTGGAGTTGGCCCGCGGGCCGTAGTTTGCCCATCCCTGCATTAGTCCTTCCATTTATTTGGATTCCCTTGAACTATTAGAATCCAGATGTCGTCACGATGTATTATTTAATGTAATTTTGACCGCAGTAAATATGTCATATGTACTGGATTATGTGAATACTTGACTGTAGTGGAGAGAGAAACCAAAACTATCCATCCCTTTCGCAAAGGGTAATTATAAAAAACAAACCAATTTTAAAATATTAAATGATGTAATATGATATAAATGATGTAATATAAATATGATCTCTCTGTGTCCCATAATAGTAGTAGCAAGTGAATATTTAAACGGGAATTACTGAGGAATGCAACTGTACGTTATGTTGCATCGCAAAATGGCGAAGCCTTCCATCAAAATAAATTATTCAAGACATCTGTACTTGATTTTGACACATCTTTCAATTTTTAAGTTAACCTGATGGTAATGAATTATAACTATTTTACTCATTTCAATCAATTTGATTGAATTCAATTGGTTTTTTTTCCGGCTGAATACCAATCCATTGTTAAAGGGAGATGAAAAAAAGGGGAATTTTCAAGGGACGAGTTGCAATTGTTCAGTTCCGGTTCCTGGATTGTTCAGTTGACATCCAAAGAAAAAGTGCAATGACGTTAACTGCAAGGCAATTCAAGTGCAACATAAGGACCCCATCAAGGATTTGTCAACGTGCTTCCGAAAATAATTGTCAAGGTGAATCTTATGCTAATGTTGATTCTTTGTAAAAACAAAACTGGGGACGTAAATGCGAAGATTTTGGAGAAAAACTTAAACATATTCCTATTAGCAGAAGAGGGATCAACATCTCACGCAATTCAAGTTCCTAAACATACATAATTCCGAATTTTGAAAAAAGGAAAAATGCATAAAACGAGGTAAGTCCATCAATTTTAAGTTCTCTCATATAGCGGAAAGCAAAGCTTCGCAGCCAAGGGGAATCCTACCTATCCTATTTACCAAATTTAAAATACAGTAACGAAATGAATGAAATTTCCAGAAACTAATCTGAGCAATCAAAGTAAAAAATGAAAAGTAATATTTTGAATTTAGTGTTTAATTTAATCTAATTTTGATAATAAATCTTGCATTCTGTATTTATTTCCGTTTGCTACTTCTATTATGCGATACATTAAATTCACCAACTGCTACCATTATTATGAGACAGTGGGTGTACATTGCACCAAATTAGTCACTTGCTTTATTATATTGCATTAAAATTATTTATTTTTTATGATGTATATAAAAATGAAATATGCTTATGTCGGATTATTTTCGATGTTGTTTATTTTTTCCTCTTTTTGTTCTACTTGTGGAAAAATTTCAGCGTGTTCATGTGATATTTGACCTATTGAGACTGATTTCGAGTAGGTAGTATTAAACTGTGGAAATAAATTACAGTTACATCAAAAAGTGTGTTTATTGGAAATATATTTTTATAAAGCCCCCGCCTAAAACTTTTCTTAACCTCTGTAAAGATTCTAAGACTTATTATGCAAACAAATTTTTCCCGTTGTCCATATACGGTATGTGGGCCTGAATGGCCGAGTGGCTAGCGCTCTGGCGCTCGGTACCTCAGGTTTCGGGTTCGAGTCCCGGCGGTGCCGTGGATGTTTGGAGTGGTTCGGAATCCACTTTAAACCGAGTGTCCGGGTCTAATAGGATCGTAGAGCGTTGCGGGGGCATTGTGACTCCGCGTCAGTGGCTTATCTCCAAATTACACGCGCGCCCTGGGTAATGCAAAGTGAGTAACGTCTGTGCAGTGCTTGCCTTAAGGTGACCAAGCTGTCTAAGTGTTTGCCAGCTGCATTAGAAAGAAAAAAAATATATACGGTTTGTACCAAGTTTCATCAAACTCCGTTAGGTAGAACGGGTTCTAGAGGGGTCTGAATAGGGTCACTTTACTTTGTAGAATAAAAATGCTTAATATCTAGAAAAATTATGTCTATTTACAGCTGAAAAAAAAAAACATTTCCTTTAAAAATCGTTCTATGACGTGTAAGCTGGTCAGAAGTGATAGCCAAAAATCGCCAAGCCGTCATCGTATATGTTAAACTACTAAACCCTGAAATACATGCCTAAAACTAATTTTAAAATGAGTGCAGTGTAATAAAAGTTCATTTTTTTCTCTGCAGCACAAGTAAGCAAAGTGGACAGTCCTGTGCAAATGAATGGCAGAGTGATTAGCCATCATATCACTTCTGACAGTGGAGATAGTAAAAGTCACGTGAAATGTATGAACATGTAAAGAAGACGTTTGTTCCAAACTGGCAACCCCAATATACGCTCTATTTTTAGGGTCTTGTCGTTTCAGACAGGGATGGGCAAACTTTTTCTGTCACGGGCCAAAAAGCGAAAAAAAAAAAAAAAAAAAAAAAGTTTGGCTGGCCAAGATAAATATTTCTAAAATTTTAAAAACAATATACAAGTATTATAATTTAAATATGTTAATGAGATGAATGTTAAAAGTTCCTTATAGTGAGGTTCGAAGTGAGATGGACTGATTCTAAGGCTAAATGCTCCTCTATCAGTCTACTTCTGAAATACTTCTTTCTAAGGTTCATAGTTGAAAGCACTTGTCCACATATATAAGATGAAGAAAACATAGCATTGATTTTCTGGGCGTGATACATTAAATTAGGGAAACTTACTTTCGATAATCATTTGTAAAACTCTAACTTTGGCATATTTAGAAACAACTGCTTGAGAGGATTGTTAGATTGCAATTCAATTAATGCAAATCTGACTTCACAATTTACGTTGAAAGACATGGTAAAAATGTCCAATTCTGTTTTAATGTTTCCTTTGAAAAAAAATAATATTTAATCAAAGTAGAAAAGGAGAGGGATAAATAATATATAAATATATATTTATCTTAATTTGCCTCGGACCGGCAAATTGAAATTCTATCCGTGGGCCGGATAGAACCTTCCGTCGGGCCGGAGTTGGCCCATCCCTGGTTTAACAGCTTGTTTGGGTGATACTTCTCTGCAGAGGTTTTGACGTCCATTCATCTGGGGAGGATTTTGTGGCAAGCGAGTCGCATACCAAACCAAATCTCCTTGCTCCATAATAGGACGTATATCAAAAGGGACTTATTCCGAGGCGTACATTTATCAAAGTACATCATTGTATTTGAAATGGATCTTTATTTAAACCGAATGCTTATGGTTTCAATTGCATGCTGTTTTTGTAGTGTACTATTTACCTCATACGTGGTTTGATTTGGTTTGTCGCTCTTGTGCACACGAGAGGTAAACAGGTAGGGACCTACAGTTTAAAATAGATTCCGAACCACTCACAAACATCCATGCCACCGCCAGGATTCAAACTTGGAGCCTGTGGTACTAGAGAGCTAGCCAGTTGGCCATCAGGCTGCCCTCTTATGTGGAGTGACTAACAATAATTAAATTAGATCACATATTAAAGCACATCTAGTCAAATTTTTATATATTGATATTTGGTTTCGTTTCCCTTCTACATTTTTGACTAAAACAAAGAGGAATATTTATGTTTATTTAATTTGAAACTATCACATTAAAATTAATGATACAAAGCAAACCTCTAGGGCATTATATATATCTAATATATAAAATTCTCGTGTCACAGTGTTTGTTGCCAAACTCCTCCGAAACGGCTAGACCGATTCTTATGACAGTTTTTGTGCATATTTGGTAAGTCTGCTAATCTGTCGTAATCTATTTTTTAAACCCCTAAGTGATAAGGGTGGCCCACCCCTAAATATTTTTTAAAATTTCTTTCGGAAAACAATGTAGTGTTTTTTTTTTTTAATTTTTTAGTCATGACATTACAGCACGTGTGCTTAAACAAAAATTAAAATCTTTAATCGGCTTCATTTTTTTGACTTTTATTTAATTAAGTGATCTTATATAAATCAACACGTGTTGTGAACTCGCGCCAACAACGGCCGTTGCTTTACCTGTATATATTATACGCAACGTTTTTGTGGGAATAGTTTTAATGCAAAAGAGAAATATTTACGTGTTAAATAAACATACGTGTTTTATCATTGTTAAAGGTAAGTCAAATAATAAGAGAACAAATACTGTTACATTTGCACGTGTAGCGCGTGTTAATGTCTTAAGTTGTTTTAAGTTAATGTTTTGTTAAGTTATATTCTTTGCACGTGTAGCATTAAATTATATTTACACGTGCGTGTTAATATTATATTAGCGTGTGTTAATGTTTAGTTAAGCAAAATTTGCAACTTTATTATTGTTCTAAGAAAAATAAAGGTGGCTGTTATTGTGTTTTAACTTACAGGTGTAATTGTGTTGTAATTTAATTTATTGTGGCTAATCTGGGATTCCAGTAAAGTGATATTTGTAATTCGAAAGCATTAGATTATCGAAAACATAAACTTATAACGACAAACTATTTGGCGGCACTCTGTTACTTCTTTCAGGTGATTTCAGGCAAACACTTCCTGTCATTCCACGTTCAACGTACGCTGATGAGATCAACGCTTGCTTAAAATCGTCACTGTGGCGTAATGTTGAAAAATTACGACTAAAAGTAAACATGCGCGTTCAAATGCTTCAAAATCCATCCGCTGAAACATTCTCAAAACAACTGTCAGATATTGGCGATGGAAAAGTTGCTGTACATGAAAATACTGGATGCATAAAATTGCCGACAGATTTTTGCACAATCATCGACTCGCAAAATTATCTCATCGACCACATATTTCCCGATGTATGCACACAATTCAAAAATCTTCATTGGTTGGCAGAAAGAGCAATTTTATCAGCAAAAAATGTGGACGTCAATGGTTTAAATTTCAAGATACAACAGTTGTTGCCAGGGAACTTGGTGTCATACAAATCTATCGATACAGTTTGCGATGGCAATGAAGCTATAAATTATCCAATTGAGTTTTTGAATTCATTGGATTTGCCAGGCATGCCACCGCATCATTTACAATTAAAGGTTGGATCTCCGGTTATTTTGATTCGTAATTTGAACCCACCATGGCTGTGCAATGGGACACGATTAGTCATTAAAAAATTAATGGAAAACGTTATCGAAGCCAGCATTTTGAATGGCAAGTACCGAGGCGAAAATATATTGCTGCCACGAATCCGTATGATTCCCACAGATGTGCCAATTGAATTCAAACGTATTCAATTTCCAACTAGATTGGCATTCGCAATGACAATCAATAAGTCACAAGGCCAAACGATGTCTGTTTGTGGCTTAGATTTGGGCACACCATGTTGGCATGTTCGCGTGTGGGTAAACCATCCAGTTTGTTTGTGTTGGCTAAAGACGGACTAACCAAAAATATCGTACACTCCATTGCACTTAGAGATTGATGATGATTATTTTTTAATTGCCATAATTAGTAGTATTTATGTAAATAAATATTTTTGATGCCTATACAGCTATTATATAATGTAATTTAAAATATATTTATTAATTTAATAAAATATGCAGGATGAAATAAATAAATGGTTAGTGTATTATCCTTTTATACGCCGTCATTGTCTGCAACGTTCCATTCCTCTTCCAATCATAACCACATTTCCACACACTTATAGTAAGTTATTTTTTTTTTATTTAACTAAAAATATATTTTATAGAAATAATGTATATGGCAAAACAACGTTTGCCGGGTCAGCTAGTATATTAATATAAATCATATTAAATAAATTGCTTAATAAACTTTATTTCATCATTATAAAAGAAATAAATTGTTAAAAAAAAACTCACTTTTCGTGTTGGTTGAATAAGAAATAACGATAATTCCTGGACAAAGACAATAATCTTATGAAATCTTCTTTGCTGAGATCTGTTTCAAAGCACTATACAGAGAAAAGGAATACATTTATTTCATAAATTTTTAAATTATGTATATTGTCTCAAAAATTATTAACTTAAAAACAAATTAGCTTATATACTACAGTAAAGTAAAACTGAAACACTTAGATCTACATTCGTAAATTTCAACCAAAGCAAACGCATACATACATGAGTAAATGAGTATCATTTCAAAAGAAAACATGCTAAATTTCATGTTCTATAAAAAAAAAGAACAAATAGGATCACCTTGTGCACAACAAGTCCACTCTTTGTCCAACATTTTACTCATGTATTCCTGTTGGAATAATACACAGTCCAGTCACATTAATGTGACCACCACCTACTTTCGACGTCAACGTGAAATAAATAACCCATCACAAAAGGCAGATGGCAGCGCATTGCAGTGGAGTGTACATAAAGAATTCCACTTAAAGCCAGACTATACAAGAGTGTCTATTCCGGCTTTTGACAGGGGGTCACATTAATGTGACTGCACTGTGTATGTTGTTTTAATTTTAAAGCCGCTGTCCGTAAAATGTTAGTAACATATCGATGGCTTATCATTTTCTCTGATATTATCCAGTTCTGATGTCGCTTACGAATCTCCATGCTATCAACCCGGGTTGTTCTGATGTCACGCAAGTGTTTGGCGCTCTTGTGCCAAAAACATAATTTAGGTTCATTCTTGAGTTTGATATGAGCGGAGGTAATTTTCTTGGTCGCTTATAAAGTGTAAGTGAGAAAGGAATGATTCCCTTATGTATTTTGGTAATTTGGACACTATAAAAGCTGAATAATACTTGATTACATGTATATAATGTAAATAATCTTCAAATTGTTATTAAAATGAAAAGAAAACAGATCTTGAATTATTATTTACTCTCCCATCCTGAAAAATCTTGAAAAACCATCGTTCATTGCAGGTGTTAGGCTTGTATACATTATGGTGTATTTCTTTCATCTGAAGGGAGATGTATCCACTGGATATCAAATCCTTCTGACCAAAGCAAAAACGACATTTGTCGCAAAAAGTAGCATCCTTCCATTACTGGATACTCTAATTCACTCTACTTTGACGGCGCTTTGTTCTGTGGATCAGTGTTAAAGATAAATGCTGTACTAGGCAGTTACATTGTAATGAAAACTGTACAAATTTGTTTCGTACAGTTCGTGTTGTGACGGATAAGGGTCTAACATGATCACTAAACCGTTGAAGACGGTAAGGTAAGATGATGTCAGTCTTCTGCCAATTGCAAATCTATCCTTGAGGTTCATTCATCGGAATTGGCAATCAACTCAACGCTTGTGGTCTGTCAGAACCTTGCAGATGTGAGCTTAACTGTCCTAATCTGTTAACATTTCTCTCATTTCAATGAACACAATTTATCTATGAAATAAGTCATTTTCACACAAGCCAAAACTCCTGTTTCGTTTGTAAGTCGTTGAAAATGCTGTCTATGTCTTCGTAAAGGTATTGTAATGTATCACGAGAAGTAAACCACGTGAAATTTCGTAAAAATCGACCGGTTGCGACATGGAGCATGGGAAGTCAACCATTGACCCTCATCTCAGAGTGCTTGTTCTGAGAGAGGGATGATACAAAAAGATCCCCCAAAACTAATGAACTGCCTACATAAGAGTGCTGACCAATTATCTAGAATGAACGATTGTTTAAAATAGCAAGATAAAAAAAAATGAGAGGATAAAATCAAAGACAAGACGAAAATAACTCCGTTTCGCCGTGAACCAAGTGCTGAAATGAAAAGCTGGAAGATGAGAAAATAAGAAATCTACGATGATGGTGAATTGTAAGGTTTAATTATTATTATATAGCAGCGACAGGTCGTGACTGTGACCAGTAACTGTGTGGTCCAGTGTGGTAAGTGCATGCGGTCAGATCTTCAGACCACGAGGTGAACGCTAGGAGCGTCCGAGCTAGAAATACGGTCAGGGACCGTGTGTTATGTGTTTGCGGTTATTAAGTATAAGACAGAATTTATATTGTAGAAGAGGCACGGGGTGTCAAGTGTATTAAATTATTGAACGCGTAAAGTATTGCAAATAAACTAATATAAATGGAAAGAGAGATTGGTATTACATCCTGACACAACTAATCTCTAGCATATAGAGATAACAGCATATTGTGTTGAGAAGATGAGTCCTGGTTGTAGTCCCTGATTTACTTCCGAACAATTGCGTCGAAATCCTCAAGACGGGTGTGAATACCATCACCGGCAACGAAAGATAGCTCATCCTAAAGCTGTTCTATCTACCGAGCTTGACATGCTGGTTAATTTATTCCTTTTGGTGCTATTTAGCCCCTGGGGGCTCCATCTCCGATAGGACAAGGTCAATACAGTTGAAACAATGAAAATTGCTCACAATATATTTATAAATATAATAAAAAAATTTTATCTAACAATCATAAACAAATAAAAATAAAAATAGAAATTAAACTAAAATTTTGCGCGGACGTCTTAAATCATTATTGGGAGTGTAAGAGCCAATCTCCTGGATTGCATATTTTCATGATTAACAAGCGTGTCATCAAATTTAACAGAGATGTATTTAAGAAAATCTTTTAAGGAAGGAATCTGAATATCTCTATGGAGATCAGAATTGCACTTGAAACCATTTAGCAGAGTCATTGGGCGGATAGTGATATTTTGTAACGTTTCAAGAGTTTTTAAATTAGATTTAGCTGCATAGGACCAGACCGGGCAAGCGTATGTGAGAATTGGGCGAACTATGGCTGTATAAAGAAGAATTTGTTATCTCTGGTCATGGTAGAATTTCTTTTTATAAGTGGATAGAATTTTTCTGAAGGCAATACGAAATTGAGTTTTGGTGTGCAGAAAATGTTGTTTCCAGGTTAAATGCTGATCCAGTATAACTCCTAAATATTTAGTTTGACTATTTCAAGGGATAATAGTATTATTGATCTTAATCCCAGGTTTTTTACGTTTATTTCCAATAAGCTTGATATGCTATTCAGTTTTGTGAGTACACACTCAAGAGCCAAAACATTATGAACACCCCTACATTTTGCAATGAACTCGCCTGGATGACGTGGAAAGCATGTGATCAGGTGGAAGTGGTATTTAACTGGTATTAATCCATGCCAAGGCGGGTTGAAGCTGTATTGCGCGCCAAAGGTGGGCCAACTCGTCATTGACAGGTGGTCATGATGTTTTGGCTCTTGAGAGTATATAGTATATACAATATTTCACTAGGTGGATCCTAAATGCTTAAGCCTTGAATAATTAATTTAACAAGGACATTGTAGGGGGAAAAGTGTGGACTTTATCTCCCCCATTACTAAATTGATATTGAATGCTTGTTAATTGATTTGCCTCTTCTGTTTTGAATGTCATGTGCTACATATATATATTTAGATTCTAGAGTAATATGTTTAGTTTTATTATGGTTTGATGTTAAAAATAATAACTGTATGTATAATTATATTTAATTCAAAACATTCTAGTTTACCTGAAATATAATAAATAAATATTGTTATTTTGAATAATTTATTTTGTGAATTCGTATTCCTTTTCCCCTTCATCAACCTATGAACCTGTTTTGATATTGTTGTGATGTTCGCGTATATTTGTGAAGGGTTATATTGCGAATCACAAAGAAGTGTTTAGTTTATAAGGAATTGTTTAGAAACGGTTATTGCGGATTTTCATGTGATTCAAAAGTTAGTGTAGAAATCACCTTTTAGGGATTAAATAGCAACCCAATAATAATAATACAATCACCAGCATTTGCAAGTTTTAAGAGTTAAAATGCATAAATAATAATCTTAACCATATATTGTTTATTTTATATGCAATGTATAAAAAGGAAATGAGTTTTTTAATAATTTTTTTTTTTTTAATGTTAAAATTGCTTTTTCACATACCTTAATATTTTCTTTTATCCTTTCTGGATTGCTACTTTTAGGTATCACAACGATTTCTCTATCAAGTAAATAGGTCAGCAAAATCTATATATAAAAAAAAATGTTAAACAAGATTATTAGCTGCAGCACACAGAAAAAAAAAATACTAATTCTGAACGAGACATAGATGGTATTGATATGGGTACAAAGCCAGTAACGTTCAGAAAACTAGTTCTCGGCTCTTCCTCTCTTAACTCTTCCACTTTCTCATTTTACTGAAAACGGTCTGACCGCCAATGTGACGACAGGATGTGTGTGGTCTGCAGAGAAAATAACTATCAAGCCGAAAGTTTGTTTCTACTTTCATTTCTTTTATAGTTAGATCGGAATAGTTACAGTTTCCAGACAACTTTGTAGCATCGCGTTTGTGTCAAGGAAATACTGTTAATGTCAAGAATTATAAATCAAGATGCATGAAATGTTTATACAGGTTTCATAATTAGTTTCAATGCAAGTTTACTGCTTCGTGGATCAGTGGTAACGCAGTACGAGGTACAGTACGAATCCAATATTGGCTGTGCAGAACTTACAATCTTCCGAAACGAGCATAATGGATGACGATTATTGCATAGTGTGTAAACGGCTTGACGGGGCCCTATGGCCGAGTGACTAGCGCTTTTGCGTTCGGTAGTACAGGTCTCGGGTTCGAGTCTCAACAGTGCCAGGAATGACTGCAGTGGTTCAGAATCCACCTTAAACCATAGGTTCTGGTCTAATATGATTGTAGAAAATTAGACATAAGGCTGACAACCCTACCCAGTAAAAAGAAAACATCTCCTATTTCGATATCTGCCAGCAGGTAGATGGCCTTGGTCCAACATGGCGCTGTTGCGACAATGCAGAAAAAGAGTAAACGTCTTGTATCAATACTTCCTGAATACTGGGATGTTTTGCTTGTAACCACATTTAGCTAATCCGTTAAGAGTTTACTATTATTATTTGATTTTCTGCAATACGGCACTCAAATATGGATCAGTTACTCCCTGGTTGTCATCGCATCCATCTGTATCTCTGGGTATATTCACTGTTCGAGAACTATGAACTAAACTAATGAACACAATGTTTTAGACAACCCAATTTAATCACAGAAAAACTAAACAAATAAATGCAGAAAGAAAGACTCTTAGTACTGAAATTATTTTAAATTGCAGTTTTGCGATTATTAAACTTTTTTTTTTTTTTTTTTTTTTTTTTTTTTTTCGTGATAGTTAATGCATAATTTATGAATGTTGGTTCCCACTGTATTGATTCAAATATTGAATAGAAAACCCATTATTTGGGAACTGTTAAGTCAAATCGTGGGTTCTCTATTCTCTATTCACTGTTCGAGAACTACGAACCCATTATTAGAGAACAAATTATTTTAGATAACCAATGTATTCAATGAAAAACTTAACAAAAAATGCAGATGGAAATATTCTTAGTTCTGAAATAATTTTAAATTGCAGTTTTGAATTTGGTAATATATAAATAGGTTCATACTATTTGAGAGTTGGCTTAACTCAAATAGAGAATAGAGAACTCATGGATGAGCTCCATGTAAACCACGAACAACGTCTCGACAGTTGATGTCGAGTATATATAACAAGTCGCTAATATATATATATAAAAGAAATGTAATTTTAAAAAATGTTAAATTACCTGAGCAGGAGTTGCAGAATATCGCTCGCTGAGAGCCATCACTTCAGGGTCCTTTAATAAAATGTCCAGAGGGTAGTTTCTGAAAATATTAAATTATTGGTATCAGTTTACAAATGATTGTAATAATAATATATTTTCTTTTAAAATTGTTTTTTCTTTCTTTTTTTCTTTTCCTTTTAATAGAATGAAATTTCTTAAAAGGGATTTTTATAAAATGTAAAGCTCGAATATTTATGAGTATCAAAGATATCAATTATTTTCTGAAGAAATCAGAAATAGTTTTTGTATCGTTAAATATAGTTTGAATGATGCCAAATTCAGAATCTGTAATGGAAAATAATTCTCAAGGAATGTTAGCATGTAGATATGATTCCTTACAGCGTTTTAAAGTGAGGGGATTCGGCAATTGTGGTACTTTGTGGACTTTTCAAATGAGTCCTTTATCACTTCTGTTACAAGACCTGTTCCCGAGATATAACAGCGGGAACTGAGTTGCGCAGAGCAGGATTCTAAGCCAACTCTCTACCTATCCTCCTGCTCACTCCTTTCCTACTAGAATCTTTCAACCTTCTTCTATGCCAGACTCACCAAACGTTTTTTGATCATGTACCCCCAAGACTAAAATAATTAAAAATTGTAAATGTATGTGTGCATGGTCAATAATCAAATTATTTATTATTTAATTATTTACTTTAAAAGGTGTACGTATATTTAAACAAGTAATATAATTTTTTTTTTTTTTTTTTTTTAAGTCAATTCCTACTATTTTTCACTCTATTGCATAAAGTCCTTTATAAATAATTTTCATTCATTTTTTTACGTTTATCTGGCGCCATCTATGGGTAGATATATGCAACTTAAATCTAAAAAAAAACTAAAATTAATTCATTAAATTTAATGAATGAATTAATATTTTAAAAAAACTGTATTCACATCCAGTGTCATCCACTACGAGTTCAAAAAAAATGTATTTGAACTTGAGTGGATGAATAAAAATTATTTTATGAATGATTGAAAATTTGAACAAAATATATATAAGGAGAGTGTGATCTAATAGAAGGAATTGAATTAAGCTACAAATTTATGTTTTTAATTAGAATTTAATGTGAGTAAAGTAATAGCATTTGTTTAGTAACATCAGAAAAATTTGGCCTGATGCCCTCCATTAATGCAATTCGAAAATAACTGAAATTTATTTCTGTACTTGGTTTTAATTGTTGTTACTACAGAAAACGGTACTTTCCATGGGTATGTAGAACCCATTGGTAAGATTCCATTCGTCGCTGTTCTTGCTCAGTAAGAGATTTTCCTATCAATTCGTATTGCAACATTGTTATTTCTATCATATCAATTAACTATTGCTCAGCTGCATTATCTGTTTTAAATGTTCAGTAAACGGGCTCGTGACGCATTGAAATTCTGTTTTAATATTAAGATCTGTAAATTGTCTGTAAAATTCTGACTTTTTAAATACGTACATATCAAAGTTTTAATTTGTTTCATGTTTCCAATAGCAAAATTCCACAATGTTGGAAACATTTCTAAGGGTGCCTTTTCTTAATTCGCCTACCGCAGAACTACTACTGTGTCCGAAAAGTAAGATCAATTTTCAATTTAAATTTCCCTGGCATACGGAATTTCAATTTTTCTTTCTTTTTTAAGTTGCTAGCACTGTCCTTGACATCTGTGTGAAATTTCACGTCAAAATATTCATTAGTGCTTGAGTTACGCTTGGCTTTGTGAGACGCTAAAACTGATTCCGGCGATTTTTGGAATGTCAGAATTCATTGAGCAAAGAACTCGCATTCAATTTTGTTTACGGAAACGTATAGAATTTTGCAGGAGACATTCGGTGAGCAAACTTTATTGGAAAGAAATGCTTACAAGCGGCATAAACAGTTCAAAGAAGGCAGAGAACGCGTTGAAGACGAAGAGCCCTCTGGTCGATCCTCCACATCAACCGACGAAGCTCATGTCCAAAAATTAAAGATGTGGTGTTTGCAAACTGTCTATTTACAATGAGAGACCTTGCTGATGATGTGGGAATTTCAAAAGGATCGATCAATTCAATTTTGGGTCTCAAACGCGTCAAATCTCGTTTGGTACCGAAAACACTGAATGCGCCAGCTCACACTGCATTAATTCTTTGTGACTTTCTCACCAAAAATGAAACCCATATCATTCTACGACCACCGTATTCTCACCGTGTGACTTCTGGCTATTCCCTAAACTTAAAAGACCACTCCGGGGACACCGTTTCGAGTCGTTTGAAGAGATTCAACGTGAATCGGTGCGCACTTTGAAGGCCATCCCTGCCGATGACTTTTTAGCATGCAATGAGAATTGGAAAAAAAATTGGCATAAGTGCATTGTGTCCGGAGGGGACTACTTTGAAGGCGCTTAAATAAATTTGGAAGAATAAATAGTTTTTGAAAAAAATAAAAATTGGTCTTACTTTTGAGCACAGTAATCTTATCTTTTGGAATGCACTAACTTCCTCATCCACACTAAAAATGTTACCTTTTCCTTGAAGAGCATGTTTATTTTTCAATTCCTTCTATTAGCTTACACTTTCCCTATATATATCTTGTTCAAATTTCCAACCGTTAATAAAATACTTTTTATTCCTCCACTCAAGTTAAAATTCCATTTTTTTGAACTTGTAATGGATGACACTCACTTGATGTGAATACAGTTTTTTGAAAAATTAATTAATTCATTCAATTTAATTAATTAATTTTAGTTTTAAGTTGCATATATCTAACAATAGATGGCGCCAAAAAACTTAAAAAAAGGGAATGAAAAATTATTTATAAAGAACTTTCTGAAATATAGTGAAAAAAAGAGTAAGAATTGACTTTAAAAAGATTCATTTTATATTACTCGTTTCAAATGTATCAAGCAACATAGTATATCATCAACAGCCACTTATCTTTTCTGAAAGGAGCAGGAAAACTTTGACCTCTTATCTTTGTCCGAAAGAAAAAAGCGTGATTCTTAGCACTCTTCCACGAGATAATCAACGAACTTCTGCGTGGTGCAGGAGATTGTCGTGACTACTGCTAAATTTCGTCACATATTACCGAAAACATTCAACTATTTAAGTGTCTTGTTTTTACAAAAATAACTACTCTGATAACGTCCTGCAACAAACGATGTATTTTTGGCTCCAATTTCTTGCTGCTGATAGCTTGCTGATTCTGGCGCTCGGTGCCACAGGTTTTAGGTTCGAGTACCGGCGGCGCCATGGCTCGAAATCCACTTTAAGCTGTAAGCCTCTGTCTAAAATGACTACTACTACTACACCACGCATCATTGTGCCTAGAGCTCAGTTGCCCTCATACAGTTTGGAATAATGTGGGTGAGAGGTCTGATTGGGCTGTGTGACGCTCTACGGTCCTATGAGACCGGGACCTACGGCTTAAAGTGGATTCCAAACCACTACAAACATCTATGGGCACTGCCGGGATTCGAACCCGTTACCTGTGGTACCAAAAGCCAGAGCGCTAGTCACTCAGCCATCAGGCCCCTGGTCTAATATGACTGTAAAATGTTGTGCGTAGGGCCTAGCAACCATACCTCTTCAAGAGAAAGACCTTTCATGTTTCTGAATCCGCCAGTAGGCAGATGGCCTTGGCCCACCACAGAGCTGTTGCGCTATTGAAGAAGAAGAATAGCTTGATGAGAGATAATAGTGTGTACGAATCTCAAATGGGGTGTTATTTTAATTACTTTCGCTGTGAATACTTAAGGCTCGTTCCCACCGAGCCGTGAAGCGTTGAAGATTCACGCGGCAGCGTTGAAGATTCCTTTTTGATCCCTTCACAGTGAAACATCAGAAATAGCATTCAGCCCAGTGAAGTTCCGCTTCGAGTTGAAAGTGGGTCAACTCGAAGCGGTGGATTCCAAACCGGTTTCAGGCGAACGTGGCGAGGCTAGTGATTGGTCAGCGCTACACGCTTCAACGCCTCTTGCCTCGGTGGGAACGAGCCTTTTTGGTATTCGAGAACATCAAACAAAAGGATGTTTGATTTCGTATACGAAGTTAACTTAAATAAATGGCAAGATTTTAAGAATTTTTGTCTTCAGAACTATCATACTATCATACTTTATGCATGGCAATAAAGAGAAATATTACAACTTATATATAAATGTTCGACGAAATTGCAGTTTTACCCTTAGAGTAGTAATGAAATAGAGCGCGTCCTCCTTTTCCAAAGGAACAAAAAGTTGAAGCAAACATTTCTAGTCTTTTTTTGGTACTTGCGTATTAACGCCACCGCAGCAGAAGTTGCGCCAATAAAGAGCTACCAATGCTCCAAAATAGAGACTGTGTTGAATCTATTTTAAACTCTATATCGGCCCACCGAAATTCGATTGAATACTTTGTTTTTAAATAAAGTATCTTGAATTCTGAAAGTGTTTTGATTTTAAATAAAGTGTTTTATATATTTTATGATTT
Organism: Caerostris darwini; assembly: GCA_021605075.1. Taxonomy (NCBI): domain Eukaryota; kingdom Metazoa; phylum Arthropoda; class Arachnida; order Araneae; family Araneidae; genus Caerostris; species Caerostris darwini. Next base: position 217,353 of record BPLQ01003853.1, on the reverse strand, counting down.
GTCACAAAAATTTTAAGTGTACATTGGCGGCACTTAAAAACCGCCAAATTTGTAGCCGCGGGGGCGTTAATACGTAAGTACCCTTTTTTTTTTTAACTAGAGTTGGCGCTGCATCACTCCTTGGCAACAATTACATATGAGATATTTGTAACAGAAAATAAAAACTATATGTATGTTTTTCAATTTTATCAGTTTTCTACTTTTATTGTATCAGTTTTTGCAGTTTCTCAATTTTATACATCACTGATTTTATTGAGTGTAATAGTTTTGAAAATATAAATACTCAATCCCTTGTCATTTGTTTTCGGCAACTTTGTTAACAACTAGCTAACAAAACTGGCAATACCGGGACATATCTTATGATGAACAAATCAGTACTTACATGTTGTACTTATGTTTCACGAAATTGGAGAGTCCAGGAGTTCCCAGGGGGGAATAAGCTGTCACCACAATTCCCAGTTTCTTGCACTGGTTCACGAGATCTATCTGAGGGAGGTACGCATGGCATTCCACCTAAAGATGAATGTCATGTATTGTCACACTTTTTAAAATAGAACTCAAAAGCTCGGTTACAGCACAAGAAGCAATTTTTTTCAATTTCAAGAGGTTTTTTGACTTGACGTGACTTTGAGATTTATGCTGGCGTTAGCTGCTTTATCTTAATTTATCCAATTACAATTGAGAAGAAATCAGAAAAAACGAAAAGGTAATATTAAGAAAAACAGATTTTCTGTTAATCATTGGAGCACTTCAACTGATTCCAAAGTTATAAATGTCTTCTGTCTTTAAATAATACAAAAAGGTTAGTACTCAGTCACATACACTCACATAGAAAAAAAAAAAAAAAATGTAATTTTTTGTAGAAAATTAATTAGTGATACAGTTTTGTGATAAGGTTCATCGCTCATATCAAATAAACAAGAATAGGAAAGGACTTTATATCCAAAAGCCTGTTTAAGTTTTTTCTCTTTGTACTTCATATTTAGTGCATTGGAATATAAAATGTGATCTTCGGTTTCCGGTTTTTTGCTTCTTGAGCTTAGTGGAGAAGACGTTAATCCACATCTATGGAGTCTGACTTTAGAAGGATATGTTTTGGGGCGAAATCTTGAAATTAGTACGATGAATCAATTTCAAAAGGTATTTTAGATTGTTTAATGTTTACTTTTACATTTGGTTACATATCGATACTGAAATGCTTCTAATCGATATGATCGATATATGAATATTTAATATATTTTGCTCTTTTTGTTTTGGACACTTGTAAAAAAAATTTGTTTATTTACTACATGACATAGAATAAAGAACATTTAGAATTATTTGAGTACTTTTCATGTACCTTAACAAAAGCAAAATATTGTTCGTTGCTTCTCATCAAACAGTACAAATATCAAGCCGACAATTATACTAAGAAAATAGAATCAACTTCGGTATGATAGCGATAATTTTTGGTGGTTTAACAGACATTTTTTTGGCATAATACAGATTTAGTTATTAATTTTGGCGTTATAGCGATCAATTTTAGCAAGCATTATAGCAAAATTTTTGGCGATTTCACAAAAATGGCGTTTTAACATTTTAACAGTTTTGTCGTTTTAACATTTTGGGCGTAGTAACGATTTAAATATCAATTTTAGCGTTATAGCAATGAATTTTGGCATTATAGATATTCGTAAACTGTAACTGCATGAGGCATTTTATTTATTTACTTGGCGATTTGGAAATCTTTCTATCAATTTGGTACATGGGACCCAAAATTCTAGCACCCCCTACCCTAAAATTTACCCATTTTTCATTTATAAAAATCAGATTAATGCTATGATAAAATCTATTAGTTGTATAGATGGTTTAATACCAGTACCGATATATTAACTATCAAATTAGCTGCAAAAAATTGTTTAAGAAATTCATTTCCAGTAACTTACCTGTAACACTGCAGGTTTGATGCGAGATGCATTGTAAATCCTTTGAACTTGTTCACTGTTGAAATTTGAAATACCGATCGATTTGACGAGTTTTTCATCCACAAGCTTCTCCATTGCCTGCAAATTTTATTGAAATAACTATACATCATTTCTCAAACTGACTAGATGTTTAAAAAAAAAAAATTGTTAAAAGTCTTGAATCCTGTGACCCGAAAAAATCGCCAATGTTGCAACCCGGAGTAGATCGACAATTATTTTAGCTTTACAGTAATTCAATTTGTTTGTTTTGCTTTTTTTTTTAATGTTACAGTGATTCTTTTAATGTTATTTTAATTTTTATTTGGAAAAAAGGGTACTTACGTATTAACGCCACCTCAGCAAAAGTTGCGCTAATGCGCCAATAAAAAGCGCGCCAATGCGCCAAAATAGAGACTGTTTTGAATCTATGTTAAACTCTACACTATCTGGAAGAAAGTGATGGGACACCCGTCGAAAAGTAGAAAAGTCGACAATACAGCTGACACAAGCGCAATAATAGGTATCACGTGTCAGCCATATCCTATAAATACTCTGTGGAGTCGACTAGAGTTGTTTTTTGTCAAGATGCCGCCACGGGAAGAGTTGTCTGAGTTCGAGAAAGGTGTGTTGGTTGGATTGCATTTTGCCAAGGTGTCAATTAGGGAGATATCCCGTCTCCGTAACTGCTCAAAATCAACTGTAGCACGTGTTGTGTGTCGCTTCAAGACTGAGGGACACTGTCAGAACAAACCCCGAAGTGGACGTCCAACAGTTCTCACCAGCAGGGACCGGCGGGTGCTCGGCAGGGAGATTCGAAGTAACCGTCAAACATCCATGGATAACATCGCTAATGAGTTTAGACAAGCCACAGGTGTTTTCGACCAAGACTCTTCGTATCGAGGCCCATAAGTTAGGTTACACTGGACGTTCGGCGGCCCATTTTGATTACGAAAACCAACAAGAAAGCGCGCATTCGATGGGCCAAAGACCACCGTACTTTGACTATGACTGGAAACGCGTCCTTTGGAGTGACGTGTCATTTGTTCAGATGGACGTGTTTGGGTATGGCGTTTACCAGGAGAACGCCATTTGCCCGAGTGTGTCCTCCCAACTGTAAAGTTTGGTGGAGGAGGATTGATGGTATGGGCCTGTTTCTCCTGGTATGGGGCTGGCCCACTGGTGAGGGTTGATGGTGCGATGAATGCCGATAGATACTGTGATATTCTTGAAATCATGCCCTTCCTACCTTGTGGGCAACGTACGGTATGGATGATTGCTGGTATCAAGATGACAACGCAACATGCCATGTTGCAAGGAGGATTCTTGATTGGTATGTGAACAACAACGTTAAATGCATGGAGTGGCCGGCGAAGAGACCTGATCTTAACCCAATTGAGCATCTCTGGGACGAATTGGACGGTCGGTTGAGGGCCTGCACCCCACTCCCCAAAAGCAAGCCTGAACCATGGAACTTCCTGTTAAACATTTGGAAGGAAATTCCTCTTGCCACTATGGCTAATTTAGTGGAAAGCATGCCCAGAAGGGTTGCAGCTGTGATCGCAGCCAAAGGAGGCCCTACCTCCTATTAATTTTAATAAATATGGATTTATGTCGTTATAGTGTCGTGTCCCGTCACTTTCTTCCATATAGTGTATATCGGTCCATTTTTCACCGAAATCCGATTGACTACTACTTCTACCGAATTCCAATTGACTACAAAATAAAGTGTTTTGAATTTTGAAAGTGTTTTGATTTTAAATAAAACGTTTTATATATTTTATGATTTGTCGCAAAAATTTTAGGTGTAGATTGGCGGCACTTAAAAACCAAATCTGTAGCTGCGGTGGCGTTAATACGTTAGTACCAAAAATTCTCATTATTCACGAAACAAAAAAAAAAAAAAAAAAAAAAAAAAAAAAAAACTGAAATCTGCTCGGCAAATTTCAACTTATCATGCGTGACCATTCAAGAACGGATGAATAAATTCAGAATGCAAGAGATATATGAAGCAATGGATTGGAGTACTATAATAATAGCCAAATTAAATAGCTATGGATATAGCAATGTTGAATAGATCAAGAATTTCATGAAGAATAAATTGTTCAAGAATCTCTAAAAGAATATACAAAAGTAAGATGAATGAAGAATGAAGTATTCCGTATTCTACATGAAACGTTGTCACATTCAATAGCTAAAAGAATATATCAAAATTTGAAAATTCTAGGCATAAATGAAAGAATGAAGTAGTCCAAATACAATAAGAAGCACTATACAGCTCAATAGGCATTAGAAAATGCCAAAAGTGATAAATGTGAAACTTCAAGAAGAAGGAATTGATCAACGCACTACGAGTACTTATAACCATTGGATATACAAATTTTTAAAATCTCGATTGATTTAAAACCACACTACAAAACACTTTAATCAAAAACCAAATTATCTTGAAAATTCCTTAAAATTAACGGTATTCATGAATCATTTCAAGGGTTAAGGGGCAGAAAGTACCATTTTCCTCCAAAATTTGAAATGGAGTTTTATTTGTTTGGCCCTCATTTTCGGATAACGTCACGGACCTCTAGCCGGGACAACATCATGTTCACACATGATAATAACAAATTTCGTCAGTTTGATAAATGATTGTGGCAGTTACACACAACAACGAATAATAGCAACAACGTTGTAATTTTTTTTTGGTACTTACGTATTAAAATAAGACAACGTACAATAAAGAGCTGCCAATGCGCCAAAATAGAGACTATTTTGAATCTATGTTACTCTATATCGGCCCATTTTCCACCGAAATTCGATTGACTACTTTGTTTTTAAATAAAGTGTTTTGAATTTTGAAAGTGTTTTGATTTTAAATAAAGTGTTTTATATATTTCTATGATTTGTCACAAAAATTTAAAGTGTAGATTGGCGCGACTTAAAAACCGCCAGATCTGTAGCTGCGGTGGCGTTAATACGTAAGTACCGAATTTTTTTGTTTAGCGATCCATTTGGCGCAGGGGGGTACAAGATTCTAGACTTTTCCCATAAAGCATTGTTCTATTGGTTGCATTTGCGAATAGTCAATACTTTTCAAAAAATAATTATGAAAGTGATCTTACCTTCCAAGTGTCCAGTAGGTTAAAATTAGTATCTATAGCCAATTGACCATTTTCTACTGGATACAAATTACTGTCATCTTCGGTGCGCTACGGAAAAAGATTAAATAACATCAACTGCTTTTTTAAAGAGAGATACAAGTAATTTAATAATGACAAATCAATAATTTTTTTACCTTGTTTTAAATTAATTTATAACTAAAACTTTTGACACAAGTTCTTATAGCTGGAACCTCTTTTAACCTTGACATTTGTTGGCTATTATCAAAACCATGGTCTTCTTATCCGTTAAAATATTTTCAAATCATTTTTTGTACAATATCCTATTAATGTTGTAACTGTGTTACCTTAGATAACTAAACACTAAGATTAAATAAATCTGTTCTTTAGTTTCTCGTTGTTTTACGAATCAAAAAGTTGTCTGAAAATACCTTTTTCGTTTAATTATTTTCATATTTCGTGAATTTAGGCCTGGAAAATACTCATTTTCCAGGCCTATACTCTGGCTATTCTCGAAATTTGGAAATTTTTTGAAATAAAGCTGTTAGTTTTATTTTTGTTAATTTAAATATACAATAATTTGTTTTTATAACTAACCTCTCTGAAGTAGATAAAGAAAAAAGCATAATATTTTTATTTTCATTGAATTTAGTTTGTAAATCATAAAATTGTGTAATAACTTTTAAAATTATCTGTAGATAAAAATACATTTTTTTTGTAGAGAGTTGTAAAATTTTACAAATCTGTAAGTAAATTTTCTAAGAATTGTTTTGAAATAAATGCATTTTTTTTTTTTTTGGAGGGGGGGTCAAAATTGTGACTACTGATATATTATATGTTAAGTATTTATTATTAATAATGATTTAACACCGAAAAGGTGTGTTTTTCTTTTAGAAGATCTTCCTAATGTTAATATTTGGTATTAAAGATAAATAATATAAAATATAAAATTTAATTTCGTTGAAAAAAATACCAATAATTCAATCCTTTTTTTTATATTCTAAATAAAAATAAATTTCATATTGCTAATATACAATTTGCAAATATTAACAATGCATTTCTTAATTCTAAATAGATCCAAAACAATGACACCTAAGGGTCTATATTGACCCTTTCTTTCTTTTCTTTTTCTTACCTTCGTAGCAATCGGGAAGTGTATGAGGTACAGATCGGCATAATCCAGCTTCAAATCTTTGAGGGATTTCTGGCAGAAATACTTCACTGATTCAGGAGCCATACCATTTGGGGGAAGCTAGAGATTCAAAGTTTATTAATATATAAATGTATAACATAAGCTGAAAATAAAATAAAAGAATTATTCTAAAATGATTTGCATTTGGTTTCTAAATTCGCGTGTTTCGGGTCAGTTTGAAGGTCGAGGGGAACGGGTTTGAGTGGGGCCGCGATGAATGAACAATCGGTTTGAGATTAATTCGGCTCATAAAGAGGCTCATTTTCCTTCTGCTTTATAAGGGTTAGTTTATGTGGAAAGCATATGTAGCAGAATGCTTCCCAGTTAGGCCGCAGATTACTAGGACACCTTTTTCTTTTATAATAATAAATTAATAGATTAAAAAAACTAAAAAGCATGCTTTTAGAGTTAATCAAACTAAAAAGTAAAAAATAATTGTTAACATGAGAATAAAATGACTGACGAGAAAATGAATGTCACTGTTCTAAAAGCGTGGGGTGCTCGATATCAATAGTTATCATTTTTTATTAGTTTCATTCCGAAATGCAGAGTTAGTTTAAAAATGTCATACAAAGCACCCCACGCTTTTAGAACAGTGACATTCATTTTATTCTCATGTTAACAATTATTTTTTACTTTTTAGTTTGATTAACTCTAAAAGCATGCTTTTTAGTGTTTTTAAACTATAATATTTAAATGAGGTCCCGGTACGGAGGACTGGAACTATAGTTCTTACAGTAATTTAATTGTGAGTAAAACAAAGGCTAAATGCGAATAGGTCGAGCCAGCCAGGATTCGAACAGGAATCACCTGCTCCAGAAGCGTTGTCCGTTGTGCTGCTGTCCCACATAGGTTTGAATATCTTTACTGAATACTTTCATTCTACATGGGTTAAATTGCTCTTCATGAGTTAAAATAAAATCACTCATCCTGGCGATCCTAATCACGATGAGATAATAATAAATTTTTCAAAATATTTTAGTGTCGTCGGCCCTTGATTAGTTTACAACGTTTAAATTGAATCTGATCTCTTAAAGTAGGGCAAAACCGAGCCCAAAGAGTTAGTTACAAACAAGCATACAGATGAAACTAATAAAAGCGTATTAAAAATAGCCAATTATATTCATAATGACGTCCAGGCTGATATTGTTTCTTTCTTTGGGCAGCAGTATAGCAAGGCTCTACGGTGTACTTTGGATAAGATTATGCATATTTAAATTGCATAGATGTTTAATTTTTGTTTTATTTATTTTTTAAAGGAAAGGCATTAAATTTAACATCAAATACGACGAAAATCGCATCTTTAAGTGTATTTTATAACTTCTTAAAATTTTGTTCATGAATTCTATATTACTATATACACTGGTACGATTGCCATTCTGTTATTTTGTGCCAAAATTTGTGTTTTGGGGAACATTGGTGTCACATTAAACCATGTGAAGGTGGCGTTACGCCAAAGGTTTCATAGTGTCATTTTGCATATTTGGTTTTTATGTTAAGTTTTTTCGCCAAATTTGTCATAGTTCCATTTTGCATGGCGCTACGCCAATATGGTTAATAAGACTTGCCATACTTGTTTTGTATTGAAAGTGGGCAATAAACTAACTACCATTCTTGGTGCAGGGGCAATGTTAATATGCATAAATTGAAGTGATTAAATTTAGCGCATTATCGCCTTAAAATTTTGTCATCATGGAGCCATGTTTAAATTGCATTCCAACCAAAGCCGGTTTGGGTTGAGAAATTTTACGGAAAAAAACAATCGGATTTAAACAATTTAGAAATATTTCAATTACATTTGTCAGAACAATCACCAACAGGAAATAAAAATAAATTATAGTTTAAAAACACTAAAAAACACGCCAACGGCCGTACCATGCTGAATATACCGGTTCTCGTTAGATCACCGAAGTCAAGCATCATTGGGCGCGGTCAGTACTTGGGTGGGTGACCACTTGGGAACACCGCGTGCCGTTGGCAAATTTGGGACCTGAATGACCGAGTGTCTGGCGCTCGGTGCCACAGGTTTCGGGTTCGAATCCCGGCGGTGCCATGGATGTTTGTAGTGGTTTGGAATCCACTTTAAGCTGTAGGTCCCAGTCTCCTATGACTGTAAGAGCGTCACGGAGCAAAAGTCAGGCTTCTACCTACGGGTGCTCCATCACAACAGAAGCTGCTTCCTTCCCCTTCAATCATGAGCACGTATGGGCTCGTGGGCTTGGCCAGCCAAGTGGGATAAGAAACAACAAACAACAAAAAACACGCTTTTAGACTTAATCAAACTAAAAAGTAAAAAAATAATTGTTAACATAAGAATAAAATGACTGACTAGAAAATGAATGTCCCTGTTCTAAAAGCGTGGGGTGCTTTGTATGACATTTTTAAACTAACTCTGCATTTCGGAATGAAACGAGTGAAAAATTATAACGATTGATAATCGAGCACCCCACTCTTTTAGGACAGTGACATTCATTTTCGCATTCATTAGACACCGAACTAATAAATGTTGGAATTAAATTCAGATTAAAGTACCAAAGATTTTATTTTTCTAACATCAATTGGTTTTGAATGCGTTGATTAAAGTACCAAAGAATTTATTTTTCTAACATCAAGTGGCTTTGAATGCGTTGATTAAAGTACCAAAGAATTTATTTTTATAACATCAATTGGCTTTGAATAATTTATAATAATAATATTTAAATTTAAATGAGGTCCCGGTACGGAGGACTGGAACTCTAGTTCTTAGAATAATTTAATTATGAGTAAAACAAAGGCTAAATGCGAATAGGTCGAGCCAGCCAGGGAATCCCCTGATCCGTAGTCAGGCATGTTATCCGTTGTGCCACTGTCTTAGGTACTTTCATTCTACATGGGTTAAATTGCTCTTCATAAGTTAAAATAAAATCACTCATCCTGGCGATCCCAATCCTGATGAGATAATAAACTTATTAAAATATTTTAGTGTCGTCGGTCCTTGGTAAGTCTACAACGTTTAAATTAAATCTGATCGCTTAAAGTAGGGCAAAATCGAGCCCAAAGAGTCAAACGATTACAAACAAACAAACAAAGTACAGGTGAAACTAATAAAAGCGTATTAAAAAGGAATCAATAGAAGACTTTGGATATTTCAATACACTTATACTTACTTTGGTAACAATAAAAAGATCCTCCCTCTTTACTTTGCCACTCTCAAAGATCTTCTTCAACGTTTTCCCAATCAAGTGTTCGTTTTCGTAAGCAAAGGCGGTGTCGAAGTGGCGATAGCCGGCGTCTATGGCGGTCTCGATTGCCTTTTCAACTTCATCTGCTTTGTCGGTCTTTAAAAAAAAAAATTGAGAAACACTTGTAATTGAATTTTATTTTCGTACGTTTTTTTTCATAAAACATTATATCTTAAAAATACGACAATTCCATTATTTGTATATTTGTAGAAATTACACGTAAAAGAATATATTTAATTTGAACAAAATATAATGTAGGATTTTGAAGATAAATAATTTTAAAACAAGTAATAAAATATTTTGAAAATATTGTTAAATTTTATAATTAACTTCCTTTAACTACTTTTAAAACTAACTTTATACTTTGCGTTGCCTATTTGGAAGAAAGAAAAAACAAGTAATATAAAAAATAATTTTTAAAGTCAATTTCTACTTTTTTTCCGCTATATTCAAGAAAAGTTCTTAATAAATAATTTTCATTCATTTTTTTAAGTTTATGTGGCGCCATCTATTGGTAGATATAGCAACTTAAATCTAAAAAAAACTAAAATTAATTAATCAAATTTAATTACTGAATAAATGTTTGAAAAAACTGCATTAATATCCAGTGTCATCCACTACAAGTTGAAAAAAAAATGTATTTGAATTTGAGCGGATGAATAAAGAGTATTTTATGAACGATTGGAAATTTGAACAAGATATATATAGGGAGAGTGTGAGCTAATAGAAGGAATTGAAAAAGGAAAAAGAAAGGAAAAAAAAACCTTACCTCACTGACTAGCTATTATCTCGCTATCTAAAAACTATTCATTGAGAAAAATGGAATATTTGGGGCTAACTAGTTTCATAGAAGAAACACCCTTGTATTTTACTGACTCTGCAGAGCTGGGTGTTTTAATTATTTTCCTTTTTCAGATTAGTTGATTGATGACCTGACGATTTGCTGCCCCTGAGAAATATGACCCGGCATTGCTCGCCAACCGGAAATCGAACATTTAAATTTTCATTCGTGGAATTCAAATGCTCATAAAAGTATCCATCGTCTTAAATTTACAATCACTATAATTTTCGTACAAATTTCTATTTTAACAGACACTCTGATAAAGCACAAATTCCTGCTAATTATTTTAATTTTTGAAATTTCGACGTTAGTTTTGGTAAATTTTATTAGGGTAAAAAATGATAAAAAGTGCAAAGGAATTAAGAGGAAGCCTCATTTTTTAAAATTGTCTATTAAAAATTATCAGAAAAATCAATTTCGAAGATTAGACCTAGAACTACTGACTTTTTTTTTTTCTTCTATATTTTTGTATTTCCTACATTAGTCTTTATTTAATTTTCGCAGTACATAGAAAAATCTTCCACGAAATTAAATAAATATTGTGCATTAGAATATTATAGATTAGATTGCAAGTATTGTGGATTATATTTTAAAAATATTTTAGATTAGATTAAGAGTATTGCGGATTAGATATTAAAATATATTCTAGATTAGAATAACAATATTGTAGATTGGATTTTTAAAAATATTCTAGATTAGAATATTGTAGATTAGATTGAGAGTATTGTAGATTAGATTTAAAAAAAATATTCTGAATAAATTTATAGATTAGATTAAAAGTATTGTAGATTAGATTTTAAAAAATATTCTAGATTAGATTAAGAATATTGGAATTGGAATGGAAGTTCTAACTATGTTTTTACTTTGTTGATAGAATTTGCAGAATTTCTTTCACTTTAATCTCATGCTTCTTCTTTTGAGATGCATTTTGCTCATATTTAGTCTTTCGTAACATCTACATGAGATTTAAATTTTAAAAGAAATTCATTTTAGACTTTCTTTCAATTCATTTAGAAAATTTGTTATTCAGATCGAGGAAAAATTTTTTTTGAAAATCTGGCGATTATCTTTTCGTCCAAACAGGACGTATATCAAGTTGTATTTATTCCACAGCAGGCACGTATTGAGATGCCCATGTACAGGCTGATTATAATGAAAGTCCCACTTTCAAACTGCTGTCAAAAAAGAACCACTAGCCACAACGAGTTCACATTTGAAATGAAGATACTTGAAGAAGGGGGAAATGGTACGGCATCAAAAAAAGTTCCAAATTGTATAAATATAGAGCACTGTTAGCGGCCTAAAGAAAGTGAATTCAGCTGCCTGTGACATTTTGTATCGAAATGACAACGTATTTGGTATAGTGGCCCATTCAACCAACTGTGGTGTTCAATGTGCTGGATTGTTTCAGTTTTTGGACTGAAAAAATGATTTCCAAGTCATTCAACAGTTGTGACACTGTGAGTGGAAAGCCCATCTACCACGGTAAGGTCATACCTGATTGGATGGGAAAAATCAATGGAACTTTTTTTGATGCCACCCCTTCTTCAAGTATCTTCATTTCAAATTTGAATCCGTTGTGACAAGTGGTTCTTTTTTGGCAGCATTTTGAAAGGGAGACTTTAATTATAATCACCCTGTATATAGAATTACTTTCCGAGCTTTCATTTGGTGGAAGGTGCCCAGATTTTAAGTTTACTAAAAGTTTCTTCGGGTTTCTGCCTTCTCTCTCAGCGGATGTTTCGGACACGTGACGTTGTCTGGTTATTCCAGACAAAGCAGTTAAGGCTTATTATTAACAATCATTATTATTTATTTATTATCAAGATTTGTTGAAATGGCTGCAAACAAAGGTCGTATACCAAACAAAATGTTTCTCAAAACAGAAAATATTGTTGGTGCAAACAATGCTATTGCGGCTTGTCTGGCGTTTTCTAAGGTTGCACTTCACTACAGAGCTTTTGTAATCCATTCATTTCCAGTGACGGATTTAGGTTTGATGGCGCCCTAGGCCCAAGTTAATTTCAAGCCCTTATATATAATAATAATACGAATAGTAATAATGGATTCGAATTAACTTTAGGTATTGAATTTAGGCATGAATTAAATATATATATATATATATATTGGTATTTAAATATACAATTTAGAATAAATTACTTTTAATTAAGAAATAATTCATATCTATCTAATTAATCATATAATATATTTGTTTAAAAAATAATTCTCCCCTTTAAATATTGACATATTGAGGTTGTCAAAGCAAGAAAAGAAGTATTAAAATTCGATTTTACAGTTGATAAAAAACAAAATCGATTTCAAATTTTTAGCCGTCTCGAAAATTTTGGCGACCCTAAAAATTTGCTGCCCTAAGCCTAAATCCGTCACTGTCGATTTGACAAAGATTTTGAGCCACGCGACTCATATTCTATTTACTTATATTATTACTCACGAAGGTCATATACCAAACAAAATGTTCCACATCCAAACAGTAATTATCATTGCTGTATAATGCTGTTACTACTTGTTTAGGATTTGTTGAGGTCGTACTTCTCTGCAGGGGTTTTGCCATCCATCCATTTGGCAAAGTTTTTGAACCAAGCGACTCATATTCCAAACAAAGTTCGTGTACCAAACACATTTTTCCCTTCCAAACAGAACGTATACCAAGTTGGACATATACCTAGGTTGTTGTTGTTGTTGTTGTCGTGTCCCTCATGGAAGGAGGGAAGAGGGGTGCAGCTTCTGTTCTGATGGAGCACCCGTAAGTAGAAGTCTGACTTCTGCTCCGTGACGCTCTTACAGTCATAACTGACCGGGACCTACGGCTTAAAGTGGATTCCGAACCACTACAAACATCCATGGCACCGCCGGGACACAAACCCGAAACCTGTGGCACCGAGCGCTAGACACTCGACCATTCAGGCCCATATACCTAGGTGCCACTATAATATCAAGTATAAGTGCTATTTTTATTCAATAAAACTTTCTATCGCTATTTAAAAATAGTCATGGGGCGTGAAGTCATGTGTAATGTTATAAATATACTTACTTGCCACATTCCTAGTCCCATATAGGGCATTTTGAAACCACTGCTAAGTTCTGCGGTTGATTCCTTCTTTAAAAGAATTCCTAGAACAGATATAGATTAAATTAGTTTGGTAACATTTTTCATGTTAATGTTGTCAAAACCGAATGTTAATGTCAAACAAACTTAATATCTGTTTGTATACAAACTCAAAAGCTATCGTATACAAACTTAATAGCCATAGTATGGTTATTCGTATACAGACTTAATATCTGTTTGGGTACAAACTGAAAAGTTAGTGTATGCAATTTTAATAGCTGTTCATATACAAACAAAATACACAGTCCAGTCACTTTAATGTGACCCCCACCTACTTTCGACGTGAACGTGAAATAACCAATCACAATGGCAGGTGGCAGCACATTGCACTGGAGTGTATATAAAGGATGTCCTAGGGCATCTGAAAGCATTTCAATCGTTAATTACCTTGATCGAATTGCAATTGGTCCGCTCTGCCAAAGGTGGTTATTCTGGCTTTTGACAGGTGGTCACATTAATGTGACTGTATATTGTATACAAATTCAAAAACTATCGTTATACCTATACTACCGTAACTATCGTACAGCAAATTGAAAAGTTATCATTCGTATACAAATTAATAGCTGTATACAAACTTCATAGACGTTGTAGAAATATCTCACCCTGGATGTTACAATTATATTGAATTTTTCAGCTGAATTATGCATATATTTTTTTAATTTTAATAGAATTTTTTTATTAATTCATAAGTATCTAAAAAAAATGCAGGCATCACAATTTAAAATTGCTACAAATGATTTTGTTTACAATATTTTCTTCATATCTGTAGTTTATATTTATACAGTTTTCCAAAAATATATTGACTAGAGCAAATAATATATATATTGAATTAACCTATGCCCATACAATAATGATACTTTTTTGTTGTTGGAATGCTAAGGTAATGTAAAACTGACTCAATTCAAAACTGATTGGAAACTGATAAAAGGAAATGATAACTGAAAAGCAGAAGTTTCTCAAGTATAAGCATTCTTTTTTAGTTCGATAAAAAAATTATTTGATTACAAAATAATTTAAAAAACTGGTTTAAGAAGTCAATAAAAATAATCGCATAGAAAACAGTCAACCCTACATTTTTGTTTAATAATATTTCTTAAGAAAATAAACCAGAAGTAAATGAAGAAAAATTATTACACAACAGCAAATAATGAAACTTTTATTTATTATTTATTTATAATTATTTAATCATTTTTCTTCGTTTAAAATCTTTTTTTTTACTTATTCTATTTTTGATGACATTGGAATTTTAAGAACTAAATGTTAATAATATTTGTCACTTCAATAATTTTTAATATTTTAATTAGTCAAATGTAATTTTTTTAAAAATTAAATAAACACAGTGAGAAAAAATATATCCTTTATTACTATTTATTCATATTTTAGAGCATTTCTAAAAAAATAACTGATAACTGATATTTTAATTAGTCAAATGTAATTTTTTTAAAAATTAAATAAACACAATGAGAAAAAAAATATCCTTTATTACTATTTATTCATATTTTAGAGCATTTCTAAAAAAATAACTGATATCTGCTATATAACAATAAAAGAATAAATAGTACGTTAATCAATGCACGTTTAAATATTTCTTTGTTAAAGTACTAACTTACAATATTAGTGTTACATCAGTTTAAGTACATTATTTGAAATCTACAATAATATCAATAAAATTAAAATCATTTGGATCATTTAATAGTTAGAGTTATTTAGTCTATTATATCAAGTACAACTCCAAAACTTTTATCGTGAATATATATCTAACATAATCCTAATTTATCTTTAAAAAAAAAAAAAAATTTTTTTTTTTTTTTAGTTAATTTTTTTTCGTGATTTTAGGTTGTACACCAAATAAAAAGTATAGTAATTAGATAGAATAAGTTTAATTTTCTGCATTACAGTTTTTAAATTACGAAATATCAACACAGACACCAAAATTATAGTATGTACAAATAAATGTTCTGTGTTTTATATACATTTTAAAAAATTAGACAATTAATTAGATATTAGAAAAAATTATAATCGAATTAAAGTCATTAGAAAAAAAAAAATTATCCATATTTACAAAGTAGAAAAACAACAAGGTAAGGACAAAAAATTATTTAAAAAAAAATTAACAATAAATTAAATGAATTAAAAAATAAAATTAAAAAAAAATAATTAATTAAACTTTAAATTCGAAATATCTTAACGATAAAAAAGATTTAACAATCATAAACGCTGCCCTTCATTATAACTTAATAATATGACAAACTCGTAACAGTGACCTATTTATACTTGTTAAATAAACTCCATAAAAAAAGATTCTTTATTAAACAATAATGATTTAAATCTTCTATAAATTAATAGCAATAAAAATATATTGCAAATATTTAATTGTAGCATAGTAGAAAAAATGCTTCAAGAATCAATTACAATAAAATAAAAAAATAAATATTCTTAACATTCTTACTTCGTCCATTCGGCGCCATGTTTCTATAAATCGTTTGGTTAGTTCTTACGGTGCCTGAAGTACGCAGTCTTCTGAGCAGCTGGCAGATGAGCATTAATACTTTATGAAAGTGGGCGGTGCTTGTAAAGGGCCCCCCAATGAGTAAATTTTTCTTAGAAGGGGAGAAAAAAGGGAGTAATAGTAAACTTTCTTGTTTTTCTTTCTTGCGAAATAAGAAAAAAAATATGACCTTGACCTTGCCCTCTGAACTCGTTTTATCAAGATGGTTCTTGAGCAAACTTGATTGAAGAGCTACTTGATCGTTTCAGAAGCACACATAAAAATAGCATTCTTTAGAAACTTCAGAAATTTCACATAAGCTGATATAATAATTAAAAAAAAAAAATGCTTTTAATTAAATAATTTAAAATATTTTGTTGGAATAAGATTGTATAGAGCAAAATTATTTCAAACTAAAACATAGAAATTATTGTACAACATTTACAGATAGAAGTTTGCAAATGATTTAAAATAATAATAATGTTATTAGTTTAATAATATAATGCATAGAAATATTTTTATCGTTACTCTCTTATAAACAAACACATTTTTTATCTGACAATATTTTTATATCTTATGATAACAATATTATATCTTAGAACAATATTTTTATATCTATAATGACAAACCTTATTACATTATTTGAACTGGAGTGGATGAATAAACAGTATTTTATGAACGATTGAAAATTTGAACACGATATATATACGGAGAGTGTGAGCTAATAGGAGAAATTGAATAATAACTCAAGGAATCAAATATCAATAAAAATTAAGAATAAAATAATTTTTTATAATGCTGTTTGTTCACAAATAGAATACAGAATGAGTTTAGAAGAAATAAAAAAAAATTATTAAAAAAATTTTAGTTTTTTATTTAAAAGCTCATTATTTGTATTTTAATAAGTTTTAAAATAATTAGTTTTTTTAATAAAAATGGAGCAAAAAATGTTTATTTAAAAATATATGAATTTTTATTTAAAAGAAAAAATTTTTAAATAAAAACAAAGATCTAAGTATAATCATTGTGAATCAAATATTAGAAAAAAATTTATTAAGTATGGAATATTGAATTTCTGAATTTTTTTTTTCTGTATTTGCAAAATATTTTTGTGTAATCCTTATAATTGTAACTATTAATTATCGTTATATTAATTATTGTTTGTAACTATTAATTACTAATTGTATATTGGTATTGCATAAATGTTATTTTATAATATTTTAACAGAAGTGTTTTATTGTGAAATAAAGTTACAAACTAAAAAAAATATAATAATAATAAATATTTAACCCTGTGGTTACAAATAAATATGATTTCTGAATTTTTTTTTTTTTTTTTTCCTCTTCTAATGCAGCTGGCAAATAGACCGTGATCTTTCGCCATAATGGCTGCACCGATGTTACTCACTTTGCATTACCCAGGGGGCGCGTGTCACTTGATGGTAAGCCACGGACGCGGAGTAACAATGCCCCCGCAGCGCTCTATGATCCTATTAGGATTTCAGAAATTAAATGCATTATCTTTTAAAAGATGACTAAAAAAAAATCGTTTTCAAAAGCTTGACGTTAGGAAACATCGTTTAATTTCTTTTAAAGTATCGTTCATCATTTACGAATTATACTATAATACTTTAAGGCTTTAATTTATATTAAAAGAAAACAGTTTAAATTATGTTTAACAGTTTAAATTCCTAATAATGCCAAACAGTTTAAATTCTTAATAATGCCAAACAGTTTAAATTCCTAATAATAAAAATAGTCTCTTTAAAAAAAACTGCCTATAAAAAAAATGGTAAAATAAACGCCGCCCAACGTGGGGCTCGAACCCACGACCCCGAGATTAAGAGTCTCGTGCTCTACCGACTGAGCTAGCCGGGCTTGTTTGCACAGTGTGTCATGTTTAATTTGACGGCAGAAATAAGTTCACATATGTGACTGTTCTCATTGTTATCAGTACACAACCACAAAATAAGTTTCCTTTTAATGTATCAGTTTTTATGTAATAGCATTGATAATTAAACGATAAGCGAAAAATGTGTCCGAGTAAAACTCTGATAATGAAAAGAATTCGATGTTGTAATCTGCGATTATGCCAATCATTCTTTGCAGAAAAAAAACTTAAAACTAGCAATTCCAGTCATTATATTAACTGATTGTATATAATGTTATATTATTCTATTTAGTATCTATTTCATTGAATTTCGTACGTGTACGGACACTTTTGTGAATCACTTACTATTTTGAGAAAATTAAAACTTAATTATTTGCATCCTGTTAATAGATTTAAATTCGGTTGTTGTTCTGTTAACTATTTAGAAATGCTTTTTTTTTTGTTCATAACTTTTATGGTTTTGTGTCAAATATAATAAAGCATTGCAAAAAGGTCGTATAAATGAATTTTTTATTTTTTTTAATCGTTTTGGTAGGAAAATATGACACAAGAAACATTTATTAATAGAATATGAATGTCAAATAATTAGACAAATAAAATTTACATTTATTGACAGCTAAAAAAAATGAACACTCTCTTTTGAAAATCATTGCATGGTAGTAGACCTCTTTACTTCTTTTGCACCAAGAGCATAAAAATAGCAATGGGCAACAGTAAGGATTGTTGCCAAAAATCGCCCATCAAACCAGTGGGCTGAAAAGTTCGTAGGCTAATTGACCATTGTCCCATATCGACGCAAAAATTCGGGTTTATTACGATTGAACAGCTCCAAACACTGCTTAGAATCATCCATTCGTTGTTGTTTTGGGTCGATTGTGAGCTCGCGCGGCACCCACTTTGAACAGAGCTTTCGCATATCCAAATATTCATTCACGATATGTCCAACACGTTCCTTTGATATCTTTAATGTCTCAGCTATCTCGATCAACTTCACTTTACGTTTATCAGAAATTATTTTGTGGACTTTTTTTATGTTTTCGTTGGTAACAGCCACTTTGGGTCGTCCTCGGTGCTCATTTCACCTCATTTAAATTTAGCAAACCACTTCTCTACGGTTGATTTTCCTAGTGCAAAGTCCGAATAATGTTTATCAAGCCAAGCCTTGGCTTCAATAGTATTTTTTTTCGCCAAAAAGCAATGCTTTAATTAACACACGAAATTCCTTTTTATCCATTTTTCCAAACTAACAAAAGTTGCTTCGCTAAAAATGCTATAACTCACATACTAATGGTGCAACAGCTGTCAAATTTATACACGTGTCTTTTGAAGGTTAGGGCTAACTAAAAATCATATGGATTTAATACTAGTAGGGCCATCTGTGTGTCAGCTTACGAACTTTTTAGCCCACCTGTTATCATCGCATATGTCAAACTACAAAATAAAAGACGCAAAGATGGCGCTTTATGATATTACAACTCTATGCCTTATTAATATAAAAATTAAAACACATCTTACTAAACACTCTATCAAGATTCCTCATCCATTCGGGCTTACAGCAAATCTCTCCACTACTCGTCAAGTTTTAAGAGTAACAGAACTGATTTCTGTTACTTCTGTTTCTCTGGATTTATCAAAAATCCATCACGGGATTAATCTTCTTAGATATTGCCAAGGCTTTTGAAAGTGTGGTCTCCAAACTAGTGTCATCAACCCGGCCCGCGACAAAGAAAGCTTATTGTTGCTGTAATAAGTTCTACAGCCATATTAGACCGGGACCTACGGTTTAAAGTGGATTCCGAAACACTGCAGACATCCGTGGCACAACCGGGACTCGAACCCGAAACCTGTGCACCGTGCGCCAGAGCCATTCAGGCCCCATTATAAGCATATATTTAATATAAATTATATTGCATTCTTTTTTTTTTTTTGGGGGGCATGAAGGTTCTGCACAACTATAGTTCCTACAAGTCATTACAAGATTTATTTAATGACTAATAAAACTATGACTTGGAAACAACATGCATTTATCCCTAGCTTTTAACCTTTACTTCACGCCGACACCAGCGGACGTGATTCCACGCAGCCTTCGTGGGTGATTGATTGAAATTTCCAAATTGATCTTATTTCCAACGAGTATATCAACTAGATCAGGGGTGGTCAACCCACTGCCCGTCTTGAACATTTTTCCGGCCCGTGAGATTGATCACACTTTTACAAAATATATATTTTTTATAAGATAAAATTAATTTTCATTCTAAAATAATACCCTTGCGAATGTATGACAGATACTGTGTTATTTATTGAGTTCGCAGAATAATTAAATTATATTTTGCGCGTCTTGGAACATCTAATATAACAAGTTCTTTGTTGCACTTTAAGTGACCTCAGTGACGCAGTGACCATCCTTAGATACGCACAATTGATTATTGATAAGAGAGTAAACCAGAGTCTTAGTTGAAGTTGTTAGCGCTTTTGATTCAACTTACATCTGAGAATCTTATTTTTTTTTCTTCCTAAAATGAAATGGACCCAACACAAAACACGCTCAAACATAATGGATGCTCACCTGCAACACCCATTACGATGTGCAAATACCCAAATGGAGATCGATTCGCAAAAGCGAAGTGAAAGAGCGGGGAAACAGATATCGCACTAGTGAAATAAATATTTTTGAATGATTTCATTTCTTTTTATGTCGTTTATATTTATATATTTTTTATACTTCATTTTGAGTGTTATACATTTCTTTACAACGCGTCTCTACTTCTTCTTGTAATCAATCAGCTTTCACCCCACTGTATGTAATACAGTCTCTATTTATAAGAGCTAAAAATGTTTAGAATTTTTTTCCGACGGCTAACCCACGAAAGTTGGCTTAGAGGCGGACCCATATTTGAATTTACATCTTCACTGACAAACAGCCCCATGGTAGGCCAAGGCCGCCTGCCTGAGGGCAGATAATTGAATGTCATTGACCTTGGATGCGTTTTTAGAAGAAAAATTGCCCTCCCTGATTGGGCAACGGGCGCGCCTGTTACGGAGTTCCTATGTGATTTTAAGAACCATGAAAACCACCACATCTTAAAGTGGTTAAAAAATTTGCACAAAATGAAGTTGCTTAAATTGAAGAGTAGTAATAAAAAAAGAAAAAGAAAGAATTTAAGAAAAACATCTCTTGCTTGAGAACAATTGAAGCAAGAGACCGAAAAAGCTATAGGTACAATTAAGAATCCGTTGACGATACCGATACCCCCCCAAAAAATAATAATAAATAAAATAATTAAAAATTAACATAAAGTAAAAACCAGCTATAGAATAAATTAAAACTATTAGCAATTAAAAAGTTAAAGACCACTTACACTAAAGAGCCAAAACATTATGACCACCCCTACACTTTGCAATGAACTCGCCTGGATGACGTGGAAGGCAAGTGATCAGGTGGAAGTGATATTTAACTGGTATTAAGTTGTATTAATCCATGCCAAGGCGGGTTGAAGCTGTGTTACGCGCCAAAGGGGGGCCAACTCGTTATTGACAGGTGGTCATAATGTTTTGGCTCTTGAGTGTATTTCTAGACCAGGGGTGGCCAACTCGTGGCCCGCCTTGAACATTTTTTCGGCCCGTGAGATGTATCACGGCTTTATAAAAATATATTTACTTTACACTGAAGTGACAAAAGTCATGGGATAGCAATATGCAAATTTTCAGATGGCAGTAGCATCGCGTAGAACAGGTATAACTGCGCAGTGCTTTCGCAGAGCTTTCATTTCTGTTCAAGTTATTCATGTGAAGAGGTTTTGACGTGATGATGACCGCACGACGGGAATTAACAGACTTTGAACGCGGAATGTTAGTTGGAGCTAGACGCATGGGTCATGCCATTTCGGAAATCGTTAGGGAATTCAACATTCCCAGATCCATTGTGTCAAGAGTGTGCCGAGAGTATGAAATTTCAGGCATAACATCCCACCATGGACAGCGCAGTGGTCGACCGCCTGCACTTAACGACCGAGACCGGCGACGTCTGCAAGAGTCGTAAATTCTAACAGACAAGCAACACTGCGTCAAATAACCGCAGAAATCAATGTGGGACGTACAAGGGACTTGTCTGTTAGAACTGTGCGGAGAAATTTGGCTTTCTTGGGCTATTCCAGCAGAAGACCGACTCGAGTGCCTTTACTGACAGAACGACATCGCTTGCAGCGACTCGTGGGCACGTGAGCATATCGGTTGGTCCCTAGATGAATGGAAAACCGTGGCCTGGTCCGATGAGTCACGATTTCAGTTGGTAGAGCTGATGGTAGGGTTCGAGTGGGCGCAGACCCCACGAATTCATGGACTCAAACTGTCAGCAAAGCACTGTTCAAGCTGGTGGTGGCTCCGTAATGGTGTGGGCTGTTTTTTCATGGCATGGACTTGGTCCTCTGGTGCGACTGGACCGAACATTGACTGGAAATGCTTATGTTCAGCTACTTGGAGATCACTTGCAGCCATTCATGGACTTCATGTACCCAAACAACGATGGGATTTTTATGGATGACAATGCGCCATGTCACAGGGCCACAACTGTTCGCGATTGGTTTGAAGAACATTCTGGACAATTCCAACGAATGATCTGAACACCTACATCGCCTGACATGAATCCCATCGAGCATTTATGGGACATCATCGAGAGGTCAGTTCTTGCCCAAAATCCTGCATCATCAACGCTTTCACAATTATGGACGTCTATCGAGACAGCATGGCTCAATATTCCTGCAGAAGACTTCCAACGACTTGTTGAGTCCATGCCACGTCGAGTTGCTGCACTTCGCCGGGCGAAAGGAGGGCCGACATGATATTAAGAGGTATCCCATGACTTTTGTCACTTCAGTGTATAATGGCCAAAGGAGTGAAAACCAATGCATTCTGTGTGCATCCCTAGATTCAAAAGTTAACTGTCGAAATGATGAGAAAAAATGAACTTTGATTTTAAAATAATATTCTTGCCAATATAGGACACGCATTGCCTGTTTTATTTGTTAATTTACAGTTATGAATTTGCAGAATAACTAAAAATTATATTCTGCAAACTCATGATGAGTAGAGAAACAAATATCGCACTAGTAAAATAAATATTTTTTAATGATTTATTTATTTTTTTTTTAATTTCATTTATATATATACATTTTTTTTTATATTTCATTTATATTTATAGATTTTTTATGCTTCTTTTTTAGGTGTTATACATTTCTTTATAAAGTGCGTTTAGTATCATTATCATTGTTGCCTCAAAACCCAGGTCCCCGTGCATAGGGGAAGTCAACGTCCTATGTCTCGTAAACATCCTGTCTGTGGGGGTGGGATGACGGGAGAAAGTGAAAGAATGTAAGAAGGGGAGTTGGAACAACTGTAACCAAAGATTGGTTTGGTTTGGTTTGTCGCTCTACGGTCATCTTATGCACACTGTACGCTAAATAGACCGGGACCTACAGTTTAAAGTGGATTCCGAACCACTACAAACTTTCA
The DNA here is from genome assembly GCA_021605075.1 of Caerostris darwini. Lineage (NCBI taxonomy): Eukaryota > Metazoa > Arthropoda > Arachnida > Araneae > Araneidae > Caerostris > Caerostris darwini. The sequence goes on along the minus strand of BPLQ01003853.1, from coordinate 194,036 downwards.
TGGCACCGCCCGGACTCGAAACTTGTGGTACCGAGCGCCAGAGCATTAGCTACTCGGCCGTCAGGCCCCAGTGACAAATTAAGTTCGATCCAGACCCAGGTTAGCAAGTTACTTGCAATAACAACCTTTTCTTTTATGTGTGTGACATCGGTGAACCTCATCTACCGCTTATGTGTCCCACGAACAGCCCACCAACGGCCGGTGATGGGAGGCCTTCAGGAACGCACCCACAATTGCAGGTCGTATGGAAGAGAACCTAGAAAACTCCCACCAGGCAGCCTGACTATCAATTCATGACGCTTCTTACAGATGCTGTCACAATCATCGAGTCTTCCAGTTTTTGAAAGCAGCGACTACAGCAATACCGTCAGTAGATTCAAATGTAGGCTGACTTGCACACTATTTGGGCAACAACAACCTTGAATGCAATATTTTCACATGAAATAAAATAATAACATTTTTATAATACGACCACCGATTGTATGGAAAAGTGAACATCCGTTTTAAAAGCGGGTACCTACGAATTGATCACTTGTTATCTGTGCTTGCCAAATACACGTTGCATAAAATAATTTTAAAAGAAAGAAAAAAAAAAAAAAGTAATGTTTATTGTGGAATTTATTTTTTCATCTCATTTGTCTTTTGATGTGTAATTTTAAATTATAATATTCAATTAAAATTTTTATTGTTATTAAAATCCTTCCGAAATTACCTTTGTTCCCTATTACACTATGTTTGAATCCGTCCGACTTGGCCGATTGCCAGTTTTCCATACAATCGGTGATCGAATTACAAAAACTTTGCTTCAAGTTCAGAACATTGCTGAAAAAAATCTCCTAATATGCAATAAATTAAAAACTACTAAATTAAATGCGTTTCTAATATTAAAGAGTTTACTTTTGTTAAAGCAGAACCATGTTCCTGCATTTCATAAAAATCTGAAAGCCTTAAAAAAAAAAAAAAAAAATGCTACATTGTACACCGTTTTAATGTGACACTGACATACCATAACGCGAGCTGCATGCTGGGAAGGATGCAGCGGTGCAGTATGTGCATTTCTGATATTGATTTTCTATCTACCAGTTATAGTTAAAAAAAATTTCATACCATTATGCAAATGTTTATTTTATTTCACAATCGAAATATTTAATCGTATTTATTAATTTATCGTTTAATTTTTATTTTATTGTAGTTTCTCCCTTAAACAGAATTTAATGCATATTTGCTTTTTGGAATTTAGATATTCCAATTTCAAAATCCATGTATTATAGATTTTTATATCTTATATTATATAATATTTATATTTACTCCAGCATACTCAAATTTTTAATGATTAATATTAGCAATAATTAATCTATAAATTCAAAACACTCAAAAAACTAAAAGATAAAAATAATATGATAGAAAAATTAAAATTAATTATTTACGGTGTTTTAGTATTTCTGGTGTATGTTTCGGTGCTTTTCCGTTAGCTGGGGGAAGTAGGGGACCACCAACATTTTTCGTTTTGGCAAAGACACAATACAGCAGCATATAGAAAATTTCGAAAAATAAAACAACTCATTTTCTTAGAACTAATAATTCATTTCATTTAAAATTATCTCTTCAGTTTATGAAAAATGACTAAACTAAAAAAATGAAAATTCCAAAATGGAGATATTTGGCAATGGATCACTGGATCCGGTTACCGAAAAAGTACTTGCAAAGAAGAGCGAATCCATATCAAAACTGACCCCTTAAATTAACTTTAAAAAATTTTCTAAAAATTATTGGTGTATACGCAGAAATATACGAAAGTTAATTAGCTGCATTTAACTAAATATGAAGCACATTTTTATTATTTCATCTTATATGCGATTATTTAGCTTATTGAATTTTATAATTTTTTGGCTAAAGATTATCAAGAATCAAATCGCTTAAATAAGATACATTTATTATATTAACCTATATTTAAATATAAAAATTGTTTATTTGACAATTTCGTACATTACAAAGCCATGCATCGGAAGTGTATAAAATAAGATTCAGAACAATCACATGGTTCAGATCAATGTAAAACCTTACATGCAAAAGGAAAACCTTTAAAAAAATTCTGGCTAAAATAATTAACATTTGAAAACGACATTGATAAGTTGTTCAGCTATATTTTATCCATAATTTTTATAATTTCATACACTCGATTCTTCAAATCCGCATCGGAATGTTTATCTGCCAAATCGAACAGAAGACATAGGTTGTCCTCTTTCGCAATCGATAGCAACAAGTGGGCGCATCTCTTTTTCAAGACATCGACAAAGTACTTGTCGGCCGCTTCGTATAAGTCAATTGCTTCATTAAATTCCAAACCTCTAACTGTTCCAGTGTACATGTACATGAGCATCAACTGCACGATAACAGGTCGCACATCTCGGATGACAACTCTTCTGGTTTCCTTCTCCACCATGTCATGCTGAAGCATTTTGCTAAAAACTGGAGACCTTGCTACTAAAACAGCGGTATGCACAGCAAACGCGTGGTCTCCAACAACTATGGTGAAGTCGCTATAGGCGCGAGATGCCAGCAGTCTAAGCATGTCACTTGACAAGGCGCGGAAGTCGTGGTATCGCGGAATATCATTGTGCAACATCACACTTTCGCGGACTTTTGAAGAAGCGACACCGTCACACAAGCTCACTTCGCAGGTCACGTCCAAGTAATCGCCGAATCGAATTTCGTTGCACTGCATAGAAATCCGCCACACACTGTTGTTTTTAAACACATGATTTCTCTGTCGGCACCCAATCAAGTGGTCGCAAACACATTACAGGATAAGAAAATAGGAATATTTTCTTGTATGTCATCGATATAAAAAGCAATGTTAATATCTTCAACAAAATTGTCCTTTAGGTTTGTCTTTATAGTACAAGAAACGTTTACGTTGTCAACATATAATGATTCAGTAGGTACTATGCGAACCAAACAAGTGGAATTTCCTTCAGTCACATTACGTTTCTTAAGCCTCCAAACGAAACAGCTCTGTTCAACATTTAAAAAGGTGTAATAATAACAAAGTTTAGGATATGATTTCAGTTTTTGGATCAAATCTGTTATTCGAAACCGAGATGCAATCGAGTAGAGATCGGCTGGTATCTCAGATAGTGGAAGATCCAATTTTCCTGAATAAGCGTAGCATAACAAAATTTTCATTAGAGATGTCGGAATATGGGTTGTATTAATCTTTTCCATTTCGTGTTTAGTAACTGATAATTCTAATTGCAAAGATAACTGTGATAATCTTGCTGCTAAAATGCATTTGTGGGTATCTATCGTTGCATTTTCGCATTGCAATCTGGCATCTGTGAACACTTCCCCTTTGTGCAAGTTCAATAGATCATCGGACAACGCTTGTAGATCAGTATACTCACTCCACTTGCAAATATCGGTCGCAATATTTACCGACATTTCACAACGTAGGATCAATGTATTTGAGTTCGAATTTTGTAGAAACCACATAAGTTTTTCACGTTTTAAAAATTGGATTCCTTTCCAAATATCATTTTCTTCGAATAGAACGTTATTGGCTAGTTTGCATGATATCTGGACACCTTCTCCATTTTCTATCGAAATTTTTAAATCCACTACTACTTGATTTTTCCAACATCCATTACTTTCTCTATAAAGGTATACCAACACGTAATCCGGATTGGTCTTTCCTCTTGGATAAAGATACAGACGCCACGATGTACCTCCAAGTTCATATACCACAAATGTTTGGCTGATGATTGCACTTCCTTGTAATTGTGGACATAAAACAAAATCATAAATTGTCCACACATATGTGAATTGGTATTGATCATATGAACTGGTTTCAGTCACCATCATCAGTGAAGTTTTCTAACACCTTTAAGTACTGAACTCCAATTTTGTATTTCGGCAAAATCACCCCGCCAACCAGTTTCAATTGCAATGTCTATACTACTGAAATTTTTGAGTTCTCAAATAGAGATTTTTCACCACCCCAGATGTTATGTTGCTTCTTACGCCCTCTGGTGAACACTACAGATGAACGTGTCTTCTAGAGGAATAGTAAAAAGCTGACCGGGTTGAAAGATACAGCTAAGATAGGAAATACGACTTCGCACGTGCCCGTATGATTTTGAAACTTACATCCCTAAAGACAGCACCTTAATCCCCTCCTACAAATCCTATGAGGAGACTTCTATCCCATAGATTTAGTATATTCACGTCTCATGTAGACTCGGAATATTCAATGACGCTTGTCTCGCTCAATTTAGGAAGTCCATGTGTTAACCACCAAGCCACTCTAGATCTTCTAAATTTTATTGTTCGTTGAATCCTAGCCTAAATCGTTTGCACTTAGGTTTCAATCTGCTTGATAATTCCAATAATGTATCACCTTATAATAATGCAATGGAGCTTGGAATACCATGCACAACATTCATGGCTATTTTTTTTTTTTTTTTAATGCAGCTGGCAAACACTTAGACAGCTTGGTCTTGGAAGCGCTGCACAGACGTTATTCACTTTGCATTACCCAGGGGGCGCGTGTAATTTGATGGTAAGCCACGGACGCAGAGTAGCAATGCCCCCGCAACGCTCTACGATCCTATTAGGACCGGGATCTATGGTTTAAAGTGGATTCCGAACCACTACAAACATTCATGGCACCGCCGGGACTAGAACCCGAAACCTGTGGTACCGAACGCTAGGCCCCACATTCATGGATATTTTGCATCCTAAAACCAAAGAATAAAAAACAGAGGACATACATCCTGGAAGTAAGATATCTTAAACTACTCTCACTAACGAAAGCTGAAGAAAAGGCACGACTTCAGCCTCTACAACTTCCCAGATAAACTGTTGAATATTTCAAATCGTGGCTTACTTAATCACTATCCCGTTCAGAAGCTATGATTTAAAATCCCATGAAAGATAAGTCCTAACCAAAACACCGTATTTTGCGTATACGGCCATCATTGCAACGATCTACATGATGGACCATGTATTATCTGCATGAGTAAGCTCAATATAAATTGAATTTTTATTTTACAAACTAATATCAGCATACAGTCATTTTAATAATAAAGGCCACCGAACCACTAAAGCATAAAACAGAACCCTTCTAGCAATACTACTCGAAAATGGTTGTCCATGCTACCTCTATCATCACATTTCCTGGTTCACTGCCGGAATTTAAATTTAGTATTACTTTATAGGGCAAGGGCCTGAATGGCCGAGTGGCTAGCGCTCGGTACCACAGGTTTCGGGTTCGAGTCCCGGCGGTGCCATGGATGTTTGCAGTGGTTCGGAACCCACTTTAAACCGTAGGTCCCGGTCCTAATAGAATCGTAGAGCGTTGCGGGGGCATTGTTACTCCACGTCCGTGGCTTATCTTCAAGTTACACGCGCCCCTTGAGTGGCAAAGTGAGTAACGTCTATGTAGCGCTTGCCTTAAGGCATCCAAGACCAGGTGTTTGCCAGCTGCATTAGAGAAAAAAACAACTTAATAGGGCATTAGAGCTACATGCAAACGAGGATACGTCATTGAATATTGGCAACCCATTACCACGTTAATCGATTGCCGATATTCAATGACCCACGTTTAAATTCTGCAATTTGTGTTGAGGCATAATGATTAACTGAACAGTCTTATGTTCGCCGATGACAATACCAATACTTGTTGGGGTCTATTTATATGCCTAGTATAATCCTTCATAGGGTGTCACTTTGTGTTTCAGACCATTTTTATATCAAATCTTGTTTTGTTTGGTGTTAAAATTTCACTTTCACTCACACTTCAGTTAAAACTTCACTCAAATTCATCACTTTCATGTGATCATTGAAACTCTTTTGGCTTCTCTTTCATTGAAACGCTTTTCTCAAACACGTGTTTATAGTGTGCATACTTTTAGCTCAAAACTACTTTAAACTAAATACCATTATTTCTTGTCTATAATCCACTATAAAAAAAAATTTAAAAAAATCGAGCCGCGGCACACAGTGAGCTTTTATAAAACTAGGCAAAATGTGATAAGCACCTTAAAATGCTGTGTGCTAGCGCAAGAACGAAGGCCTGAAATGAAATTATAAATAGCATTAATAATTCTTTACAGAAGATCATATTTATAATTAACTGTCATACTGATCACGCTTCATTTCTCTAGCAAATACGAACATAAAATCCAGTTATGGTCATTTGAAATTAGGTACATTTTTATTTTTGTGAGGTCATATTAGATCCTTAGACTACGTAAAAATGACATAAATAAAAAAGTTTCATGGAGTGCGTCGGAAGACTAAAAAAAAAGTTCACACATAGCTGGGTGTCACACATTAGATTTTCTTCACAATTTAAAAATCTAGTTGTTTGAATGTGCGGTGGCGCTATCTAGTGACACTATTTATGATCAGGCTTGATGCACACCAAAATACTTTTATCCAAATCCCTTTTTAGATGATGCAACAAAAGTAAACATTGCAGTTTCACTTTTTAATCAGAAATATTAAAAAAATATCCACAAGAAAAATTTATATTAACAAAAAGGTTATTACTACGTTTAATTTCATAAATAAATATCCTAACAGGAAATCAAAAATATACATTTATTTTTGTCAGAAATTATGTTTTTTAGGGTAACCAATACAACACTCAAACCATTACCATAAGATAGATATTAACCATTTAAAAAAAAGCAGAAGTCAGTACTGTGAATGTTGAAATATTCTGTAAATCCTAGCAATCGTACAGAGTGTTTACAAAAGGAGAAATCTGTTATTTTGGGTTCCCCACCACCAAGTTTTTATTAAGCAGTTCGTCGACGATCGCTATTTTGGCGCGAAAAAGAGACTTGAAATCGGAACCAAATTATGCAGAATCCCCAAATCGTCCACTCCGTGTCACAGTATTGCTTTTTCTTTTTAATTGTTGTTGAAAAAGAAATCTAGTTATGGCCAGTGAATAATTTTCAAGGATGCAATTAATTGAAGTAAGGTTATTACGCTCAGAAAAGCGTTAACTGTCTACTATGTTTAACTACTACTTACTGTCATTCAGGCTAAAAAGAATATGGTAAAATAATAATGATGTTTAAGTTTTCATATTGGCCACGAGTGATAAGCAAAAATACATCCAACCCTTACAAAATAAACATATTTGCCGTGATGCTGGGTCATGATCATAAAATAACATATCGCAACTGAGACCAAAAGAAGTTACTAACTGTACATTTTACTTCAAAGCTTAGTGTCCCACTTAATTGTTCAGGGAAAAAAGCAGGACCGAGCCCAACAGGTAGATAGTAATAATGTCTCATAATCTAACTCAATGTTGATATCATTTAAGAGAACATATTCCTTGACCAAACCAATTATTTCTCCATTGGTTCCTACAAAAATCTTAATGGCTTGCTAAATTAAATATATATTGTATAATAGTAATTATTCAATTCCTACTATTAGCTCACATTCTCCCTCTATATATCTTGTTCAAATTTTCAATCGTTCATAAAATACCATTTATTCATCCACTCAAGTTCAAATACATTTTTTTTAAACTTGTAGTGGATGGCACTGGATGTTAATACAGTTTTTTCGAATATTAATTCAGTAATTAAATTTAATTAATTTTAGTTTTCTTTAGATTTAAATTGCATTATCTACCAATAGATGGCACCAGATAAAATTTCAACTTTATTTGTAAAGGATTTTTCTGCAATATAGTGGAAAAAAAAGTAGGAACTGACTTTAAATTTTTTTTTATATTACTTGTTTTTCTAGAAAAGAAACACCCACTCAAAAAAAAAAAAAATATTAATCTAGCTATGTATATATTCATTCATTCACACACACATAACAGAGGCATCATATTCTGGAGTATAGTTATACCTTGCTCAACTGACAGTTTTCAATTATCATAGAGAACTCGTTTAGGTTGAAGGTAACGTTTCCATTGTGTAGATGGCAGAGAACATGTAAATTTTATAAAGACAAGTTTTCTCTCACAAGATATCAATTATAATGTGTCCAGCTTTCAATTTTCATTTAGTATAAGAAATTAATTGCTACAAGGTGGATACCTACTTCTACTGCAATCTCGCAATGTTAATTTTTTTCATATAGGTGCGCAGTAGATCTAAACCTGGTAACACTTTTCAGTGGCTAAAAGATCTACAACTTGGCATTATGTTAGATTAATGAACTCTGTTTCAGCATGTTTTGTTGTATTTTCTGTTCTTTTTTATTTTTCGTTGTTCTTTTTTTTTGCTGTAACTGTTCATAATCTGCCGTTGGAAATAATTTTTTTTTTTTTTTTTTCATATTTAGCAGATGACTACCAGAAACTAAGAGCTCAGTAACAATATGCTTTATTTTTCAGATTTCTATTTTCCTTTCAGAAATTTGCAAATAAACACTGAATAGGTGTCACATACTACATAAATACTTGATAAATGTTTCCAATATAAATGCAGTAGAATAGCATAATTAAATTTAGAATGCCTTCTTTTGTTAACCATTTATTGTACTTTTATGATGCGTAACTTGGAAAATCAAAATGTTTTGTCAGAAAATAAGATCAAAAGACATAAGATTTTTTTGACATTTAAGTGATCAAATTATAAAGCTTTATGTAGCAAAAAGTAGGCCCTAAATGATCATATACTTCGAAAAAAAGATAACATTTAAACAATAATAAAATATTATTGGCAGATATCTTTTTATATAAACAGCAGACATATATATACATAATTTTCATATATATTTTGTAAAAATATAAACATAAGTCAATATATAATAATAATAAACAAAAGATATAATCAAATTTTAATATTTAAAAATTGCTAGAAAAATATAAATTCAGACTACCAAAAATTATTTAACAAAGCAGAGAGATATTTTAAAGAATATAAACAACTAAAAATTTGGTATTATTTACAAAAGTGTTCATTAATTATTTTTTCCAGAAATTGGGATTCTGTTGTAATCGCCTTTGAAAATTATTAAACCATTGCTGAACTTTACTGATGGGTACAAATGTCTCTGTAGTAGTAGGAGAAATTTGTCTTGGCGAAACTGTAAATGAGTAAACATAATTAACAAAATTTTCCAGCATTTTTGTAGTGAATTCCATAAAAGAATCTACATTAGATGGCGTGCTGGCAGTTACAGCAGTCTGCAATTGTAACTGTTGCACGGGTTCAATCGAAATGCCTATTTTAGCTACGTGCGAAACGGGCTGCACATCAAAGGGAGTAGTCAAATTTGTATCTGGAAAATAAGAATAAGATTTAATATTTTCTGTTTTTGTTCTCGCACAATAAACAATTTCTTTATAAATAAATAGTGTCATAGCTATGAGAATCAGATTATGAAACATTAGTTCAAATCTACCAATTTGAATGCTCACATCACTTAATGTGAGAATACTTTTTTAATTTTTGACCAAACCCAATAATTTTTCCCATTGACTTCAGGAAACATTTTCACAATTCTGATTTCTATCGTCTGCTAAATTAAGTAGTAATAATTTTTATTGATAAGTAACACACAAAGAAAATTAATCCAGCTATACATATATATACAACCGTCCATCCACACATTTAGCAAAGACATCTTTTCGAGTACAGTTGTACCTTGCTCAACCCATAAGGTAATCATTTTCAACTATCGCAGAGAACTCGTATGGAGATAGGAATTGGAAATAGGAGGATAGGAATTCTGTCATGTTCATGGCAAAGAACACATAAATTTCATTAAGACGAATTCTCTCCCTAGTTATCAATTACTATGTACCTAGCTTTCAGTTTTCAGTTTTCATTTAGTATAACAAAGTTAACTATATGGTGGATACCGACTTCTACTGTAATCTCAAAATGTTTTTGATGAATTAATTTTTGCCATCATTAGAAACTGCAAGAGAACAGTAACCATGATTTAATTTTGCAAATATTTATTGAATAGTTGAATCAATGACACATTCCATCTAAATGCTTTAATAATGTTTCCAGCACAAATGCAACCAAATAATAATATTATATATAATTAAATTTGAAAAGTGTTTATTTTTACATAAAAAGACTAACAACTTCTTTTATTAACCCTTAATTGTAATTTTATTATGTGTAACTTGGAAAACCAAATGTTCTTCTATACTGTAAAAAAAAAAAAAAAAAAATTACATCATAAGAAATAAGATTTTATTTTTGACATTTAAATGAACTAATAAGAGAATTTATTCCAGCAAAACATAAGTCCAAATAGTAAAATGCTTCCAAAAAATATTACATCCACATATTGAAACACTGTAAATTAGAACTTACATAAACAGCAGATATGCATATAAAAATTGCTTCATATATGTAAGCAAAATAAAACAAACTATTTCAAATGAAGTAATTTTTATTCCAAATTTTTAGATTATAATTTTTAAATTTAAATATAAATCAATATAGAATAAGCAAAATAGATAATCAAATTTTGATATTTAAAAATTAAATTCAAACCATCATTTATTATGTAATAAAGAGAAGATATTTCACAGAATGTAAAACAGCAAAAATAACTGAAATCCTGGAATTATTTACAAAAGTGTTTATTTATTCAATTTCTCCAGAAATTGGGATTCTGTTGTAATCGTCTTTGGAAATTGCTAAACCATTGTTGGACATTACCGATCGGTACAAATGTCTCTGTAGTAGTAGGGGAAATTTGGCTTGCCGAAACTGCAAACGAGCAAATGAAATTAACAAAATTTTCCAGCATTTTTGTAGTGAATTCCATAAAAGAATCTACATTAGATGGTTTGCTGGCAGTGATAGGAGTCTGCAATTGTAACTGTTGCAGGGGTTCAATAGAAATGCCTATTTGAGCCACATGTGAAATAGGCTGTACACCAAAGGGAGTTGTCATATTAGTATCTGGAAAATAAGAATAAGATTTAATAATTTTTTTGTTCTTGCACAACGAAAAATTTTTTTTATAAATAAATGTCATAATTCCCAAATATAAAAAAAAAAATGTATGTATGAAAATTAAGCATTTATTAATTGAAAAACATTTTTATTTTGCAATTTATGAAAAATAACACATTTTCATAAACAAAAATAGGTGTCCATAATTGCAATTTACAATTAGGATACTTCAGGAATTTTCTTTTGAGTATCTAAAATTGATGAAATATACTTCTGATAAGAAAACTGCTTAAAGTAAAGGGCTATTGTTAAAAAAAATTAGTATATGAAAAATTGTAACTCAACCAAACAATGGAACATTTCCAACTTATTAAGAATCTTCATTCATATATACATAATTTAACTACGTAAAATAAAAAATTTACAAAAAATATTAAAAACATTATTTCAATCAGTTGTTTTTCTTTGACATATTTAAAAATTTTATTAAAGGAAAATTTGACAATATATTCATATACCATCAGCAAAATTAACATTTGGAAATACGCAGATATTTACATCTTATCTTTACACATCTTAACTTTTTTTAAACTTTGTACTCTATTAAACATCAAAAACATATAGGCATATTTTTCATTTCAAACATTTAATTAAAAATTTTTCAAATTAAGTTATGCAATCCAAAGTAGTCTGTACAAACTAAAATAATATTTGTTTTGAATGTCAATTGATAAATGTATAAAATAAGAATAAGTGCAGATTTTATAAATCCTAAATATATGTTTTCTTTTACTCTTAATAAATTATTCATTTAGAGCCATATTTTAATAAGGACATGCATCCTTAACTATAGCTAACTATAAGATATTGTTCAAACAAAGGATTTAAATTTTTTTTATACTTAGAATATATATGGGTATGTCAAAGATGTGGCGGTCCCTTAACACTTAGCTATGGCCCATTTTATTTAGAAATACTTAAATTTTAAGAATATTTTCATACATTTTTCTCTCTAAATTTTGCATGAAAACTGATAGAAGAGATGTTTTAAAAATGCAATTTTTATCTATCTCAGTGGTTTCCAATCTGGGTTATATTAAAAAAAAAGTAATAGATATAAACTTTAACTGATAGATCATTGAATGTTTAAAAGCATATGCCCTCTTATCTAAATTTTTAATTTCATTTCAGTTATTCTAGAAATAATCAGAATTGCTTCATAACTTTTGGCATTAACATTTTTATTTAAAATGCAAATGAAAGAGAGTAATTTTAGTGTTTGATTGGGTGGCAATTGTGTAACATGTATTAATAAGTCAAGCTTCCTCCCTTTTTATTAATGCTTAAATTATTATCATTATGAAGCCATATTATTGTTGATATTATTTTATGTCTCAAAATGGATAAGTGGTTGAAAATTGGTACTCTAAAGAGGCTTATAAATAGCCTTTAAATTCTACCTGCTGAACTGGAAATTGCAAATACCTGAACAAGGGAACCACAATAAAGGCACTTGTCAAAAAGTGTCCCAAACCATTCTTGATTAATGCATCAATTAGAGACAGGGCACTCAAATAAGAACATAAAAGACTTTTTTTTGGTAACTACCAATCAGTCTTAATCAAACATCTTTGTATTATCTGCAAACAAGTTAATAAAAATAATAGAATAAGTGTTGCCAAGACTGATAAAAATCATACTTTTAGTGAAAATTTGATAAATCCCTTTATTAAAGATGTTGTTCAGTGAATAACAACATACAGAAATTAACAATATTTTCTCAAATATAATTTTTTGAAAAATTAACAACATTAAATCTACATCAATTTAAAAAATAAAAACAGTTTCTTCTTTTCCATAGAAGGGGATGGACGCATCAATGTTTACAGTCTGGCAAATTTGAATATTATCATTAAAATATTTACATGATAATGTACTTATTAAAAATCTTTTACTGTTGTATCATTTCTGTGAAGGATGCACAAGAAAATATATATGTAATGTCATTCATGGCTATTAGTGTGAAAAAAGAATTGATTAGGTCAATTACCAAGGCATTTGCACTGATAGTAGAAAATATATTTCTGGCTATTACATAGACTTATATAGTATCAGAGAAGTTGCTCCGCATGTAACTTGAAGCATTGCTGTATTCACAAAGTTTAATATTCATATTCATTGAGGAAATGCTCAATCAATCTGTGAAAGATGTTAATTTTGGCCAATTCAGCAATCTCTTAAGACTATTCAAATCTTTGTATGAAGAGATGGATAGCCTCCACAAAATATTACTTCTGCACACTGAAGTGTAACAGGTTTACACAATGAAAAATGCTCAGAAGATTGTTTGAATAGAGACATGAAGCTCAACTTTCTTTTCAAGGATATCTTTCTTAGTTAAGTTCAAAAGTTTGATGAAAGGGAGTGGCTTCTACAGAGGCTCAAGCTTAATCAAGCCTGCATACAGATAAAGTCTAAACAATCATGCCTACACACAGATGAAGCTTAATCAGACATGCCTACATATAGATAAAATTAATTAATCATGCCTACAAATAAAGCCTAATCTGGTCTGTACATAGATAACGGCTAATCACCTAAACCTATATACCTATTTTGTATTTTTTCTGAAGTAAATATTAACTTAGTGATTATAGAACAGTTCTATAAAAGTAAGTAGCATATCTAATAAAAATCTATGAATCACAAATCTATGAACTGATCACACTAAATTCCTCTATTTGAAAAGTTGTATAAGTTAATTGTTGTGAATTATCATCATAAGTTTATTAGTTTGAAAATTACTAGCATGCTATTTGTTTTGATATTAAGATTACTATTTCAAAAAAATAAATATCTACATGTATATTAATTAATAAAATAAAACAATAAATGTCATCTATTCAAATTGTTTGATTAATTTGCATACTAACCTATGAAAATTGTTACTGAAAAAATATTAAACTTTTAAGGGGGAGATAGGGAGGGGTGACAGGTTTCAGAGAAAAAGACACAAGATCCACTAATGTTAAAAAAAATATGCATGAGCACATACATACACAATTATAAAAGCATACTTGATTGTGAATAATATAATGAAGTTAAGATGATCCCAGAATAAAAACAGAATAACCGTAAAAGATAATTTAACGGGTTGATGTTAGACAAGTGACACAATATTTGAAAACAAAATATGCAAGTTTTTTTTAAAATTTAGATCATCAACAGGCACAACTGACAATGATTTTAAAAAGTCATTTAACATTTCATAAAAATATTACTTAGAACGACACAATTTATTTAAAATTGATATATAACAGTTATAGTCCTTCAATAGTGCAACAGGCATATTTAAAAGAAAGGAGATGTTTTCTTTTTACGGGGTAGGGTTTGTCAACCCAACGCTCTATAGTCATATTAAACCAGGACCTATGGCTTTAAAGTGGATTTTGAACCACTACAAACATTCATGGTACCGTCGGACTCGCTCGCCGAAACCTATGTCAGGGAGCAAGAGCGCTAGTCACTCGGTCATCAGACCCCTAATAGTTTTAGTAACCTCCTCAAATGTCTTTCTTAATTGTTACCCATACCATTTTGTCAACTTTGTTTCTAAATTATTTATCATACTACTCAGTTATTTTTAATGATATATTTTGAAAAAATAATAATACAATTAAAAAATAACTATATTACTCCAATAAATCAATTTAATTTAGTGTTAAGCCATTTATATTACATTTTTTAAAGATTATAGAAACTCTAATTTCTATAATTATAAAAAAAATTAAGTGTATTTAACTACTATAAAAAATTAATTAATCTACATTATTTAGTAAATTAATTTTTTTGGAAATATGCTAATTCACTTATATCAAAACAAAAAATTTTATTCTGTTTAATACAAATATATATATATAGTTAAGAATTTTGAAGCAGAAGTTTTACAAGAAAAAATCTATTTTTTTTAAAATAATTTATTAACTGGAAAAAATATTTTATAAAATATAATATGCACATTAAATTATTTTATATTATGAAGCATTAAAAGGCCATATTTCAAGCCTTTGTAAAAAAGTGATATTGCTTAAAATTCTTTAAAGTGTTTATTTATAAAAATATTAATCCGTATTAAATAATGTAAAACCACATTATAATTTTTCAAAATTCATTGTAGGATTCTGGAATTACACATTTTAGAAGAATATCTTCTAAAATTTAAAGTAACATGTCATAGATTTTGAAATTCTTTTATATTGATTACATTATTTATTAAAATTATTAACATGTACTCATATTATATATTTTCTAATTATGTTTGTTTTCTAAATGCCTGTTTTAAATAAACTTAAATTGTTTAATTTTTATTATAGTAAATAAATAATGACTTTTAAACATTAAAAACAAATGTATTGAATTTTTTTCACCAAATAATATTTGAATATAGCAGATATTTTATCTATTTGTTATCTATCAACATTTTACCAATCAGATATCTTATCTATGACTTAATACTGTTATTAAATATACAAACAGGCATACTAACCAGGTTTCAGTTTAGATATCTTGAATATTGCACTAGGTTTTGTATTGGAAATGAATCCTAATAATTGCCATGTTGGAGCAGCATTCGGGTCAGGCCAACTAAAATATACTGTAAAAAAATACAAAATATCAAATTTATTTGAAAAGAAATTCTATATTAAATGTAAAGATATTTAAATTTGACTCCATGATTGCTAGGTGAAAGATATTCATATCTAAAATACTTATATGTACACACTAGGGTTAAAGGTTGGATAATGTTGGAAATTTCAAAAATTGATATATAGAATTCATGCAGATTTAAAACATCAAATATGGAACTTGATTTTAAATCATAAACAATGAAATGGGAGTCTCTGAAATCTTCCGACCACCAAATTTTTAAAAAATAGTTTTTAATAATTATTTTCTAGTATGAATTACATTCATTTTAGTTTACTAGATTTTACATTTTGTTGTCTTTAACACAAAATTATTTTAATTTTCTAAAATTATTATTTTTTTCCCCTCCATTTCATTATATGCTTATATTGCAAAATATCTCATTTGCACTTCCTTTACTGCTAAATTATCAGACGAATCTGTTTAGTTTTTTTTACACTTCTAAGTGGAATACCATTTTTTTCTACAGGTGGCTAGAAAACCGTAAAAAAATTTCCCTGACCTCTCTCTGATTAAAGTTGCATCATTTCCTCGCCTTACAGCTACTAATTAAATTATTTTCTGGCTTTCTCAGAATCACTGTTTGTGTACAATATACCTTATTAAAAACACTTTTGCCAGTTATTTAATATTAAAATAGTATTTTTTTTTCATGTAGTAACCCCCTGAATTATTACAAGATAACTACTTTTACTAAAACAAATACAGATCAATTATTTTGTTTAAACTATTTTAAGATTATTAAGAGGAATTTGCATGATTTATTTTATTATTATTATTTTTTTTCCTTCTTTTAAGAAACTCATGAAAAATAATAGCAAAATTTCACAAAATGGTGAAAGACAATTCTCCCTGAATATGCTTTTTAAAGGTTGTACTGTACACAATTGAATTTTGCTTTTTTCACTTCTGTATACACATATAATGGAAGCCCAATGTGGCATATAATGGAAGCCAGAATTAGTAATTACACACTTTCTAGTAATTTAACATACAAATAACAAATTAAAATATGTATTAAAAGTAAAAGTATCTTTAAAAAACCTTTTAAGACTTTACTTCTAATAAATGAGGAAATTGTAAAAAAGAATCCTATATTTTTTGTATGTTTATAAATTAACATCATTTGTTTCGATTTGATGCACACTTTGTGAACTATTTTTGCAGTACATAAAAATTAAAATCTGCATTAAAAAAATATGTAATACATTAATCAATTTTAGATGGGTTTTTCACCCTTTCCTTTGAAAGGTAAAAAATGAATGCTGTATTATACTATAAAAAACTTAATTTAATAATTTTATTATTATTTTCAAAATTTTTTACTGTTATTTGTACATGAATTATATAGTCCAATTGGAAAAAATATTTTTCTTTTGAAGTTTTAAAAGAGAAATATTGATTATAAAATATAAATGACATGTTATATCTATTATCTAAATATTTTATTTATATTATTTTCTTGATTATCATTTTTTCCCTTCACAGTAATTTAAAAAAAAAAAACCAATAAATTTCTCAAATAAAACTAATATGCATACACATTACTAGATGTTTTTATTTAAAAGAGAACCATATTTAATGATAGATGGCTTCCCTTTCTTGCAAAGATTCCATTACATTTACTGTTTAACAAAGAAACACTTACCAGATCCCCCAAAACCTTCAGGGAAAGGCTGAGCTCCAGTTAAAAAAACAACTATATGGTTCACAGCATCAGCATCCACTATGTTAGTCACAAATTTAGTTTCATCAAGAGGCTGAAATTCTGTCTGAACCTAAATAACAAAGATTATTTTATAATAATATTTTTTAAAATTAAATATAGCATTTTTATATAATACATAATGGAAAAGAGGGTACATTGCGGTACCCTTTTTCCCAAATATCAAATATTTTTTACAGAGTTCTCTCATTTCAATAACATAATTGGTCATTCTAAGGATAAAATTACAACTAATGCAAAAATACCCTAATGATGCTCCATTCTAGAAATGCATTGTTAAAACTTTTTTTTTAAATTTAAAATCACAAATATTTATCTTTAAAAGAAATCAGGAATAATATTGCGAGAAAATCGATTAATAAAATGATATATATTTACAAAATAATTTGTTAATAAATTTGGTTAAAATAATTATTAACAGTGCATGTGCAATTATATTTAACAAGCATTATAAATATTGCAAACTTTTACAGTTATTAATATAATTTTAATGCCATAAATCACATCATTTGCGATGGAAGTTTTAACACGTTTATTATACCAACTCCACTGCTATTCTCAATTTGTGTGTGTGTGGAAGGGAGGGGGAATCATTTCATGTTTTATTTTCTATTTTTTAATCGTTGCCTTATAACACATAAGTGTAATTTAGCAGAATTTCTTGTAAAAAAAAAAGTATGAAATCGTACATTGTAATGCATAAACTAATTTGTTGAACATATTAAGCATCATTGTCACCATACATATCCAGTTCAATATTTAAATTGAGGTCCCTGCCTTTCTTAGACTTGCAATCAGAAGCAATTATTAATCTAATTTACTCTAGTAAAATAGTATTTTGACTCCCATCATGGCAAACTATAAAAAAAAAAAAAAAATACAAAGACTTCCACATGTCAAAATTGTGCCAAACACGCAATTTGTTTTGATAAATTCTAATCCAAACAGATATCAGTTCAGTAAATGTTTGCCACACAACAGAAAAAATGTTAGAAGAAACTTGTAATATCGAATGCAAACGAATTTACCAAGTTGGATGATAATTAAACATGATTTTATTCTATCCTATAAAATTTTTTTAATATATTCTATAATCGAATAATAACTAAAAGCTTTAAAAATTATTTCTTTAGACAAATAAACAATTTATATAATCAGTGTCACTTTAGTTTCTCTATTGCCCGCTCAGGCCTGGGCTTTGCTCTATAAAATGGCTAGCTTTGCACCTACTCTTTGCGAAAATTGCTATCAGATACAAGTTACAGAAAACAAATAAGTAGTACAACTACTACACAAATAAGTAGTCTAAGCTGTGTTTACATTTCTATTTTGTCTCATATTCATAATCCCTTTAATCATATTTTTTTGTATTTAATAACTTTAAATTTGAATGTTAGTTCAAAATTTATTTCCACAATGTTAACCATATATATATGCGCGTGTTTATCATAAAATATATACACTATGTGGAAGAAAGTGACGGGACACGACACTATAACGACATAAACCCATATTTATTAAAATTAATAGGAGGTAGGGCCTCCTTTGGCTTCGATCATAGCTGCAACACTTCTGGGCATGCTTTCCACTAAATTAGCCAAAGTGGGAAGAGGAATTTCCTTCCAAATTTTTAACAGGAAGTTCCATAGTTCAGGCTTGCTTTTGGGGAGTGGGGTGCAGGCCCTCAACCGACGGTCCAATTCGTCCCAGAGATGTTCAATTGGGTTAAGTTCAGGGCTCTGCGCCGGCCACTCCATGCGTTTAACATTGTTGTTCACATACCAATCAAGAGTCCTCCTTGCAAAATGACATTTTGCGTTGTCATCTTGATACCAGCAATCATCCATACCGTACGTTGCCCACAAGGTAGGAAGGACATGATTGTCGAGAATATCACAGTATCTATCGGCATTCATCGCACCATCAATTTTCACCAGTGGGCCAGAGCCATACCAGGAGAAACAGGCCCATACCATCAATCCTCCTCCACCAAACTTTACAGTTGGGACGAAATACTCGGGCAAAAGGCGTTCTCCTGGTAAACGCCATACTCAAACATGTCCATCGGAACGAAAAGGGTAAATCGTGACTCGTCACCCAAAGGACGCGTTTCCAGTCATCCAGAGTCCAAGTACGGTGGTCTTTGGCCCATCGAATGCGCGCTTTCTTGTTGGTTTTCGTAATCAAAGGCTTATGGGCCGCCGAACGTCCAGTGTAACCTAACTTATGGGCCTCGATACGAAGAGTCTTGGTCGAAACGGCCACACCTGTGGCTTGTCTAAACTCATTAGCAATGTTATCCATGGATGTTTGACGGTTACTTCGAATCTCCCTGCCGAGCACCCGCCGGTCCCTGCTGGTGAGAACTGTAGGTCGTCCACTTCGGGGTTTGTTCTGACAGTGTCCCTCAGTCTTGTAGCGACACACAACACGTGCTACAGTTGATTTTGGGCAGTTACGGAGACGGGTTATCTCCCTAATTGACGCCTTGGCAAGACGCAATCCAACCAACACACCTTTCTAGAACTCAGACAACTCTTCCCGTGGCGGCATCTTGACAAAAACCATCTCTAGTCGACTCCACAGAGTATTTATAGGATATGGCGGACACGTGATACCTATTATTGTGCATGTGTCAGCTGTATTGTCGACTTTTCTACTTTTCGACGGGTGTCCCGTCACTTTCTTCCAGATAGTGTATATATATATATAAAGTTGGCATATTCTCCTGAAATGTTTATAAACATTGTAAATCCTAACTGGTTTGAAAAAATTGAGGGGACAAAATACCATCCAAGCACAAATCATTAAAAAAACTTATTATACTCTCATTAAAAGAGAATAGTTTACATCAGAATTGCTCCTCACGCACCACTAATAGGCCTTCTTAAGCCATTTTCTAAACATATATCTATGATTAATCTCCTAAGGCACATGGAACTATGATTTAAATTGGAAATAAATGTTTGTTTATAAACACATGTTACTCCTCTCATAATAAATTATTTCTTTTATAAGAGAAACTTAATTTAACTTACTCATACGCAACATTCTTTATGAAACCAAATTGAAAAATACAAACATAGGTGTCCTATAACAGCCAGTTTTTTTTTTTTTTTTTTACAACTTTTAGTTTGCAATATTTGAGAGACAATAGTTTCTGCCCCACTGTGCCCTTTTCTACCTATGTATATAAGTCTTATTATTATTATTATTTGTAATTGCTACAATTTTAATACAGTAGCCCATTTTTGTATAATGCCTATTGCAAGACTAAGAGCAATATAACTGAAGACTTTCTCCAGATTTTCTAATGCAGGAATTTTCTTCCTCAGTAATTTTAATAAGGATAATTCAAAATTATAAAATATAAATTTGATAGCAATACATAATTTTTACTGGCCATATTTTAATTTCTACTTAAAGTTACAATAAAAATTAAAAACATGAGCTCTTTATATAACATCATTTAAATTCTTACCTCAACAATCAAAATAAAGTTCAAACACACATATATGAAGCATCATAACATATAATATTATACCAATTCTTCAAAACTATTTTGGTATACTACTGTCAAGCTGTATCTTAACTATGATAGTTATTAAATAATATTTTGAAATTTAAATAGAGTTCATTAGCATTATTGTGGCTTCAATAATCATAATATTTAATAATTGAACATTTGACAAAATATTAGACACAAAGTAGTTAAAAAAAAAATTCTAAGAAATTTGTGTTCAATTTTACATTCCATGAACAACTACTACACAAATAAGTAGCCTAAGCTGTGTTTACATTTCTATTTTGTCTCATATTCATAATCCCTTTAATCATATTTCTCTTCTAATGAGAGTATTTTTTTCAATTCATTTCCACCCCCTGCCCCCACATTTATCAATCAAACTTAGTTTTATTTACAAAAGGTTGATTTATCATTTTTTAAGTCATAAATATACAAATCAATAGTTTACTAAAAATTATATATAAAATTTTATTCAAATCATCTTAACAACTGTAACTAAATGGTTAAAAGTGAAGTTTTGAATAATTAAATTGAATTATGTACTATAATAGTACTTTTTTAGCAATTTCAAATTAAAAACATAAACTCATACAGAAATTCAGGAAGAGAAAATAAAATAAGAAAATTATACATAAAAACAAATCAATAATTATAGATTGAGTTTTAAAAATGAAAGGGAGCATGACAGATAAAATTTCGTTTCTCTGTACTTTTACTAAATATTTTAATTCACATCTATTTAATTAATTTCTTGTTTCTTTCAAAAATGAGATAAGTATATTAAACCATAAATGAATGTTTACAATTTGCAGATGTACATTCGCAGAACGTCAATTTACAGAACTCAGATAGTAAGATGTATTATCAGCTTACCAATCTACCAGCCACAATTACAGCAAATACTGGAGCTGTCATGACTTACAAGTAGATAGTTTACTCTGCTAAAAAAATCAGTACAAATATAAAAATAGTTAAAATTGTAACATTGCGCGCTTAGCAGCGTTTTATACTTTTTTAGGTTACTACAGGGAGCAACACTCTGTTGAAAATTCTAGATCATTAGCGCCTCCTGGTAGTCTTTAAGATAAATATAATTTTCCCTGCAGAATTTAGAGAAGCGTTCGATTTTCTAACTACCAATTTTCGAAACGTCATTTTCCTGTTTCATTTTTTTTAAGTTCTAAAGTATAGCATTTGAGTGGAATTTTATTTTAACTCTTAATAGAAATTTTATTGAACATATTCTTTTTATTGAACCGACTTTGAGTTAAGCTTCATTATATGCTCTACGTATTAGTAAGTCAATTCATTTTTAAATTATTCATTTGTAAATTGATTATTATCTAAATAATTTTTAAAGTCTACGATGCAAATTTCTTGTTCCTGTAGTTTTTTCCAAGTCCCCCCTTTCTCGTTTCACGTTTTTTGCTGTTTTTTTAAGTTTCTCCGTTCCTTATATCTGTTCCTAGGAACTCTGGCATGGAACAGGGGTAAAAAAAAAAAAATCCTTCACCTGATACTCGTATTTCTTATCCGATTAATTGCCAGTTGTTGATCTACAAATGCTGATATTTTGGGAAGTCTGCTATCCGAAGTCTCTCTGTCGATACAGCTGTCAAAATTCTACTGTAGATAGATATTCCTAATACACAAAACCTCAATTAATGTTAAAATTATTAGCACAACGTACCTCTTTGCTTTTCTCTTTTCTTATTTATAGCACTAATATTAACAAAATATTACAATTAAAGCATCCAACTCTCTAGCTTAGGTCTCCGTATTATAAACCTAAATATTTTTAGTCCTGAATCTTCTCCTAAAATCATTTTGATATGCAAGACGGTATTTTATCCTTCTATTGAGGCTTTTTTTATCTGCTGTATCACAGTCTGCTATTTATATTTCCGTGATGTCTTGAAGGATTAATGATGATGACAGAGGTACAAAATCCGAATCGCTTTCTAAAATATATATGGAGGTCTTAAGTTAATAATCGACTTACAGTAACATAGAACCATCATCATCTCCTCATATGACAAACAAGCATGACCTTTCAGTCAAAATATCTGAACAAGTTTAATATGCACAGCTCGATAACTGCATAGAATACACAAGTGAAGAGACAAACCCAAGTCTTCTTTTGATCTTTCAAATATAATGGATCAGCTAAATCTATTCCCACTTCAAACACTGTAGCATCTCGAATACGATCGTGTCTGCATCTAAATTTTTCCCGGAATGTCTCTTGTACGTAACACATTTTGAGATAATCGATCTCAGTTTTTTTATCATTTAATATCCAGAAATGCTCCCTCATAAGATTAAGTAACACTTAAGTTCTAACATGTCCATACTTTTTATAAAAAAATATATATATATATTAAAAGTTTTATATCCTGGTGTTGAGAAGGAAGACTCACGGGTCTTATAGAAACTGACTACGACAGACATCTCCATAGACATTCTTTGTTTTTAATCTGATGAGATCATGTTTATAAACTTTTAGTGTCCACAATTTTTCATCCTTCTCGTTAAAAAAGTGCTTTTCTTTGAATGATCTTTATTACTGTTTTCTCAGCTTAAAAACATTTTCGCTTCTCTTTTCTCAGGTCTGCATCCAGACTTCCTTGTTTTCTCAATTCAGTTTCATAAAAATAATAATTATGAGCAGTCTTCTATATTATTTTCAACGAGATTTTAATTTTTTCCATGAAGTATAGCAAGTTTAACAATTATAACTCACTCGAATCGCAGTAGATGTCCTGTCACGGACACCAGATGTCAGATATCAGTTTCGAAGATCTTCTATCGATCGTTATTCCTAATACTTGATGTTGAATGAAGTGGTATATGGGGATGTGAAGCAACAAGGACTATAATCCCCTAATCACTATATATATATATGAACAGTTAGTTTTTCCTTATTTTTAATATGTCCCTCTCCACAACGCTCTACGATCGTGTTAGACCGGGACCTACGGTTTAAAGTAAAGACCAGGACCACTACAAACATCCATGGCACCGCCGGGACTCGAATCCGAAACCTGTGGTACCGAGCGCCAGAGCGCTAGCCACTCGGCCATTCAGGCCCTATTCCTAATACTCAATTAATGAACAAAATAATAACACAACACTCTTCTTTGCTTTTTTCGATTTGACTTGACTAGAAGCTTTGAGATTTATGCTCGCTTCTTTATTTCAATTTATCCAAATGCTGTTAAAGTATTAGAGAAAATATAAAATACTTTGAAAAATATTAATTTGTTATCTAAATTTTGTATTGTCATGATATATTTCCATTAAATGTGTTGTTATTTGAAATACGAATTATTTTAAATGAAAAAAAAAAAAAAAAAAAAAGATTCATTTATATTAAACAGTATCAAATGATACTCCACCACAGAATATATGAAATTGCAACACTAATTTTAAAAATGAATTATATTTACCTAAATATCTTCATTATATAAATTTTAAATCATGAATAAATATATATTGTACTGTAAACTGAATAGATGTTTAAAAATATGAAACTTTAAAGGATTTTTCAGTTCTTTTAAAATAGTAGCTAGAATTTTATTTTTGTTGTATAAATTTAAAAGTAAGATAAAATTTTAATAAATTTTTTGATGAATAAACGTTAAAAAAAAAAAATTTTGTGTAATAATCTTATTTTGCATTAATTTTTTTTCTTTTTATCTTACATGAATCTTATGTAACATTACTGAAATTTTCTTTTGAAATGCTTCTCTTAGGTTTTTATACGAAGAGAGATTTTTCTTTTTCTGAGGAAAGCTCTTTCAATAGCATTTTAATTTATCGGAGTATTTCTCCTCAGAGCTTTCCTCTGATCAAAGATGTGAGATTTATCTTTTCCCTAAACCTTTTCCCTTTTTCGCAAGTTTTTTATATAATTAAAATATTTCGTGGCATTTTGCCTACGAAATTGTAGTCATCATTGTTGAATAAAGATGTCGAGTGCCTGAACGCGAAGCGTTCTTCTACTCAATGGTATGTGAAGGCAGTATGAAAGAAAAGTCATGATAAATAGATAATAGTAATCGTATGATTTGAGAGAAAAAAAAAGAAGAAAGTAAGAAAAATGTAAATCATCGGTGATGGAAACGTAACAAGAAATTTATGATCAGTAAATATGCGTTGAAGTAAAATATCTAAAAAGCGATAAGTGAGCAGGAAATTATGGTGGTTTGATTTTCCATTCAATTGCGTAAATATAGTTTGTGCCTTAATGAGAGGGTTTTCGGGAGTAGCAATGGTATGCAAGAAATTTCTAGAAAGTTTAGTAATATAGTTGTCAATAGAATCAATTTTTAAATCTTGATGAATTGTAGAGTTGCTGACAAACCAGGGTGCACCAGTGATAATACGAAGAAGTTTGTTTAGAATAATTTGTACAGATTTCTTGTTAGATTGTGCAGCTAGATCCCAGATTGGGGCAGCATAGGTAAGGATAGGCCTAAGAACTTGTTTGTAGAGAAGAAGTTTGTTTGACAAAGTTAATTTAGAAAATTTATTAATGAGTGGTAGAGTGAGATAAAATTTTTTCCAATATTTTTCTTTGATTTTTTGAATATGAGCTCGAAACGTAAGTTTATTGTCTATAATTAAGCCGAGATATTTAATATTAGTTGCCCATTCAATTTTGATCAAAAAGGGAGAGATTAATATATGGTTGTCTGGCGTGTCCTTTTTGGAAAATGATGGCTTGAGATTTAGAGACATTAATTGCGATGCGCCATTTAGTTAGCCAATCCTCTAGGATATTCAGAAAATTTTGAAGAGTATTGAGGACATAAAGAATAGAAGCACCTTGGGCAAGAGCAGCAGAATCGTCGGCAAATAGGCAAGTGGAAATGTTAGGGCATTGAGGAAAGTCGTAGGTAAAGATTATGTAGAGAATAGGACTGAGCACGCTTCCTTGAGGTGTACCAGCACTAATACATCCGATTGTGGAGAATTCATTATGAAGTCTAACTTGAAAGGTTCTATTTTTCAGATAATTTGTAATGAAAAGTGTGATCCAAGTTGGAAATTGAAGTTTGATCATTTTGATCTGTCCATCATGCCACAGTCGATCGAAAGCTTTTTTGACATCTAGAAAGACACCTCCTGTAAAAAGTTTATAGTTATATCCTTCAGTGATGATATTGGTGACCCGTAGAAGTTGATGACAAGTTGAGTGATGTTGACGAAATCCAAATTATTCTGCTGGAATTATGGAATTTTTATCGCAAAAAGAAGTAATATTTTTCACTAAGAGTTTTTCGTAAAGTTTTCCTACACAGCTAAGGAGACTGATGGGCCGATAATTTTGAGGAAATTTCCTATCTTGGTCAGGTTTAGGGAACATGATGATATTTGCTTTTTTCCAGATAGGAAGTAGTGATATTTAGTACAGCTGTTGTAGATTTTTGCAAGATGAATAATGGCATTAAGGGGGAGACACATTAAGGCTTTATTTGGAATGTTGTCAGCTCCAGAAGATTTCCGAATGTTGAGATTCTTGATTAAGTTAATTATGTCAGATGGAGAAAAAAAAATATTGTTATGATAATTTTGATGATCAGCTAGAAGGGAAGTTACTGTATCTTCAACATGCTCAATTTGTGAGTAATCGCAAGGTTCAGTGTTTTCTTGAAAGGAGAGCTCAAGGTTTTCAGCAAAAGAGTTCGCTTTATCAGAAGATGAGAATATAAGACCTGAGGATCCAACCAGAGGAGGAATTTTGGGATATTTTTTGGTAAAATGTTTGTTAATTTTGAGGAGAGAATTATCTTCTGGATTTAGGCCTAATAAAAATTCATTCCATCTGACATTTTTTTTATTTGTGAATCATTTGCTTTATTTCTTTTTGAAACTTGTTGACGGATTGCTTGAACGGAAGAAACCTGGTATCTTGCCATAATTTTCGAATTCTGTTTTTTTCCGCAATTTTAGAGATGATTTCAGTAGGAAGTTTTTGGTGTGGTGTACTGAGTTCTTTAGATTTGCTAGCAAGGTTGATAGCAGAAGTAACAGCATAGTTGAATTTATCAATTATTTTGTCAATATCTTGAATATTGGAGGCGAAATTGTAGTATGGAACACAAAGTTGTTGTTTTTTAAACTATGTAAAACACAACACTCTTTTTAAATATTTTATAAATATAGGAACGAAAAATTCGCTAAATAATTGTTTATTTTATCTATTTTTTACAGCTGTTGTAAAATTTGAAATTATGTCTTATTAATGAAAAGTTTTAATTTCTTTATATTTTAACTGTGACTGTATCGGTTCGCTAAATCCGAAATAAAATAAAATATGTTGTTTACTTTTTTTTCGTAATATAATTAAAGTAATTTCTTACTTAAAATAGCATTTTATATAATATGAAATTTTAAAGAATTTATTGGCAAACTGGAAAAAAATTTGCCCCATTTTTTTTTTTTTTTAATTTTTCATTAAATAAAAAAAAAAGGAATATTAAAATTTTTTCGGATAATTTTTAAACGCGAATTATTTTTTTTTATTTATTTATGAAATAAATATTTTTTTTGACAATGCTTTCTTCTTTTTATATTTTTTCTTCAAGAGGAGATATTTTGCTGAAAGAAAAATGTATCCTTTAGATTTTGTATCTCTTAAATACAAATTTCTAAGTTTCTATATTAAAATCATTTTATTCCAACTATAAAAAGACAAATAAAAAAATTTAAAATTTTTTACACCCTATTGTACATTATATTATGTTGTTAGACAATTTTATTTATAAAAACAACTCTAGATATTATTGTATCTATGAGTTTTAGATATGTGGTAACATTTATTAATTCTATATTTTATGTTTAAGCACTTAATGAAGTATTTTCATCATGATATGAAGGAGAATAAAAGGTGTTTTTCCTTTATTGGTGTACAACTTAATATTAAGTAGATGTAAAAACATTTTGAATTATAATGAGATAAATCATAATATTTACTACATTTTCTCATTAATTTTAGGTTGATTTGCATCAATTTAATTTGACAAGTAATAACAAATAGAAGAATTTGTAATATTAATGTCTCAATGATTATTGATTATATTCAAAAATTCACTTTTCTTCAATTTTGTTAAAAAATAACTAACTGTAGTTGTAAAACTAACAATTTTGTAAATTAAAACAGATAAGAAAATACATTGACACCAGATAATTGCATTATGTAGTACTTATTGAAGCGTAAAATCTCCTTATTTTTAATCTGCTATTTAAGAGTGATCTCATAAAAGTAGTATAAAAATAGATGTGTATCTTCCGGCATAATTTAAATGTTATAACACTCAGAATTTTTTTTCCCCATTGAACTTATTATTTTGTTCCAAAAATGTGTAATCAAAAATTGAATTTTTTTTTAAATAAGAGAAATTTTTATTGCCATCTGATTTTCATTCCACCAGATGGCTACAAATGCTAACAAATTAAAGGTGTAAAAAAAGGTTATTAGGAATTCTTGGATAAGAATGATTGCTTTGTTTTGCTAATTATATTTTTAAGGAGATAAAAAAAAATGGATAAATGTATATTTAAAAATATCAAAAGCATTTTTAATAAAATATATCAAAATCTTTTATTTGCTTAATCTTGTAATATCAGAACATATCTGTTAATTTTTCTTCTCAAGTACTACAGCTGATTCCTGGCCATAGGCTCTCTCAATAGCTTTCACCAGCTAGGCCCATCTTGATACAAATATCCAAGATGAGATCTGTTTGGTTTTTTCTGACGGAAATTTCTAAATATGAGAATTTTTTTTTTTTTTTTTTACCGGGTAGAGTTGTTAGCCCTATGCCCAACCCTCTGGTTTGTTGCTCTACAGTCTTTTGTTGTTCACAAAGGCTAATTAGACCAAGACCTACGGCTTAAAGTGGATTTCAAACCGCTACAAACCTCCATGACACCATCGGTTCTCGAACTCGAAACCTATGATACTGAGAACCAGTGCGCTAGTCACTCAGTCATCAATCTAATTATTAATATTAGTAAAAATAAAATATATTTTAAGATAAATTTCTCAACAAATGAAACCTCAGTTTTGTGAAAACTTAAATTTAATTTAAAAGCATTAGAAATACTATTTTAATTATATTAAAACCCAATAAATTTTTAGTTCTGAAGATGAAAGGATTTATCACTACCAACTTAATTTGTTTGGGAGTAAGAAATCATATAAGAGTTATTAATATATGCTTACAAATAGCAAAATAAATAAAAATTTAAATTTAAAAATTTGTTCAAACTTCAATTGAATATCTTTTAAAAACTGTAATTCAAATTAAAGCATCTAATCAATTTTTTTAAAAATATAATAACAACCAGTTATATAGCTGAATAAATTCGTGTTCAGAAAATCTCCCACCATGCTTGCATGACGTATAATACATTAGTGTCATATATTGCAACTATAAAAAAAGTTGTAACTTGTGTTATTTATAAAAATATATATAGTGTTGTGCTTCAAAATGTTCTTTAACTTTCAATCTCAGATAGAAATGATATTCCTGAGGAATATGCAAATTGTGTCATTTCATCTATTCTTAAATGTAAACAAGGAACAAATCCTCCTTGTGTTGTAAGTTTTAATATTCTTAATACATTATTGTGTACAGAATATAAAAAAAAAAATCTGAAACATTTTTTTAGAAAAATTGTAAATATTAAATGAGAATATTTTTTGTGTGCTATTATCCATTTACAATTTTTCCATTTATCTGATTTTTTTAAATGTATTGTATTTAGGAATAAAAGGTTTAATGTCTTAACTAAACAATTACTGTCATTTGGATAAAAAGATAATTACAATTCTTCATGTTAATTTATGTAAAAGCATATTTTTTTATTATGACCTTATTACTTAAATAGTACCAAAATTCCTGCCAAATTTTCTTGTGATGAGCTGATTATAATTGACCATGACTCGGAATATCAGCCATTTGGATTGTAGGTTGGATTTATCATAAGAACTCTAATAATGAGGAAATACAAAGATTTTTTTTACTGATAAGTTAAAGTTTGTTATTATTGTATTGTTTTTATGTATATTATTCATTTTTAAAGCTTATTATATTTTTAATAATGAATTTAAAATAATTTTTTGTCCATGCTAATTTACATGATTTTTTTCTTAGAAATCTAATGGGATTCAAGGATTTTCAATAAAACGAGAAAAGGTAATCTATATGGTTCTAAGCAAAAGAGAAATTCCTACTTTATCTGTTATACAATTTTTAGACAGGTAAAATAATACTCATTTTCTATAAAATGTATGATATGGTTAAACCTTAATATTTTTCTTACATTAGAATTGCTTTATATAGAACCACTTACAAGCTTTTTGCAATGTTAATTTCCCCAAGTGTAGATTTTATACTCATGAATTAAATTTAAAACTAAAGATAATTGCTTTTATTTCATCAAGTGAAACATTTAGGATGCCTATTTTAAAAGTAAGTAATTATGAATTCTGTTTTTACAACTTTAATTGGCTACTTAAAATTGCAAGCTTTAAAATTGTGACATTTCCAACCATTAACAATTAAAATTTTTGAAAGAAATAAAAGTTGAAATGTTCTGAAGTTACTCATATATAAAAAATGGTTTTCAAGAATAACATATTTATATTTTGTCAGAGTTTTAATGTTGGCATTATTCATTAAAGCTCTTGATTAAATAAAAAATATGATGGTTTGTTAGTGAAACAAGTAATATGTGCAGTTTCTTAATAATCCTTTATTATAATGGTTTGCTTAAGATTAATCTTCTATAACATTGCTAATATGACATATAAATATTGTGTAAACATTGCTAATACAATTTATATGTATATATATATTTATAATTTATAATTTTTTAATATTATTTTTAAAATAATAAACTGTCAAAATCTTTGATCAAGAATGAAATTATTAAGATTTTATTTCACCAAATTTAAATTATAATTATATTAATTTTTAAGTTAATTCTTATTCATTTAACCTTTTAAAAAATTTTGATAACAGTTTTTAAAATTTGAACAGGAATTCATTTGTTTTTATTCTTTTTTAATGAATTCAATTTTTATTGTATAAAAGTTAATTTTTTGTTGTTTATGATAGTATCTAATAAGTGGTATTGAAAGTTTTCATGTGTTTTTTCAAACATTTTTTTTTTTTTATAGTTTTTATTCACTTCTACGAAACTTTTGTGGTGGTGCAACAGAAGATCATATTTCGAAGAATTTACTTTTAATTTATGAACTTATGACTGAATGTGTGGTAATTAAAGTATTTCATTATTTAAATTAATAAATCATAATAAGTGTTATTTTAATTGTTGTTTTTACTAAATTGATTTTTATTTAAATATATTTCTGAATTCCAAAAATTGCCTTTTCCTTTAATATTATTAAATCTTTATTAAATTTATTATTTATTACTTATTTTTATAACTTGTGATTGATCATGTTATTCACATTTATTTAATTACACAATCTTCATGCAATTCCTGCATATTTATGTATTTATTACTGTCCTTGAAATGAATTTCTAGACTAAATAAGTATATTTACCATTTTCTAAATCAACATCACATGGTTTATTTATATTTAAGAAAAACTCAAATTGTTCGTTGCAAGGTTTCATTTGTACAAAACGCTTTAAATTTATCTTCATGTTTTTAAAATTTTTTTGGCATGATATTCTTAGTTTGTTTCTTACTGTGTATATAATATACCATAAAATATATGAGTATTGTTTTGGGGAGTGGGGTTTTTCCTTTCTTTCACCACTTTCAATTATTCTTATTGGTTAATTTTTTTTATTTTCTTTCATAAGCTATTGGTTTATCATTTTTAAATTTCGTTTACAACTTTTTTTTAAAATTTCTTTCATGGGCATTTTTATACATAATATTTATCTAAATTTCTTTCATAAGCTTATAATTAAATAATGTAAAATTGTTCTAAAAGATCTTCTGGTGAAAACAAAGACAATTTTATTTCAAGATGTAGGTGAGATTTTTCAAGGAAAAAAAGTTGTTTGAAACTCTATAGTTTTTTATTTTTTAGTATTACTGCTGTGCATTTTATTCTTATGTTAAATTCTAAATTTGATGAGTAACATTTATATCGGCCCATCCAATTTTTTCATCTAAATTTTTTGTTACATTTCTTTGACTTTACAAGAATATATAATTTTTATAATGTAATTAAAAATGAATTGCATAAACATTATACTGTGATTATAATTTATATATATATAGTATGGCTGCAAGTGTGTATGCTGTCTGATGAGCTATCGCTTGGAAAATTTATAAGAGGCCAAGCCAAACGAATTCAAACACAGTGTTGTAATAGAAAAGAAAGATAATTTTAAAGAATTTTAATTACGATAAAAATAATTTTTAGTTGTGAAATGTTCTTTGAAGTATTATTAAATTTGGCTTTCCTTAATAATTACAGAAAATAAATAATAATTTCTTAATTATTTCCTTCTAAATAGTTAGTTGCTTGAAATAAAGAATAAAAATGTACAGTAATTAAAAAATATATATATTTTAGATTTATTTTTTTAAGGTTATGAAAATATCTGAAAAAATATTTATTTGAAATTTTGCAACATTTGATAAAGAGAATTAATAGAAGCAATATGTCAGAACATATAGTA
Source organism: Caerostris darwini (assembly GCA_021605075.1). Classification (NCBI taxonomy): domain Eukaryota; kingdom Metazoa; phylum Arthropoda; class Arachnida; order Araneae; family Araneidae; genus Caerostris; species Caerostris darwini. Next base: position 161,489 of record BPLQ01003853.1, on the reverse strand, counting down.
AGAGTGCATAGCCCAAAATTTAATATACAATTAAAAAAATTGTCTCCAAAAAAGTGTTGTGGCTTATAAGCTGCAATTATAGTGAAGCATTTTATTTTTCCTAAAGAACAAAATTTTTATGAATATCTTATATATATATTTTTTTTCTAGGACAATGGATTTATGAAGACAACTAGTACAGAACAAATTAGACATACAGTGTATGCCGATCCTGTTGTCACAAAAGTAAATCCAAAATATGAAGTGAGAAAACCTGGACCAGTAAGTTTTTTTTTCTTAGATAAATATTTCATTTGCTATTATATTTCTGAAATATTTCTTTCCTATATAAGTTATTTTTTGTTTTAAAATACACAATTTAATGTGTATAATGTTTTGATTTCACATAATGTAAAATTTCTAATTTTAATTCTAAATTTTTTAAGGTAATCATTAGCCCTTTTCTTTCAATTTTAAATTGCTTTCAGCAATTTAATTTTCCCCTTGACATATTTCCATGAAATTTCCATATTCCACAACATGCTTATAATATGAATTCAGTAGTATCTATTTCTTTGAATTTCTTATTTGTTTGGTAACTTTAATATGCCATATTGAAATATATTATGAACATAAAATTTTTATAATATTAAAGTACCATATACATGTTCAATATGAACAGTTATATACAAAATGGGCAAATATGTTTTTATTTTTCTAATGACAAGAATAAGCAGATGCAGAAGAGGGGAAAAAAAAAGATAAATCACAATATTATAAAATAAGTAATTTGGAACTCAACAGTCATTTCTGAAAATAATAAGTGCTCAAACTTGTAAAGTAAATATAAACAATATTATTTCTTAATTGTAACTAACTTATAAAAATGGTATCTGACTGGTGTTTTGTTGCTTTTTATTAAATTATCTAACAAGTATTGTTCTTTTTGTGATTATTTATTATGTAAAATAAGTAATTTATTTATTGCATTTGTTTCATCTATTCTATATAGGAAATATGAAACTAACTAGTTAAAAAAAAATTATGAATATTTGTAAATCATTATGAGGTTAAAATGCTTAATCATAACCCATGAAAATATTGTACTTTATTATATTTGATTTTACCGTTGTCTCATATAATTGCACCTTCAGTTAAAACTCAATTATTTTTAATGAAATAAACATAATTTCTGCAGTTAAAATTTAATTTCAGTACTAATAATATATCCAATATTGTAGTTTGTTTCCTTTTTAACATTTTTAATACTTAATATTTTGGTGTCTTGTGAATGAATGGAAATCAATACATTTAACAAATGATGTTTCTTTAAATTATTATTATTATTATTTTGCTGAAACATGGATAATTTTTATTTTATTTTATTTTAGTTTGGAATGGAAAAAGTATTAGTTCCAAATTCAGCAGCTGAAAGACCTCTTGTGAAATCCAGATCACAACAGGTATTGATCTTCTGTCCTTGATATTGAGAAAAAAATAATAAAAAAAGTAAAGATAAAAGAAGGGGGATTTTAGAATTTAAAATATGATCATTTTCTTAGATAGATTTCCATTTACCTTTATAAAAAATTATAATAAATAAAAAATAAATTATAAAATTATATTTAAAATATGATCATTTTCTTAGATAGATTTCCATTTACCTTTATTTAAATCATGTAAAATTTAATTAGGTGTGCATTTTAACCCAAAGCAATGTATTTAAATAAATAAACAAAACACAAAAAGTATTATTAAAGTAAAACACAAGCAATACCCTAAAGTCTTTTTTGGAAAATACTTTTAAGTATTAAAAATTAAATCATGGATAATTTTAATAAATGCAGTTGCAAAAAAAAAAAAAAAAAAAAAAAAAAAAAAAAAAAATTTGGCAATAATTGTTTATATATTTATATACTACAAGTAAAATAATAAAAAAAATATACACTCATCGAGTTTTTGTTGGGCATCCATTGCTTATGAAAATATCTTTTTAGTTTCTTTTTTATTAATAATGAAACAACTTTTTATTTTCATAATTTTTCAATTATTAAATTTTACCTGCAGTGTGTATCTACATACATATTAAGCAAATTAACAATACTGATTATTTGTTAATTCACTAGCTTAATTAGTAATTTAATTAACTTCAAAATTATATTTGCTATTGGGTATTACTATGCAATGTCAATACTCTCAATGACTTTAATGCAAGAAAAACGTAAAATTAAAATTCTGAGGGAAGTTATTTTTAATTTGTGTCATTTCTTGGTTGTAGATAATTAAGACTGCTGAAGTATTTGTTGATGTCTTTGAAAAATTAACTGCCCATTTTGATAAAGAAGTAAGCTTTGAAATAGTCATTTTTCTTTATTTTTTAAAATTATATTTCAGTTCATATGTTATAAATAAAAAGCTATAAAAATAAACAAATTAAACTTTTTTTAAAGATTAATTATATTATTAATTTCTATTTGTGTGGAATGCAAATATATATATATATATACAGTAGGCACTTGTTAATAGTGCACATACGGAAGCATGATTTTGTGAAATTATCAAACATATAGTTTTAATGGAGATATCTAAGATAAATCATTCTAGATAAAAATTTAAATGATTAAAATATGTACATATTTAATGTGTTCAAACAGCACAATAGAAAAAACTAATATTCAATGATAGAAAAAATATGTTGTGATAACTTACTCTATGGCAAGACCAAATACACAAGAATCTTACTATTTAAGAAAGTATGTAATATAGTTTTGCTTCCATGATTCGAATCTCTTGTTTAAAAAATCTTTATGAATTAAATACAAATTTATGAGCTTTTTTTCTGTACTGAAATGAAAATTAATAGTTACAATGAACACTGGGTGAAAATATAAGCAGCATTGTATTGTGACTTAATGGTTAGGGTCAACAAACACCTAAATTTGTACGAAAAAAATCCAAGAGCGAATGACTCAACTTATCAAATGCTGGATTAAAGAGCGCTTACAACAAATATTGATAATTGTACAACACATTAAAAACATTGATAATTGTGGACATGAATGATGCAAAAATTAGACATGATTGGTTTTATTTGTTTATAACAAATATAGATTATTTATTGAACATTGTTGTTTTTCAATTTAAATTATATTTGTTTTGATTTTGTTTAAAATATTAAAATATTTAAAAGTTCACTTTTTCATATTTAAAAATATTTCACATTATCTATTACTGCATGGAGTTTTCATTGGGGCATAGAAATTGACATTCAATCTTTTATACATTATTTAGGTTATAAAATTTGTAGAAAAAAAAACATACATAAAAATATTTTCAAGTTATGTTAATAAAGCAAAACAAAGTTTATAAATTTTACAAATTGGATAATGTACTGACCTTTTAATCAGTTTTTTTCCAAAGAACTTTTTATTAGTGTAGAATAAAAAAATATCTTTAAGCTATTTTTTATTTTGCATTTCTGCAGAGATTAAAAAAGCATTTCAATAAGAAAATAAAATAAGTATTTTTGTATTCTTAAATGTGAAATATATTCTAGTTTTATATATATATTATATATTCTAGTTTTTACTGATTACTTTTCAATAAAACTTTCAGATGCACGAAGATAAAAATTATAATTAATATAATATTTTCTAAATAATTTTTAATATTTGTTGTAATAAATTATTTTTCTTTGTATTGTTTTAAAAGGGTCAAATTCAAAGGTTTCATTTGCATGGATGCATCCAACTGAAAAGTTTCATAGTTCATAATCACCAACTTTTAGTTAGTTTGGAAGACAATCTAAAACAAGAAGCTATGAAAGGTATGTATTCTTCAGTGTCTATAAAAGCAGTAAAAAAATAAGTAGTAATCTACTAAATATTCAAATTTCGCCATTCAAGAGCACCATATCCTTAATTCAGTCCTGCCATTTATATCTTTTAAGATATGAAGGGAAAAAACTATAATTAATATAGTTCATGGAGGTTTTTTGTTATTTAATGCCTCACGGGAGTGCTCTAACTGGTACATTAAGCAAATTTTAATACAAATAAAAATACAATTTAAATTACTAAACTAAGTAATCTGTATAATTAATTATATTATAATTGCATATATTTTACTTTATTTTATTAGGATTATATTTTGACAATTATGAATTTGACAACTGTGTTGACTTTAAAACTTTTGAAAAGAACAGATCTTTTATTGTCCATCCTACTCAAGGTGAGGTCAGTAAATACAATATTTCTAATTAGTTTTATTTTATTTTATAAAACTTGTAATTTTGAATAGCGAAATTGCAATAGTTTAAATGCTGCTTTTATTTCGTAATATTCATAAAAATTTAACTAGTATAAATAAGATTTGAAATTTTATATACCTAATTGTGTATGGATTGCTATTGATTACTTAATTATGTATTGATAAGAAATAATCAATTTGTGTGAGTGTCCCAGAAATTTAGGTTTCAGATATATTTGGTGACATAAATTTGTTTCTTTTAATGTTATTTGTTTTATATTGTAATTACTTTAAAATTGGAACTTTGTGCTTGAATTTTGTCTTATACTAAATATCTATACATTCAGAGCTGGGCGAATTCAGTGATTAATTTTCTACCATTGATATTGTATAAAATACCATAATGTGAGGATTCAATATTGATAAAAATATCATTATGATGTTGAATTTTAATTCAAAGTTTTGATAGAGAATAAATTGTATCATATTTTATGTAGTCTTTGATGATGAATTCATTAGTTTAATATAAATATGAATGTTATACAAATTGAAGTTTTTGCATTCTCCGTTCATAAATGCACCAAAATAAAATTTATTATATTTATTGAAACCAGGCAGCATGGATGAAATCGGTTAATCAATTTATGCTTTTAAAATTAATATTATACATTTGAATTATTATTATTGAATTATTTTATACGTACATATACAGGGTGATTATAAAAAAACTTTCTCAATATATGAGTCACTAGCTATCATAACATTCCAGAAACTGATTTAAATTTTGGTATAAGGTAATTTTTTGGGGGAGAGGGGAGATCTGAAATAAAAGAAACTAAAAAGGACAAGAGGGGGGGAACAGTGCCCTTCAGTATCCCTTTTACAGGACGAGAAACCCATTTAATGCTTTTGACACATTTAATGCTTTGTAGAAGTGAATGCGATGCCATAACAAAATGACTTAGTTAAATGAATAATCTGGAGCCTCGTTTAGAGAATGTGTCAAAAAGAATTTTGTAGCCCGTAGAAAAGATATTACTTTTCTTTTCTCCACACTTTATCCCCCACCCCCACCCCCATACAGCTTTGTAGCCAGTTTGAAAGGTAAGGTGGTCCCATGTATACCATGAATTGTTTATTGGCTGAAGGACAGTGCCTTCTGGGAGGACTTTTTGAGTTATCTATGCTGCATTTTAGTATTGGTTGGGAGAAAACTTGGAAAACTTCCAGACAGCTGATGGTTGATGTGAGATGCTTTGCACACATTGTCACTATGGCCATTAAAATAGGTATTTGAAGGTGCAAATATTACCTGCTGATCAGGATCAAGTTATAAATGTGGAACCTTGCAAAGTGAAGATCAGTATATAACATTAATGCAAAACTACATTTGAAAGTTACTTAATTGCAACAGTACCTTCAGAGGGTTGAAGGCATCAGGGTTTTTACTCAAACTGTGCAAGACCTATTAGATTGTGTTTCACTGTATTCTAGTAAACTTAAGGTGTTTCATTGATTGCTGGTTACTGTTTTACCTCTTAAAAATAGTCATAAGAGCATCTCATTTATGAATAAGGTGAATAAAGAAATGCTCTCTTTACAGACAAGTCTTACCATGTGATTGTATGCGGTTTATATTTCTCATGCATGAAAAATGCCAATTTTCCATGCAATCGACGGCTGAATTATAATGCCATTCAATCTGTACCTGAAAGATATGTGACTTTGACTTGTTCAGTGGAATCATATCCTGTATTGAAACTCTTTTGCGCCATTTCGCAATATACACAAATTGTGTATTTTTAATTTAATAACATGTAGAGTGACTTACTTTGTTCCTTGTTCTGAGTATTATTTGTCTTTTTCCATAACCACAACTGTGAATTATGCACCAATTAACAAAATGTTTCTTCAGTTTCAATTCATGATCTGCAATTTTTGTTCAAAATCCTAATATTGTGTGATTGTTTTAAGCAGTTTATTTGTGTGTTATGTATTATTACCTTTTTAAATAAGATTTATGGATCAAAGAACTCATATTTATCTTGCTTCTTTGCAATTTAATTTTAAAAAAGAAAATAATTTTTTTAATGTATTTTAATTTTAACAATTTTATTAACATGCATTTTAGATTAAAGCTATGACTTACAGTTTAGAAAATCCAGTTCTCTTGCCTTTCAGACTCATTGCGAATGTACAAGAATCGGATCAGAATAGGTACTCTCAAAATATTTGTTTCATAGTATTTAAAAAAAATGTTGTCTGTGTGGAAAGTGTGATGCAATATGTAATAATATATAAATATATATTTTTAAAGAAAATTAATGTATTATTTATAATCACTTGCATTAAAATTGTATTATCATTGAGTTTTTTTTAAAGAATATTTTTCAAATTCTATCTCTATTTAATTGTTTTTGTATTTTTAATTTTAAATCTTGAATCATTTTTGGAATGATAGTAAAATTTCATTACAAAGCAGTTTTATTGTAAATTTTTATTTCTACTAAAAAAGAACATTTCATTCATAATTTAAAAATAACATTTTGTATTATATTTAAATGTGTGTTATTAAAAAATGCTTAAGGTATAATTTCTTACAGAGATTGTGATTTGACTTTAAAATTAAGCTGCAATTTACCATCAAGCGTGGAAGCATTAAACATTATATTGCACATACCGGTTTCATCGTCGACTAGGAAGTAAGAATATACTTTTTAATCCAATATTAATTCGTTTTATAAAATTCAATTTTTTTCATATAAAAATTTTTACTAAACCCTTTATTTGCATTTTGAATTTATAATTATATTTTATGTGATAAAAAATTATTTTATAAAACATTGGAGTACAAATTAGTTAAAATTATATTGATAGCATATCATATATCACTCTGCTCAATTATTCATAGTTGATAATACAAAAATATTCTGAATAACATTTTCATATAATTTATGCAACCAAAATTGTTAACAATTTTGAATATTCTTTGTTGTCTATGTAAAACATTTTATTTGTAAGGGATTTGAGCAATTCAGTATAACAAAATTTATCCAGACCGTTAATAACAGTAATTTTTATGCAATAAAGACAAGAATTTAACACAAGTTTATGATATTATTTAGAATATGTCTCTGCAATATTAAAAATAAAATATTCATATGCTTGTATAACTTCATAGTTAGATATATATACATTTTAAGTTTATTTGCCAAATTGTGTGATTCCTTTTTTTTTTTTTTTTTTTTTTTTAAGCCTTATGCAACAGTTCAGCAAATTCCAGAATTCTGCTGAATTCCTTCGAAAGGAAAGAAAGATAGTGTGGAAATTGAAGAAATTGCCTGGCCAAGAGGAAGTTGTTGGCAAATTCAAAGTAATACTGTCTTTTAAGGAAAACATCAATAAAATAAGTTTAAATAGGATTTTTATTGTAATATTACTTAAGTTGATAGGAGGAATTATGATATTTATTTTTATCTCCACTTAAAACATTTTTTTCGTATAAAACTAAACTTTACTAGTAAATGAAATTTATATGAGATGCTTTGCAGGATGCTTAGGAATATGACTTAAAAAGTATTTAATTTTCAATAGCAAAGTGGTTATACAATATTTCAATTTCAGTTGCTGTGGATTTTACATTTTTTAAATCTCATTTTAAAAACAAAGAATTCGCCATTTATTTTTATAAAATTCCTTATAATTTACAATTGTTTTTAGAAATATTATTTGTAGAAATGTCCCATACATTATAGATTGGACCGATTATACTTTTAAATTATGTAATAATTTAGAAAATATCTCTAAATAATATTAAAAATAAATCTTTTGTGCTAAAATTGACCCATACAATGTCTTTTTTCATCTGATTTACTACAATTGAGTTACATCCTTTTATTTTTGATTTGTTAAATTTTTTTGCTCGGACTAAAAGTTTTAAAATTTTGTCAACTAATTACAATCTTTTTAAATGGTAAATATTCCATTATTTACTACAGCTTCATAATAAAAAAGATGGATTTATCTCAATATCTTCACAAATTACAGAATGCCATTCTTATTTTGTGTAAAGCTTTAAATTGCATACCAAGAAATGTGTAATTTATGTTTCTGAAATAAGTTTTTAGAATACCAAAACCTTTTTATAGGTGATATTTATTAGTTGTACTGAAAAGAAAACTTAATTTTTTTTATTTCTTTCAGCTCATTGAAGCACTTCAGGTGCCTGCCAATCGTTTAGAAATGGGTCCAGTGTCCCTTGAATTCGAAGTCTCCAATACAACGTGTTCAGGTTTGGGCATTCGAAACTTGAAAGCAGAGGACCCATCCGGTAAACCTATAGCTTTGCAGAAGTGGGTCCGATATGTAACAGTAGCTCAATCGTATGTTTTTCAGATTTAAACGATTGTAATCTTTCTTTTACAATCTTTTAAGCTTTTTAAGGATAATATCTTATTTAAAAACCATCGAAAATTTATTATCACATTTGTAAATTGTTTTTTAAAGGAATAAGATTGTTTGATCTTTAATGACGTGTTTAATTTAAATTAATTTGGTTGTGATAATTTTTAAAAAAAAATGTGCTATTTATTTATTTAGAATTTCATGTTATGTAAAATTATCAGATATGTAACAAATTAATATATTTTTTTAATTACTTAGAAATTCTTTACTAAGATTTTTTGTTGAAATATGATATGCAACTAAATTATTAATTGTAATATTTACCAAAGTATTTGTATAGAAATGTATATATTCATCTAATTAAAAATTAAATTAAATAAATGAATATTTTTGCATAGATGGTTTGTGTGTATTAATATTTTAGCCTTCAGGAAACAAATGGGAAAAAATTAATTAAAAAAAGCGAAGCAAATTTTGTCAGATTTTATATTTTCTTATATTAGAACATTTTTATAAGTTTAATTACACCAAATTATTCCAAAAAATTTTTAAAATTTAATTTATATTTATATTAAATTCTGTTCAAAAATTTAAGAATGCAAAGTGTAGAAGTGATTTCAGAATGCATAATTCAATTTGACAACAATAGGCATTGGTCATATATGAAGGAATTTGAATCATGGACTGATATTCATTTATGTAACAAGGATCAGATATCCAGTCTTTAGAATCAATCAGTTCCGATTGGATGGAAATTCAATGTATCTTGTATCATAACAATAACTAAAAAAAAAAGAGCATGTGATTCAGTCATTTGGAAAAAGAGTCAAAAATATTTTTGTAACAAATTTTTAATTTATTTCAAACAATTATTATTTTTTTTACATTGAGGACTTTCTGCAACTTTTAATGATACATATATGAGTTAGTATAAATTTTCATAATAGATTTCAACAGCAGAAACTTCTTTCCATACATTTGAGTAATATTTTAAGACAGATAAAAGTTTTTGTAGATGAACAATCTGGATCAATAAAATTATGTAATATTTCAAAACCTTTAAAATTTCTTCAAATAGATATACATCTTCTTTATACATTTCACATTTATCTACAAATTTTTTTCCTAGTAATAATTTATTTAGAGATCATATAAACACTCAATGCATAAATTTTATAATGAAGCATATACTTTAATTAGCTGCATAATTTTTTCCAAGTCAGATACTATGCAAATCCTTTCTTAAGTGATTTTTTTAGCTTGGTGATCATTTTTCTTTTTAGACTTTGTTCTGTCCTAAACTGAAACATAGTATTGACAGAACTATTTTGTTTGACAACTTGAAATTGTCACTAAGAAAAAAAAATTACCAAATAAGTCATTTTACAGGTGTCATATAACCTTATCTGTTTGCCACATTTTTAAGTTCATCAAAATTGAGCGATATTATATTGTATACTTTTCTCTGTCACTTTGTTAAACAGAACAAAATTAATAATCAAATGGGCATTTGGATATTACATGATTCCTAAAAGAGTTAGCTTTAAAAATAAATACAAAAATACGATTAAGTTTTAGTCATTTTGTGTACAATTTATGATTATTTGTTATTTTGAGTCCTAACTCTCATCAAATTACCATAAGTTTATTTTTAGTGTTATTATTGAGGTAAGACTAACCAGGTCTCCAAAAGCAGTTAAAATGGACAATTTAGAAATAATTTCTCTGCTATAAAATGACATTTTCATATTATACAATTATCTAATCAATAACTATTTTTTAACTGTTAATATACTGTTATCTTTATATTGTTTCAGTTTTTTTTCCTAATAATAATTGTATGATGTGTAGTACAAATTTGATTATAATTTTACAAATGAATAGTACTGTACATATTAATAAATTATATATGAAATTTTCAAAATTATTGCATACAAAAAATACATATTTAATTTTCATTAAAATTATTGTAATACATGTAAATAAATTAAAACAGTACAGACAGTGTATGTGCAGATCTATTCTTTATGGGAAGACAGTGATTGCTATGCAATGATTTGCTTATTTTGCTTGCCTTTATGCATTTACTTTAATATTTACATTCATTTCAAATATTTGTAAATCCTATGTTTAAGAACACAGTCTTATATATGTTTCCAGTTCAATTTTGTTAGCATTCTACAATACTAATTTTAATTTTTGTTATTAAATGACCGATTTTTTAAGAGCAAATTTCCCGACTTAAAATTTTTATTGCTTGTTACAAAGATTATAGAAACGTTTACTCAATCTATTACATAGGGATAAAAACTCATAAAATAATATTCTTCTATAAAAAGCTTAATCATTTTATTGAGTGCCAATTTCTTTTATTATCTGAATAAGCTATAGTGCCTATCAGTTTAATATACATAATAAATCTCTTTCTATTTGTCTCTTTAGGGAAAATAACACTTATATACTTTTACTTAAATCATAATTATTATAAATGAAAAATTAAAAAAATATTTGGAGAACTGTTTAAGATCCTTCTATAATAAAAAAAAAAACTTGTATATTAGCACTGATACAATGGGGGAAGGGAGAGAAATGGATAGTGTCTAATTTCAAATGGTCAAGTTATTTGTAAAAAATAATGAATCTGCAATGAATATATATTGTTATACAATAAGTGGAAAATGATATAGATCTATTAATGGCTATGTCTTTCAGTGGACAAGTCTGTATTGTTTTGGGAAATTTTTACTAAATACAGAACATAATAAAGTCAGTCCTATTACATATAACTGCTATTCCAAAGGTTTATTTTTCGTGTTGCGATATATAACTACAATCTGGGATTGGCGCCCAAATAGTTCGATGTCAAACTAGAAATAAATTAAAAATATAAATGAAAAAGAGTCACTCGAGTTGCCTGAAGGAAAAAAAAGAAATATATGCATCAGATGCCTTTTCATTGTAAAAATATTATATTACAACGTAGCTTCTAATAGTTGTATGCAATGAAATTGGGATTCATATTGGTAAAACTGCGTGCATAATATTTTTCAACTGGAATCTACTGAAAACTTGAACGTCTGTCGAAATGTTTGGTTTCAATATTTTATTTCAACATGGCAAATGTACTCCATTATAAATATAACATTTGTTTTCATTTCACAAGAATTCACTGCACTGCTATATTTACATTAAAAATAACTTGTAGTATATGTAATGCAGGTTGTCTGAGAATGACTGGACACATATAGGAAGGAGGAGGTACAAAAATCAGATGTTTATTAAATTACACTGTAATTAACAAAAGATAATAAATTTCAATGCAAGACTCCCTGAATATGTGTCCATTCCTGGGAACGATGTAATACAACATGTGGCGAATTGGATAATTAGAAAAAAAAAAGCACACTAAAGCTGAATGTGGAAGGAGGGAGATTAAGGAAGAGTTTTTGCACTGGTAGGAGTGCTGTCTGCTCCGGGGTTGAATTTTGATAAGCTAAATCAAGCTTTTGTGTTTTTGTTTTTCTAATAGTTCTCCCAGATTATGAAGAAGACACTTTGCAAATTGTAAAAGGTTGATTTTTTCTCATTTAAGAAGTATTTTGATTTCAAATCATTTACCAATATATTACTGAATTGAAGAGCAATTATTAATAGCTGCCGTTGCTGTTCAGTTCCTGAAAATCTATACAAAGCATCTAATAGACACTCTCATTCATATAGCGCCCCCCACACACACACATGAAAAATCTAAATAATTTAAATCTGAGACATGTCCTAACAGAATTTCATAATTCTTTTAATGTTAAATTTCATGAAATTTAGTATTGCTTGGATTTGCCACCAGCTACTACTGCATCTCGCTACATATTTATTAATTTTTAATTGTAAATTAATGAAAACATTTTACTTCTATCTCTTCTAGGGTTTTTTTTTTTTCCTTTACTAGTAATGTGTCCAATAATTCTCTGACATTCTTTTAGCATTTGTATTAACCTTTTCATGATCTTGGAGCATATGCGTCTTCATTTAAAATGTTGATTATAAACGCGACAATGTGTTGTATAATTTTAAAAAAATAAAAAAATTTCATGCGAAATTACTGAACATGTTAAATAAATTCATAGATAGGGGTCATCTTGAATTGAATTTATTTTTATATAGGTTTTTTTAATATGTTCTAGGATAGTGATTCAATAAATGTAACACCAAGGATAATAACACTGCTGTTCCTTGTCCATGGGTAATTCGAGATTCTACTGCATTATGTTTTGCAATGAATTTTAAAATGGTATAAAAACTAATTAAAAAAATAAAAAGGGGTAACTAAATATAAACCTGCAATTATTTTCCACATTCCTATAGTCCATAAAGAGTTAATTTATATATAAAAGAAATTATAGGTATTGCATTGAAGGTTAATCTGCAGAAATAATATTGCAATTTCACAAGATACATCGACTAATTTTTATATTAAATTGTTCTATAAGCAAAAGTGAAATAGAACTGTTATTGTTTTTTAGAATTTCAGCTAGAGCTACTTTTTTAAGAAGAGAGTTTAGAAGAACAAATCTATTTTCGTTTAAATCTATTACATCTATGTTTGTTTGTTTTTTTACTACTTTTATTTTCGTAGATATGCAGCATTAAGCTCAAATTTTCATTATTTTTTTCCTTCACATTTAATTAGAAATTAAATAAAAAAAAAATAGAAGAAGAGGAAAATATTTAAATTGGAAGATCGTGAAAATCGAAAACTTTCATGCATTTGCTTTGATTCTTGTTCAGATGTCATAAAAAATAGAGTTTCTACTATGAAGTTAATAAATAGAAGGCCTTTTGTCTTTGCAGAGCACAAAAATGAATAAAGTTTAGAAGGTAACAAGAAGAATTAGATCTTGACTTTTTAGAAAGGAATGTAAAATCGAAGCTACTGAATAGTTTTTGCGGGAAGTTTCAGACTTGAATTTAAGTACGCATCAATTTGATAAGTTAAACAAATTTTTGAAAATGATTGTTTTTTATCCAATGAATACATTCAAATTTTAGTAGAAATTACTATTTCTTCATTTCAAAAAATTGTTTTTGAAATGAAGAAATAGTAATGTATTTTTAAATCATGGGAGAAAAAAAGATTTTTTTTTTAATTTTTTTTTTATGTTGCAAGCAAAAAAAGGAAGTATATGACATCGAAATGAAAATTTCAAATAAAATAAGCAATATAAGTTACTTAGCCTTTAATTCGCTGTGATTGATTAATAGCGTATTGGTTTCTTAAATGAGGGAATCTCGGTTTGAGACCCGATAAACGAGTCGAAACGAAAACTTCTGTACATTTACTGAGAGTGGCCACGATAAACCTATCGGCTGGAAGTCTCTTTATTGAACTCGAAAAGAAGAATGCGCCTCACTCACACATAAAACCAGCGGCCTAATGGCCAATAGGCTAGCACTCTGGCCTTTGGTACCACAGGCTTCAGCCTCGAATCCTGGAGGTTGTGAGTGGTTTGGAATCCTCGTTAAACTGTAGGTTCCGGTCTCATTAGCCTAACGTGTGCACAAAATGACCGCAGAGTGACAAACCAAACAAATAAAACCGAGACAGAAAATTCAGTGGCATAAATTTGACGAGCTTCCATCTCAGTCAAGTCTGAAATATTCCCGCAAAAACCAGCCAATCGGATTTTACATTTTAAACCTGGCTCATGGAAACGTGTTTTATGTGTAGACCTACGTACTCGTACACCCCCTAGTATGCTTCTAGATGTATCTTTGCTTCATATGAATTATAAGAGTTAATAGATTGCATGCTTCCATCCCGCACTTGCTGATAAATAGTTTCAATTACAACATTTAAAGACTCCTCCAAGTCGTGATTTTTTTACTCCCTGTAAAGATGCATCGGAATAGACTGACGTGAAAATGACTCACCGACGAAACAATGAGGTGGATATCGATCCAATAGGTTCACCTAATCAATGGCCTTGACAATGAAACGGATGATGTCCGGAGTTGACGTGACTTTAGATTCTTTTTTTCTCTCTCTCTTTTCTAAAAAAATGTTGGCCTGTACAGGATATTTACAAAAGGAATGGAAAGGACACATGTTTTCCTGAGAATCAGTGACTCGATTTCTGTCAGTGGATAGTCTGCCTTCTTTGCTTTTTCAGATGGATTCGTCTATTGAGTTAAGGCATTAAAAAAAAATGTGTCTCATCGATTCCTATCTATTTTTTTTTTCTATGTACATGATGACAGTCCCTGGAAAGAAAAACTATTGTTATTTTCTTTTACCAAGCTATAAAATAAAGTCAAACTAAAAAAATATTATAGACACTTTTGAAATGTATACAAAGTGACACAAATGATTCCTTAACTTAGAAATGAAATCCGTTCAGAAAACATTGAGTAAAAATATAATAGAGGTTGCCAATTTGGGACAAACATGCTCCGCACGTGATTTTTACTTTGTAGTTTAACATAGATAGTTTGTAGTTTTACATAACTGCCAAAATTTTATTTCTGAAATGCTTTTACGCCAAAATGTATCGCCAAATTTTTTCACTAAGCGAAATTTTATTTTTAAATTGCTTTTATGCTCAAAATTATTGCTTTATCGCCAAATTTTATTGGGATTTTTTGGCAACAATCACTACTGGTGGCGCGAAGGGAGAAAAAGGTCTGTTACCCTATGACGATCTTCAAAAGAAATGGTTCGTGGTTTTTTTTTCTGACAATAAATATAAATTTAATTTTTCTAAATACTTTTAATTTTTATAATCTATTTTATTTGTAATTATTATTACATTTATATTCTAATAATAAACTTTCGTAATGTCTCACTCTATTTCACGCAAAATGATCAGATTTATATGCAAAATAATATTTGTATCTATTTATCTTTAGTAAGCACCTAGTTCAAAAAATGTAAGACTTGAGAAGAATTTATCGAAATGTTAAGAATCGCTTTGTAACATTTTTACGTTTTCTAAATAAATGCATGCAAAGGTAAAGGAGGAACTTGATGGCGGAGTGACTAACGTTCGGTGCCGTAGGTTTCGTGTTCGAGACCCGGTGGTGCCATGAATGTTTGTAGTGATTTGGAATTCACTTTAAACAGTAGGTCCCAGTCTTATATGACTGTGGAGGGTTCGGAGTAGGACTACCCCGAAAAAAGAAAAGCATCTCCTGTCTCGAAATCTGCCAGTCGGCAGACGGCCTTGGCCCACTATGGGCCAGTTGCGCCAATGAAGAAGAAGGGTAAAAGAGAAGAGCACCGATACAGCGCCAACTCTGGTACGAAAAGGACGGGAGATGTGTGCCCCCAACTTTCTGTTTCTTTGGAATAGGGGGACGCCCTCTATTTTATCATTATTCTATGACTGGTATCTTATAATGAATAGTCCACAAATTACAAAATTGTTCAATTAACGTGTGTCTAATAAAATCATTTTGAGTCAGTTTTTTGCACTAAAAAAAGAAAGAAACTTGCTACGGTTACAAATAAGCAATTGGATAAAAAATACCTCCTTCAGAGTTGAGGATGCTAGGAAGATGTGGCCGGCTGCTCTTTCTTACCGCTGAAAGATATAACGGATCGGATGCCCTTCACAGAAGTCTGGAAAAAAAAAATCAACAAAACTGTCATTAGATTTTTAATATTATCAATTGAGATCTAATCATTGAAAAAGGAACAAAAAATTTAAATTGCAATGGAATATTACAGATATAAAACTTATTAAAAAGGGAATTTATTGATGTATACAGAATAAGGACATATACAGAATTCTGGTTTGCATTATGTGTTTAAAAAAATTTTAATCCATTCACATATTTAAAAAGCAGCCTGTTTATCCATGGCAAATAATGTTTTTGTTTAGATAATTTCAATTTTTCTTATAATGTTCATTCCCATTTTAGCATTGCAATGACCGTCTATAGTGGCGAAAACTTGGCAAGTGGCCAAATCAGAAGGATTCAAACAGAGCGGTGCCATAGCCTCCCTATGGGATCGGGGTCATTTCGGAGAAATAAAAATATTTTGCAACAGAAATAATGAAACAATTTAAAATAAAAATAATTAATTTTAACTGCATTAAAGAAGAAGAAGAAGAAGATATGAACATCATAAAACACTAGTGTACTATCTTTTAATCTCACAAGGCTGCGTTTTAAGTAAAATTCATCCAACAAAATATTACTGATTTTTGCTTTGTTTCTAAGCAAATAATATTGCGAATTGCGGTGATTAGAATAATACTTGCGGATTTCTTTTCCATTAACGCTTTTTTTCCCACCATTGAGCAAGTACAGCATTAATAATCATTGAAATGCGAACTTGTTTAGAAAATAATACATATAACAAGAAACTTTTTATATTTTAATTTGAACTCTAAATATATTTTTATTTATTTTAAGCAATTCGAAAATTAAAAATATTACAAAAAAATTTAATGTTATTCTAAAATTCAGGACTTTTTTTTTTGGTGGGAGGGGTTAAGCACTTGCCTTTCTTATCAAAATAACATTCACAGTCATGTTTTTTTTATTTTTTTTGTATCTGTGTGTGTGTGTGTGTGTATGCAAAATATTTGCAATACAAAATAAGAGCAAAAATGGCAAAATTAATAAATATTTCGGGTTCATGTTGAATACCCGAAATATTTATTATGTTATGTTGTTCATGTTCATTCTGAAAAGGAGGCTGAGGGTTATCTGAATAAATCGGTGTATCAATGCGATGAACTGAAGTGAAGCGAGAGTCAGATGGAGCAGTGTACAGAGAGAGAACTGACCTTCTTCTTCATCCCGTTCAGGTACTCTTTGTACATTTCGGACCTCAGGTAGCGCGTGTAGCTGTCGTTCTTCATCAACTGGTACAGGTGGGCCTGGAACGACGGGTTTTAAACAAAATAATAAATACTTAAGGTTTAAAAACATAAACTAATACATTTACACCAGATAGCGTCGAACAGTATTCAAAATTCCCCATCTCCTCTGTTTTCTGGTGTTAAAGATTTTTAAGCAAATTAAAAACAGATTGCAGTGGCATCTTAATGCCTTTCTTTAATTCCTCCCAGATGCTTGAACGTACAGCAAACGAATTTTTCCCCAAAGGGAATAAAGGGGAAAATGATTCCTTCACATGGAGAAAAAAAAAATCTCGTTGTTCTTGGCATATTATGCATTGACGAGGGATGTATAAATAATTTAATTACATAAATGATTATTAAAAATCAACTCCACAAACTACAACTTACAGATGTCGGAGTCTCATAGGCTGCAATGGGGATTTTTTTTAACAGTGAAAATCACATAGACGCCAGCACTGGAAGCCAACCATGGAAACCATAACCACCGATAGAAATTATCACTTTTAATTTGGCGTGTTATTACTGTTTGGCGACTTTTCATGCGTAAAAAGAAGCAACAAGAAAGGTTAGTTGTTTCTAATTAAAGCTGTCTCATCGAATGGAAAGACTGACAAGAGAAAGAGAAACTCTATTTATTTTAATAACTCGCTTTGCACAGGCCGAAGCCATGCACCCTTTAAGAACGCCTGCTTTTTACGATAAATCAAACAAAATGAAAATTTTAAAATAATGGCAAACACTATTAAATGATTAAAGAAGGTCCCATAAGAAGTTTCGCATCGATGCATTATGCAAGTGCACTTAGATGCAGTTTTTTTTAAAGGAGAAGTGATTTACTCGGGCTATCTTTGAAAGATACGTGAAGGCAATTTGAAACTTACCGCTGCTTCTTCGAACGTCCATCTGTCCGGTTTCGCCATGTTCCTTTTGGTTTTTTCGAAACTCTTCGAATCGATATTGATGGCTTCTTTGGCGTCGGGGGCGAGGTACAAACTGAAAGAAGCGATTCATATTTTGCTTGGATATTTTAAAAATAGACTTTATTTCCTTAAAAGTTTCATTGGAGCTTAAAATAACCTATGTAAAATATGCATTTGGTAAATTTAGGCAATACCTTTTGTTTTGAGATAAAGCAGACTAGTCTGACTTTAGCTTAATTAAATAATAACTTTAATACGGTACAATCCTAGACCGATTTAGTCTTGGCGATCATTTTAGGCACCAAAAAAAGATAGCCAACAAGTTAGCAGATGTTGCTATGTTTCAGTGAAATCTAAGAAAATCATATGCAATCTAAAATTTTTAACAAAGAATTACACAGCAGTTGTTCCATATATATATACTGGTGGACAAAATTAAGAGATGGAAAGCATTTTCGCTCATTTCTCTAAAAATACCGCACAAAACCTGGACAGTTGATTGCCCTATATGGCCATTGTAGCGCTATTGGCCCTGAGATAAGTTTGCGTATTCTTTTGGGCGTTGCTAAGCCAGCAGGAGGTATAAAAGTCCGCATCGAGCTGTTCATTTCATTCCACTCTGCAACACAGTTGCAGATTTTAGTGCATTTTTTTAATAATCTTGTTGTTTCTTGCTGGTTTTTAGGTGAAATGAGTGAACATCATCGTTTAGACGAAGGTATGAGGTGGAGAATTGTGGGTAGACTTGAGGCAGGCCAGTCCCAAGCTCAGGTTGCTAGGGAATTTGATATAACCCCAAGCGTCATTTGCAATTTGTGGAGTCAATTTAAAACTAGTGGGACAGTATGCAGACGACCAGGATAAGGTCGCCCGAGGGCTACAACGACCAATGAAGACCGGTATTTGTTCCTTTCAGCTAAGCGCCAGAGGACGGCTACAGCCACTCAATTGTCTAGGGGCCTCGCGGCTGCTACAGGAACATCAATTTCGAGTAAGACAGTTTCCAGTAGACTCCATGAAAGAGGCCTGTATGCCAGGAAGTCCGCTATTTGCATCCCACTCCCTCCCTCCCACAAAAGAGCGTGTGCAGAATGGTGCAGACAACATCAAAATTGGAAACAGATTCAATGGACTAATGTTCTCTTCACCGATGAGTCCAGATTCTGTCTAGAACCTGATTCTGGACGTTATTGATATGGAGGGAACCTGAAACCCGATACCATCCTAACAACATTATCGAAAGGGACCATTATGCTAGTGGAGGAGTCATGGTTTGGGCAGTGATCATGCAAGATACCCGCACACCACTCCATGTGTTTGACAATGGTTCCGTGAATGCCCAGAGGTACAGGCAGGAGGTCCTAGAGCCCTATGCGCGTCTTTTCAGGGGCGTTGTTGGCCCTGAGTTCATTTTTATCGACGACAATGCGCGACCACATAGGGCTCTCATGGTTGATGAGTATCTGGAAAGCGAGGATATTCAACGAATGGATTGGCCAGCCAAATCCCCTGACCTGAATCCTATTGAACATGCTTGGGATGCTCTTGGGAGAGCTATTGCGATGCGCCAACCTCCCCCCAGAACCATTCTGGAGTTAAAAATTGCTCTCGTGGAAGAATGGGAGGGTCTTCCACAAACCCTCCTTAACTCCCTTATTAACAGCATGCATACTCGTTGTGCTTGCTGTCTGTCTGCCAGGGGTGACCATACACCATACTAGAGGCAACACACACTGTACAAGCCTCACTTTTATTGTCATCTTTTATCCTTAAGTTCAGACTACATTGGATTTATTGGCAATAGGTCATGCCGGTGAAGGGCACTTTCATTTTTGTTTTGCATACTTTATTATCATGGAATAAGCTATATCTATACCAAATTTGATTTATTTATATTCAGTATTT
The DNA here is from genome assembly GCA_021605075.1 of Caerostris darwini. Lineage (NCBI taxonomy): Eukaryota > Metazoa > Arthropoda > Arachnida > Araneae > Araneidae > Caerostris > Caerostris darwini. The sequence continues at coordinate 141,163 of BPLQ01003853.1, read as the reverse complement.
TTTGAGATATTTGGGAAAATGTCTTCCATCTCTTAATTTTGTCTACCAGTGTATATGGAACAACAGCTGTGTAATTCTTTGTTAAAAATTTAACTGTAGAAAACTGCATTAGAACTGTAGGAAAAGTAACAACCAAATAATACGTTATTTGTGCAAAAGAAACTCACAATAAGGAATGAAAATGAGCTTTGTATCGTTCACCTGAAAACTACTTAGCAACAAAATAAGGTGAATTATGCTAATATTAAATTTTTTAAAGTTATTTTTTCCAGCTTTTTTACGGCTAAATTTCATTCTATCATTTTAATATCACCTGTAACCGTGCTTCCTCCTACGCACTGGCAAGAACGCCCCCCTCTGTAGAGTTCAGGATATATGGTCAGTAGGCCTCGAGACTCTCATCAGACTGATAGTATGGTGCAACCTGCGCTCCCGCTGAGAAACGTTTAGGTGGACTACAGTCCCTATAGTATATTTCGCACATCCTGAGTGCAGCTGAGTATCTGGTTTTCGGCTTGGAAGTGGAATTCTTCCACGAATCGATAATGATCTGCCTTTAAATGTGTTAAATATTATTTGTGTCAAATTGTATGTGTGTGGTTTTGGTGCGTGTGTCAATAAATCTTTGAGTTCTCCAACCTGTGCCTTAAGTATTTCAACCCAACTACATCCAGTTACAATCTGGTTTGCCAACCTGCACACTACACACTAAATTTAGTTCATCATAGCATCATTCATTCATGCTTGTTTCTGAATAATCTTCCATATATTTCTTTTCACTTATGAAATTTCTTAAAATTTAAATTTAAATAATGAAAATGCTCCCTGCTTTAAATTTAAACTTAAAAGAACGAAAGAACAGTTTAAACACCTTTTTGAAAAATAATCGATGAAAAGAAGTTACGACAATTTTGCGAAATTAAAACGAGGTATGTGAGGAATAAGTAAAACATAAATAAATAAAGTTCAACTCACTTCCAAATTTCTTGTACTTTGAATGGAATGTCTTTAGAATGCACTTGTTTCAGCTCTTGGACAGCGTCCCAAAATCTTGTAAAAAAACAATAAATAAATAAATAATTGACTTAAATTGTGAACCAGAACACTATTAATAATTTTCTCACATATCTAATTGCCTACATTATAGTATTTTGCCCTGATTAAACCTTACAATTTGTCCTATTTGGAAACAGTTTTATAGAACGTGATCATTCTTCTAACGATTTATTTTAAAAATTATGAGTAGCATAATTCATTCATTAATTTTTTTTAAGGGGAAGAGCATTTTGCAATTATTCATAAATGTCTCAGAAACAACAAAACTTAAAATTTTTATACAAAAATTGTCTTCAATCTATCGAAGCAATTTCTTAAAAAAATCTTTTAAAAATGTACGGTTACACAATTCTTAAAAGAATTTCCTTTTTCAAGAAGGTTTCAAACTTTCCTTTAAATTTCAAAAGTAAAAAACTGGTTTTGATACTCAACAGGGAAAAAATCATTTTAATTAGGAATGTTTATTCATAGTTTAAATGTTTTCCAGTTTTCATAATTGCTGAGTTTCTCTAAGTTTGATGTCTTGAAAAAGATTATAAATTTTCAAATTCCTTTTAGGATAAATTGGATAAATCCCTATAAAAAAGAGTTTTTTGATTTATAATTTATATATATATATTTATTTTACATTGCAGTTTTTAGAAATTCGCTGGCCACAAAAGGTGTGCTTCCGGAAGTAGCTAACATTTATTTATTTAGGTGAATAATATTTGTTTAAAATAACTAAATTAATCATCTACTGTTACCGAAAGATATTGAAATATTTCAGAGTTGCAATATTATTCAGTCTTTTTTATAATGTGTGGATAATAAGCTTTGCTTATCTGCCTTTTTTATTACTAGGATTTCTAGTCAATAACTTTTTTATGTATCTCACAGAAGATTTAGAGCACTACAAAGTCTCACTACACAAATGCAATCGATTACAAAATAAATAGCGAAACCCGAACTTTGTGTGATAATAACTTAGCTCTGAATGTGTTCCTGTGGTTTTCGGTACCAACATGCCGAAGACATTAATATCTGAGAGAGAGAAAAAGAAACCAGAATGCGAGTTACTTGAGATTCTCGGCGCTGAACTCCTTTTCGAGGAACTTGTAGAACTGCTCTTTTCCGGCGGGGTCTTTCAGGAGCTCCTTCAGGGAGAACGCCCAGCGGCGGACGCGTCGGGCGGGAATGTCTTTGCTGCGAAGGAAAGTCAGGATTCATTAGGACAGCATTCGGATAATGACTCACACGCTACCTCGGTATTAAAGGCTCGTTCCCACCGAGACGTGAGGCTTTGAAGATTCGCGCGGCAGGCAAGACAATTTTTTCGGCCTCTTCACAGCGAAACGTCAGAAATAGCATTGCGCCCAGTGAAGGTCCGCTTCGAGTTGAAAGTGGGTCAACTCGAAGCGGCGGATTTCAAACCGGTTTCAGGCGAACGTGGTGAGACTAGTGATTGGTCAACGCCTCACACCTCGGTGGGAACGAGCCTTTAGTCCATAATTCGTTCCAGATCCCTGGACTTACATCAGGTACGGATCTGGACTTATACCATTGATTTACACCACTATTTACTACTATCGACTTTCCTTATGACTAACAAATAATGAAACAAGTAATATAAAAAAAAAAAATTAAGTAAATTCCTACTTAGGTCAACAAAGAAATAATTTATTTTAGTTACTTTTTATTAAATAATTACAATTAATATAAATATATATATACATATGAATATAAATATATAGATACATATGAATATAAGTACACTGGTGTCCAAAAGTTAAGCATAAATCGTAAAATGCGAAAAACATGGAGTAAATACTCGTAAAATTATTCCAAATTTCTTGCAGATATTAATTGGGTGAAGAAGAAACATTGGGTTTATGCACAACCTTTCAGTCGACTACGTCCTGCGCGAAACACCTGCGCATGCCGGAACGCAGAGAAACCGATTCACGCAGCATAGGCAGTTCAGACAAGTTTCGTGCAACTGCTGTGCAAAGGAACGTTGTTAACCATCAAACAAGGTGAATGATGGCACAAAGACGCCAATTGGACATGTTTGCGAAAGGAAGAATCGTTGGAATGCTGGAATCCGGACGATCACAAACCGAAGTGTCTCGAATTTTGAATGTGGACCAGTCAGTGATCTCAAGACTGTGGCAGAGGTTTCAAAGAACGGGAGATGTTACCCGACAACCAGTATCAAGTCGACCTAGAGTTACAACCACTAGCCAAGACCGATATCTGGTAATAAGTGCGCGACGTCAGAGGGGCAGTACTGCCAGAGCACTGGGTTCGGCGCTCACAGTCGCCACAGGAATACGAATTTCGAGACAAACTGTTTACAGGAGACTCAATCATGCTGGCCTGTATGCCAGAAGACCAGCAGTTTGCATTCCCTTCACGTCTGCGCATAAACGCGCTCGTTTGAACTAGAGTTTGAAACATCAACATTGGAGTGTGGGAGAGTGGGCCAATGTGATGTTCAGTGACGAGTCCCGGTTTAGTCTAAGTAGTGATTCTCGTCGTGTAACGATATGGAGAGAACGTGAAACACGTTTTGAACCAAGAAACATAACGGAAAGACATCATTTTCCATCAAGGGCAGTAATTGTATGGGCAGGCATCATGATGGACGGCCGCACAGTCCTCCATTTCTTTGACACGGTGTCTGTGACTGGTCAAAGATACAGAGACGAAGTTTTTGAGGCTTATGTTCGCTTGTTTCGAGGTGCTGTCGGTCCTGACTTCATATTCATGGATGATAATGCGTCATGCCACCGATCGGGGCTGGTTGATGACTTCTTTGAAACGGAAAACAACCAGCGCATGTCATGGACTGCGAACTCCCCTGATTTAAATCCTATCGAGCATGTATGGGATATACTCGGGAGACAAATTGCAGCCCTTTCGCACCCACCACGCTCCGTTACAGAACTGAAGAGAGCTCTCCAAGAACCGTTTGAGCCCCATCTCATAGCAAGTATGGTAAATCGCTGTGCAGCGTGCCTGGCTGTGCACGCGCCTTATTAAACTGCAGCATCAGTATTTTATTTAATGTTTTCTTTCATTTTTTCTTTAAAGTGTGAACCCTTGCTATGCTCAGTTTTCTTTCAAACTGCTACTTTGGATAATAAAATTAATTATTATCGTTCTTTTGATTTGCTTTCTTATTTTATAACCATTTTACACTCGCATATCACGTTTCCTGCCATTCTGATTTACAGTTCCTTCTTTATTCACATAATTATCAATTATGCTTAACTTTTGGACACCAGTGTATATATATACATATGAATATAAATAAATATATATCTACATATGAATATAAATATATATATATAGATATATACATATGAATATAAATATATATATATATATATATATATATATATATGAATATAAATATATATATACATATGAATAGAATCATATATACATATGAATATAAATATATATATACAATGAATAGAAAACGATTATTTAGAAAACGAATTTCCTTGCAATTTTCTATTTTCCTCTTTATATATGGTGTTGGACTATTATTTTTGTTCGTTACTATTTATTCGCTTGCCATTTTTTTTCTAACTTATGATGCTGATGGTGGTCTATAATTTCTCATTCTATCCATCTCTTGTAATGCTTCATTATTGCAATATCCTATATAAAAATGTTTTTTTCTCCCATATAAAACTAAATTAATTAATTAAATTTTATTAACGAATTAATATTTGAAAAAACCGTATTAACATCCAGTGTCATCCACTGCAAGTTCAAAAAAAATGTATTTTAACTTGAGTGGAATGAATAAAGAGTATTTTATGAACGATTGAAAATGTGAACAAGATATATATAAGAAAGTGTGAACTAATAGTAGGAATTGAAAAATGGCATTCCAGAAAAAAATGAACATAAAAATTTTCCCACAAAAAATAATGAATTTCCCATAAAAAATAATTAAACAATGACTAATCCATTCCTATGAAAAAAAATAAAAATTCCTGTTGATATTGGAATATTGTACTAAAGTATAAAGATGAGGTTGTGTAAAATAATTTAAGACTTTGCCAATCTCGCGCCAGCAGTTAATGAAGAATTAACGTTAAACAGCCAATAATGTGAAAGAGAATGCTATGGAGTGATGTCTTAGTCGCCAGTCAAATACTCGCACAAGAAGACATGTCCAACGGCCGTACCATGCTGAATATACCGGTTCTCGTTAGATCACCAAAGTCAAGCATCATTGGACGCGGTCAGTACTTGGGTGGGTGACCACCTGGGAACACCGCGTGCCGTTGGCATTCACACATTTGGGACCTGAATGGCCGAGTGTCTAGCGCTCTGGCGCTCGGTGCCACAGGTTTCGGGTTCGAATCCCGGCGGTGCCATGGATGTTTGTAGTGGTTCGGAATCCACTTTAAGCCGTAGGTCCCGGTCTGTAAGAGCGTCACGGAACCAAAGTCAGACTTCTACCGACGGGTGCTCCATCACAACAGAAGCTGCTTCCTTCCCCTTTCAATCATGTGTACGTATGGGCTCGTGGGCTTGGCCAGCCAAGTGGGATAAGAAACAACAACAAGAAGATATGTGCCGCAAAATTTATTCTTCACTTCAATCGGCGCTATATGTTAGGCGTGTCTACTGGTATTGGCGTGGAGTAGAGGTAAGAAGCGAGTTGTAAAGATATATGGTTTCGAAAAAATATGGCGAGATATATGGCGAGTTGTAAAGATATATGGCTTTATTGGTTATTAAAAAAAATTGCAATATGAGTTGTTGAGATGATAGTTCTGTAGGGTCTACAGGCTAGTAGGGTCCCCCCACCCTCCAAAAAAAAAAAAAAAATGCAATTTAATAAGCTTCTAACAGAGAATGAAATTGAAAATGTGTTGGCTGAGTTTACGGAAGAACACTCGAATGATGTAAGTCTTGACAGCGATGAACGATTCATTCCCCGACTCAAAGTTTGCAGTCATAATAACATTACAACCGATTTGTAATAATTAATTAGCATTACATATTTGTTAGTAATAAAGTAACATTAAAAAATAATACATTTTTTTACTTATTTTCCATTTTACACATCATGAGATCGCGCGTGATGTAGCATTTAGGAAATAATTTTAGCTCTGCCTATCACGCGCTGGAGCGTAGTCAAAATATTCTGACAGGAAAGGCCTGAATATGATTTAGTAATCAGTATGCTACACATAATTTTGTTTAATTACCACTTTTTAATCCTATTCGTTATAAAAAGTAAATCGCCTTCTGAAAAAAAAAAAAAAAACCCATTTCTATGGTGAAGCGATAACAATAAACACATCCTCTCTTTTCTGTCTCTTTTCATACTAGTACCTGATTGAAGTTCAATAGATTTTAAATTTACTATAGATTTTTCCAAATGACCTTACTTGCGTCTTGTCCTCGGGATATTTCTGAGACATGTCATAGTCTGATCATTCCAACCAATACTATTTTTCTTCTTTGGCTTTTGTTAGGGTTATACTATCCAGAAAAGTTTTTGACAGACATTCGGCAAAGATTTTGACACATGCGACAAGGTTTCTTGCGTCCAAAGAGGACTTATATTAAGTTGAATTTTTTCCAACCTGGGTCCACTTTCATTTGAATAGTGTAGTTGATTGCAGTAGGACATCCACACGAGTGTCCCAAAATCCCTTCTTAAGCAACAGTATGGTATGGTGTTTAGCCACATTAATTCTGGGACTATTTATTTTTAGAAACAGCTCAATTTCGTAAGTCCCTCAATCTTGATGACGCAATTCCTCACCGGGCGATGATGTACAACATTATTGGAGAATTTCATCATTTTGGGTTACACTGACTCTTTGAGTTGTTATAAAACTAGTGTCAGAATGGTGCTCTTCTATACATAATCTTTTGAATGAAGCTAGTACACAACTACCATATTTCTGACGAAAGAATTTCCTTGCAGCGTGATTTGCTTAATACCCACTTTTGAATTCCAAACTATTTTTGGGTCTGGTACTTTTATATATTGCAAGTTTGTGTGCGCGCTTAGTAATTCAAATGCATTAGGCGAGTTCAATTCCACAATTCATCATTTTTTTTAACGAAATTTTGTTGCCCGATATGAATCGGTATTAGAGAATTCCATCGTTACATCGTTGTAGACACCCAGATGTGTTACAAGAAAAGTGTTTATACAGGACGGTGCTCCTCCACACGTAATTCTTCACGTGAAGCTGGTGCAGAGAGTAAAAAAAAAAAAAAAATGAATGGGTGGTAATATTTACTGAGATATGCTTTTCAATATGTTTTGAGGTCGGGAACCTACGTTTGCTTCTCCAACTCCCAGAAGTCGACGCTGTCGGAGATCCAGGGGTTGGAAGGTTCCGGCGTCACCAAGAAGGCGTCGTACTCCTGGTACTGCTCGAAGAAGTTGATGTACCTGGAATAGAAAAAACTCATAAGCTGGGAAGTTTTAATGGTTGGAGACCCCATCTTATTCAGTTTAGTTTTTAAGCCTGGCAATATACAGGGTGGTAAAAAAATAATAATGATCGTAATCCGTTTTGAGAAAAAATATACATATTTTTTAAAAGTACAAAAAATAGTTTTGAATGTACACATGCATTTGAAAGAAAACGTTTTTTTTTCATGTCTTTAAAAAAACAAAAACAAGTAATATATAAAAAAAAAAAATTTAAATCAATTTCTACTTTTTTTTCTCTCTCTATTGCAGAAGAGTCATTTATAAATAATTTTCATTCCTTTTTTAAGTTTATCTGGCGCCATCTATTATTAGATATATGCAACTTAAATCTAAAAAAACTAAAATTAATGAATTAAATTTAATGAATGAATTAATATTTGAAACAAACTGTATTCACATCCAGTGTCAAGAGCAAAAGTATTTGAACAAATTAAAAGTTCAAAAAAAATGTATTTGAACTGGAGTGGATGAATAAAAAGTACTTTATGAATGATTGAAAATGTGAGCAAGATATATAGAGGGAGAGTGTGAGCTAATAGAAGGAATTGAAAAACAAGTCATAAAATCCGTATGTCTTTCCGACACATTTGAGTAATAAAAAATACGGCAAAGACTGGAATATTAATTTCATATGCCGTATACTAATAAAGGTGCACACATAAAAGCTATGTCTCTTGTTGACAAATCAATTTTACATAAGATATAGCGAGGGCTTGAATATTGGTTTCATATTCTTCTTGTCAATACAAGTGCAAACATATAGTTATTGTAGATAACCTGACATTTTTTTTAGTTCTGTTTTCGCTTTCAAGTACTTCAAATTGGATGCGTCTACTTTTCGAATTAAAAAAAAAAAAAAAAATGTTTTTTAACTGATTAAGGCTTTTCAACAGCTTTGCATTTTATACTGAAATAAGATGTCCTCTATTTTTTTGGGTATTTTCAAATAAAAAAGAAAAATAATAACCACCACAGAATAAAAAGGAAATAATAATAATTAAATAGGGAATTAAAATTGTTAAATTCGATTGAAATATGAGGTTAAGTTTAAGCAATGAGCAAACAAATAAAAATGTATAGAAACTTTTACATGAGTATGGGTTTTAACTACTGAGAATTATAAAATTAATACTAATCATTCTCTTAAATACGTTATATCTAGAGTACATCATTATATCCAAAGCATTTGTTGGAGAAAAAAATAGCACAACCTAGATTAAGTCGTCGGAATATATCACGAATTTTTCTTTTCCCGAAATAACGAGGGATTATTGTAGTTGTAAAAAGTAGAGTCAGGAATATCTTTTATTAGTATGAAAGATTTTCACACTCTTTGAAAAACAGTGATATACATTGTATTAAATGAATGAAAAAATTTATGAATAAACCTTTTCTTGAAACGGCTATACATTTCGAAATAAAAAATATATAAAATGTTTTGCATAGTTGGGAAAATTATTTTTAATTAAAAAGGAAGGTTTAAACTTTGACATATTTTTAAAATCTGCATAAATTAGTTTCGATCTATTTTTATACAATTTTATTTTCGTAATATTTTAAAGAATACTATAGTGTTTCTTTTTAATGGAAATTTGAAAACTAATATGTTAAACCAGTAAACAATTTTATTTTTTATAACAACATAATTAATGACACTACTAGATGGCGACAGGAGTATTTTAATGACTAACGCCACCCAATATTTTTACAATGACGGTACCAGGCGGCGCAAGGTGGTTTTTTTAATGTGGCGCCATCTGGTGACGGGAAAATTTTATAACAATAAAAAATAAAGATTTAAATTAATTAAAAAATAATTAATAAGTAATTAGACAGGGACCCTAAAAAAAGATTTCTAAATATTGTAATTTTAAGAAACAGAGAAAAGCAAATCTCTTACATTATGTGAAAGAGATTTACTTATTAAAATATCAATATAAATTAATTTTTTAATCGGAATAATTTTTTGAAATTTTCAATAAGGACAGAAGTGCTACTTACAGGTCCGAGACTTTTGATATTTTTACATTTCTTCTTTCTAGACGATACTTCAGGGACTGGATCTGCAAAGATCACACCACATGTTAGTGCAAGCAACGGGAATTTATGCATTCTGTTCTCTGAGTATAGAACTGATATACTCAGTGCAGCTACGAACCGGAAGGAAATGCTGATCTTCATTGATCTTTGGCGAACGAATATCTAGGTGAATATTTTAAAGCAGAAAGCTGAAGCGTGCGGTGAAATTTCTCTTATATCTCCTGTTAAGTTGAGATTAAAAGTTTTTCAAAACTCTACACAATCTAAAAAAAAGGAATTTATATGCTCTGGTAAATTAAAAAGCAAATGAAACAGACATAAAAAGTTAAAACTAGATTGGAAAAATAATTGTTTTATAACGTTAAAATAATCATTGATCTTTAACATTGGTTATAAATCAGCGAAGTCGATAAAGGCGAAGCTACTTTCCTTTTTTTAAAATTTTATTTGAAGATCCTTCTTAAACTCTCAGAATAGTTGCAGTAGTGTGGAAGTGTTAAGATCTGCCCTAATTTACTCTGTAAAATATCAATATTATTTGATAAAAGTTCATCGATTGTCGTTCGCCAAAGTCTTGCTGACAAGAAAAGTTGTATTGGAATCAGAGAAATTGAATATGTACAAATAATGGACCCCCGATTGAAACGAATTTAGAAGAACGTCACTATAGATGCCAACAAATAAAAATTCATCTAACCAATAGGATGGATTTGATAAAAAAAAATAACATTTGAATTATGTAGTAGCGATAACACTTCTTTGTGATATGAATATCTTTTACTAAATGATTAGTACTCTTATAAGATTAGAAGTATTATGTGATTAATTAAATGTTGTAATTCTAAAGCACAATGGATTTCAAAATTTGTACCAGAAATGCACCAACGTAACTACCAAATTATATCCCAGTAGGCAGACAGCCTTGGGTCTGTTGACAGCTATGAGGCTGTTGACATCTTCGTTGGCTCAACAACCTCATGGCTGTTGCGCCAACCAAGAAGGAGAACTAACCAAATTGTAAATGTGCGATTTCTTCTCTAGGTTGCACATTAGCGTTGTCGAAACTGATGTCACATAAAATAAGATAAAGAATTAAATTGAATCCTCTTGACTTGAATCACCTTGATCACATTAAGTTATTAATGCTATCTGTAACAATTGTATAAGATGGCATAATATTATATGCAATAGGACAAAACAAAAATTTTGCATAGAATGTTATACGAATGAGAACTGAAACAAAAAACTAGTGAAAATGCAACAACCAGATAGATTTAACGGATAAGACAGGAGAAAGACAACTGTGCAATATCATCACCAGGCGTGAATAGAGAAATTACCAAATCTATTGCTGGCCCATAACCTCAGAAGGGTTGAGGATGAATAAGTTTCTACAAAGTGACCTTAAAATCCACTTTATCTTCATAATTATAAGACCAATTCACAGTGGAAGTGCGTAAAAGAATAAACATAAAAATTATTTTTAAAGAACTTCACTTGAATGTGAATATGTCAACAAACGAATATTAGGTGCAGTTTTGATTTATATCGAATAATTTCTTTCTTGTAAAATGTCATTCCACCCGATCCTGTACCACTGACTTATAACTTTTGATAAATCACAACAAAAAATGTCTATTGAGTTTACAGCTATACAAACGATTTTTTAAAATTGTTTTTATCCAATTAAATGTGGGAAGTATCTTATAAACATAAAGTAAAGCGTTCCACCCTATTCTTCAATGTTTTCCTACAGAGTACGGACGGACAGTATTGATGTCAGCTTCATTCTTAAATCTTATTAAAATTCCTTTGTACCTCTTTCAATAATGTTTTTTCATTTTTTATGTGTACTACATTAAGGTATTAATGCTGTCTGTAACAAATGTATAAGATGATATAATATTATATGCAGTAGGGCAAAATATATTTTGTTTACAATGTTATAAGAAGGAGAAAGACGTAATGAAAGATAACGATTCATGTTACTTGTAAAAAAAAGTAGATTGGTGTGAATGGGGGTATTGTTTTACAGTAAATACCCCAATTAGTGTTTCAGTACCAAATGGTACGCAGTTACAAACAAACAGTGGGTATCCTATACAAATTTGCATTATGGTAAATGCAATTTTGATTTCAAAGTAAATGTAATGAACCTGTAAAAATACAACAATTTATTCATAAATATTCCGTATTTAGAACTACAAAATTGCTTTATGTCTACCAAATCTGGTATTTCTTAAATAATTTGAAAACTAATTAAGCTATTAAAAATAAGAACTTACATCATTTTGTGAGAAGCTGGACTTATTCCTAACATGTGCTGGAAGAAGCCATACAATACGGGTTCAAAACAGATTATCAATTCTGTGGTACATGCTCAACTTATCTCGAATAAGTCCAAATTGACACAAGTCATATCCGAAAGGAGAAATATTGTTTAGAATACGCCTCGTCAGAATTTTTATCGAATGGATGAGCGTCAAAAACTTTGTAGAGAAGTATCATTCCAACAATGTCCGAACAAGCCGTGATAGCATTGTCTGGAATGATGAAAACTAAGAAGTCTTGAAGGACCAGACATTGTCATATTTCCGACACATGGCATAATGCAGAAACTTTTACTAAAAGTTAAATCTGGTGTTCCTCAATCACATACAAGTAGGAAAAATAGAAAAAATGTCATATGCCACTCACAAATATCCATGCGGTGGCATGGATGTCACATTTTTTTTTGTATCTCTCTAGAAAATAAGCCAGCATATCAGAAGCATATTGGGCAAATTTTATTTGAAATGATGAAGTGCCTCAAAAATTAATAATAAGATAATCTTTAATATTGGCGATATCGATGCGTGGCATGAGGGGCATAATTTAATCCGGATTGAGATATCCAATGAAGCTCCTCGTTGTCCAGTGTGTTGAAAAGCATGGATCACAAGGGTCGCAACTTAATTCTGCTAAAAATTAAAGGAAATCTTTATCGTACAGTAGCATCTATCGAAAAGTATGGAACTGTACATTACATAATAATTACTTTTAGCACAAATCCCGATTTCCTCCTATTTCTCACAAATTGAAGTAAGTCCCATCCATAGTGTGACAGAGTTTCATCATTGATTTTAAAATTATTTAAGCAAATAGCAGGTTTGGTATCAAATGGTCTTAAGAGTAAAAAAATAAGCCGAAATACTAATAAGGACAATTTCTTCTAATCCATTTCTACGCATAACGCTTCTATTGGACTTAAACTGAAGCGAAGCAAGCAGAAAATGCGAGTAATTGTTTTGAATTCTTCTGAAAAGACTGGCCACCTGAAAGCTGGGAGAAGAGAGAAACAGGAACTAAACTCTAGAAGAAACTGCATCTAGAAGAATCAACGGGAGTTTTAATATGCATGCACTGCTTATGTGATAGTCTCACTACTTGCTTCCTGACTAAATTACCATGCCGCTCTATTGGTCAGGAGATATTGCTAAAAGAGCTTGTTCTGCTCGTGCTGAATCAAAGAGCAGGTGAGAGGTGAAGAGCTGCTCTCTAAATCGCTATCTCTATCACAGCCACATTCGATTTACCCTCGCATCTTAACACTCACACTTTTAGAACTGCCTTACAATATGTTTTACTATTGCGTAAACAAAATAATCGCTCTGGCTTTGTTTTAAGTGACAGTCAATTGTTGATTTATGGTTATGATTATGATGTGTCTGTTCTGCATCGTATGAAAGCAAACAGATTTTGATACCAGGGCTTTCACTCAACAGTACAATGCCACAAAATAGTTACCGTACAACATATAAAAACTTTAATTTCGTAAATAAATTCATTTTATAGTTCAAAAAGTTACGTAAATAACAAAAGTATAACTTTCTATAAAACTGTTCCATTCCAAACAAACACGACAACAATCCTTTGAGCCATCTTATAATATAGTTTTAATATTTTATTGTACAAAAATATAAATGTTAGCATAATGTCTAAAAAAAAAAAATCTTTTTCTTTAGATAGTAGTGTTACTGTTTTTCTGCTTCAATTAACCATGCTAGAAGAAAATTGCTTGACTTCGTATTTAAGCGCCATCTAGAAAAGGATTTGAATACTAGCGAAAGAACTATCTAAGATTTCTACAAAAGCTCTCGTATATGGCTGTGTCATATATAGATTAAAGTACGAAAATGCGTATATGCGGTATATGCGTTGCGTTTTCATACATAGTTACTGCTGGAGCACATATATGTGGTCTCATAGCTACTGTTGGTGATATGCGGCCTCATACAAAGCTATTGCTGTGACATATATATATGGACTCCTACGTCGTTATTGCTGTGGTACATATACATGGTCTGATACATAGCTATTGCTGGTGCACACATATGTGGGGTCGTCTATTACATATTATTACATTATCTATTACAGTGGCACATATACTTGTTCTCATACAAAGCTATTGCTGTGGCACATATATATGGACTCCCACATACTGCGGTACATATACATGGTCTGATACATTTGCTGGTGTCCATACATGTGTTCTCATGCATAGCTATTGCTGTGGCACATATACGTGTGTTCTCATACAAAGCTATTGCTGGGACACATATATATGCTATTATACAAAAGCTATTACTGTGACACATATATGTGTTCTCATACAAAGCTATTGCTGTGGCATATATACGTGGTCTGATACATAGCTATTGGTGGCGCACATATATGTATACATAACTATAGGTGCGGGTAAAGCGAGCATGGCTGTGAAGAATCTAGTAGCTGAGGCACTAGGACACACCTCTACTTTGATTGAGTCCTGAGGAGTGTTGAGATCCGCTTCCGAGACACTAGGACTGATTCGGCCTCCACTCACAGCACTCTGAAAATGCTGCTCAAAGATCAAAACAGTAGCGCATTAACATTTTTCTCCCATCTAGCACACATCATCATACAAATATCTTTCACACGGGATATTATAATTGCCACAATTACACACAAAAAATAAGAGTTTTTTAACTAGTTAGCTCTTGTAGCAGTAAAAAGAATAATTCATCAAAGCTGGACTATCGTTCAAATCGATGTAAGTATGTTCTAATTAAGGTCCACCGACACATTTTCGAAATCCTTATTAATTTAATCATTATTTCATAGAAAAAGAGAAAAAAATTTCTAAAAGATCGGTTTATCTCATCACTTAGAAACAATACATAGCTATTGCTGGTGCGAATGGGCTACATAGCCTACGCTGAATGAGTCACATATTAATTGCATCTCAGTTGTATTGTATCAAAATAGAAATCATTTATAATAATTCATTAAATAATTAAGCGCTTTTACTTTTAATATTAGCTAAATACTATTTTTGAGCTACAGATATTATTTACCTCAAACGATTGATACGTTAGTATAAACATTGTAGCGACTTTTCATTTCCAATATCCCCCTTTCCCTGTCGTTTGCTTAAAAAGGGGTTAAGAAAGTTCAAAATTATAAAATTTACCGCACCTGACCGTATTTGGAAATTTTTTTTACAAAAAAATATTTGAATATTAATAATCAGTAAGATGATTCGATCATGAAAGATTGAATGTCATATTTTCATCTTTAAATTTATTTTGTTGCAATTCTACATCGAAGTCAGTGTTTGTGTTAGTAATTCAATGATATTTCATTCTTATAAAATTAAAAAAAAACATATTTAAATATTTAAGAATTGTGAAAAAAACTCAGCAAAATTCTCAGAAGACTGTTTAAGAATTTAAGATGGGCTACAAAAATATTTTTAAATGAAAAACTTATTTGTTATTTGCAATATAAAAAAAAAATTCAAATTTGTTGAAACTGTTTAGAATTTTCGCTGACTCAAATAAAAATAAAATTAGAATCCCTTTCTTAATTAATACATAAAGTATTCGCTTTAGAAAATATTAAAGTCAAGATACAAAACAATATTTTATTCTAGAAGATAAAAAAAAAAAAAAAAAAAAAAAAACTTCACTATTACTTATTTATTTTTCAAAATGAACAATATTTCAGCTCAAACTCATAAAACGCGAAATCCACCAAAAAAACTTCTCGTCTCGATTTTGTTCTGCAGAAAAAATAAAATCGAGTGTCTACGTGAGTACTGGGAACGAATTTTTGTTCTACCAAAGTATGTTTTTCGAACAGAATTTAGTTCTAGCAGTCGAAAGACGGCGGGCAATATCGCGAATTCCCTGAAGTCAAGTAAATATGAGACCGAAAACTCGCATTTCTAAGCTTTTAATCAAGGCACATTATTGATTTTCAGGGGTGTCTCAACCCCAGAACTTTTTTTTTTTATCATGGCGGGAAAGAGTGGGAGGATACTGACCTTGGCACTTTTGATCGGTTTGTTCATGCGGCACGCTTTCTTGATGTCCATCTCTGTCGTGTTCACGCAACCAGGCTAAAAAGAACACAGGGATTTTAATTTAAAAGAAATAACAGTAAATGTGAGCCATTTACAATTTAAAAAAAGTTATAAAATTTATTTCATGCAAAGAAATGCGAGCAATAAAATTAGTAATGAGAGAAGGACTACCTGCAATAAACAAAATAAATATACTTTCTCAACATGGAAAGAAGCCATTTAAAAGTGATTTCATAAAGAATTATTTATCTAAACTGTCAAATTCGTTCAAATTTGAACTAATGATACTTGAAGAAGAGGGAAACGGTACGGCATCAAAAAAAAAAAAAAATTTCCACTGATTTTTCTCATCCACTTTGCTCAGTATTCCATTGCCAATTTTCCTAGTATTTGGCATGTGCAACTCATGCCGAATACTTTGTCATTTCGAGTCAAACTATCACTGGCAGCCGAATTCACTTTCTTTATGCAGCTCACAAAGCGCCATCTAGTAATACACTTTATAAGCTTTTTTTGATGTCGTACCGTCTCTCCATTGTTCAAGTATCCTCAGTTCAAATGTGAACTCATTGTGAAGAGGGCTTCTTGTTTGACAGCATTTTGAAAGTGGAACTTTAATCATAATCATCTTGGATATTTTCGAATATTCAATTAATAATGCACACAATATAAATATAAACCTTTTAAATTTTTAGAGTATAATATAGGCTTAGGGTAATGTTCGAATAAGTGAAATTATAATTTGTCTCTCAATATGTTTTGTTTATTAATATAATTGTAAACCACAAATAATCGTAGCTTAAAAAAAAGACATTTGTATAACGTTAAGTTTTATAAAGTCAATTTCTCTGTGGATTTCACAGACTTTATTTTGGAAATGAAAATACAGATTTTCTTACTCAATGAAATATTTTATTCAGACAGAATAGAAAAGTGAAATAGTTGGAAAATTATTAAGTCTCTCTAATGATATACATGTAGTATTTCAAAATTATTCGTTCGAATTATTAAAATTATATTTATGTTGTTACTTTAAAACTGAAAGAAATGAATCGAAGATTTTCACAAACGAGAAATACGAACAAGATATTTTTTTAATTGTTTTCATATTGAATGTGATGGAATTTTTTCTCTGCCAGCTAAACTTTTTATGCTGTAAATAAAAACAAACTAAGCAGTAAAATTAGCATTTCAAGTTGCAAATATTTTTCATATTTAAAAACTTCAAAGTCTTAAAATAAATAATTTTAAATAAATTTAATGAAATTTTAAAGTGCATGACGAAAAGAAAAAGTCATCAAATTAAAAATAAATAAATAAAAGAAAAGAGTTAATAATAAAAGAAAAGAAAGTTCTGATAGTTTAAGTTATCCATAAAAAAAACAACACTTATGTTAGGCATCCAAATAGTTTTTATGCATAATTAAAAAAGAAGCACATCCACCAAACATAAAATCAAGTGATATTTAACCACTTTACAGTTTGTGCAGTGTACATGCATTGACAAATTCAGACACGGAGAACATTGATTCTGATATGAAGGGTGAGAAAAAAAAACTTAGCTACCCCGAGAATTCCTTGAATTCTTTGCTGCATTCGGAAAAAAGCACGGATTTCCAGAATCATCCGATTAGCATGCACAAAAAAGGAAACTGTTAAGTGATTAAATGGTAGGTTTCAAAACCATTTTTAGCCATTACAGAGCACACAAAAATCACCTTTTTTTTTAGTCATTGCTATTATACATATTTATACAAAACATTTGTACTTATTTATTAATAAAAAAAGACGCTTGTAAAAGTTCTCATTTATTTCCGCTTTAAACATATTTTTAATAAAAAGAAAGAAGGAAACATGTTTCACGTAAATCTGTTATTTAAAAAAAGAAAAAGTTAACACGTGGTTTTTTTATTCAATAGGAGTAACTGGAAATTATTTACGCAAAGTTGCAGAATTAACTAATTTTTAAACATTGTAAGCGTTACAAGCATTCTAATCCACCAGTAGAAATGAGATTATCTTCTCAAAGAGGATTTTTAGGGGAAACTACCTTAGATTAAATCTTTACATGGAAGAAAATTAAAAAAAAAAAACTGCCACCAAATTTACATAGGCCGCCACAATCGCTATGGAGTCTATTCATTTCTGAAAATTGTGACTGCAATACAAAGCCACTATTTGGACGAATTACCACTGGGACAGGTATAAAATTATATTATATAATGTTATTTCATTAAATAATAAATTTTACTATTTAAAGCGAATTGAAAAAACTACAATGACTATCTGTAACCATGCTTCCGCCTAAGCACTTCCACTTCCCTTGTGGCGTCCAGGAGAAATGGCCAATAGGCCTCGAGAGGAAGTACAGAGCAACCACGTGCTTTTGCTGAGAAACGCTTAGTTTACTATCTCTCACCCCGAGAGGAAATATTTTCAGAGCGTTAGTTGGCATACAGACTCTCACCCGGACATTTTTACTTTCGAACACCTTGCGCTTTCCTCAGTATCGGGTTTTCGGCTTAGAAGTGGAATCCTTTCACGAATCTATATTTATATGTATTTAAATATGTTAAATAGTGTATGTCTCTAACTGTATGTTTGTGGTGTTGGTGCGTGTGTCAATAAAACTTTGAGTTCTCCAACTTGTGTCTCAAGTATCTCAAGTACCCAGTTACAATCTGCTTGCCCAACCTGCAAACGGCAAATCTTTTTTTTAAATTAAAGCCATCAGAGATAACTCCTATTTCCTTTTTTTTTAAATTTAAAATAAAAGTAATGACAAATTTGCTAAATTTTGACTGAAAATTATCTTTCTAATTCCTTTCCAGGTTTGCTAGAATAAAAATATGTTAATTAAAATAGTGTACAAAAAATTTAAAATATGTGTATTTTAAGAAGAAGAGATATAATTAATGAAAACGTACTGATGCAATATACTTGAATAGCTTGTAGGTTATTTTGCCCTTTCGCCTGAATTAAGAGTTTTATTTGAAGAAGTAAATATTTTAAAAAGATTTTAATTTTAAACATTTAAATACTCGTTTTTTAAAAAAAATGTCTATCTTTTTATAATAATATTTCTTTATTCGTATTATTAAACTTCATTTGGATAAAAAAAAATTTCTAAATGTTTATTTATTACGTTAGTTTATTATTCATACGATGTTTATTACGATAGATTTGAGAGTTCAGTTAAATCAATATTTTTTTTAATACGTTATTATGAAGATATTTTTGCTTAAGGGTACCTGTAAATCCATTTTATTTCTTTAATATATTTGTGGAAAATATAAATAAGTTGTATAGCTTTAACCTTAAGTCATTTGGCTGTATAGATGAAAAAATGAAACAGATTGTTTTTACCACAGGTCTATGGACATCCCAGAAGGCACGCTCTTGACTGTCTAGAACCTTCCGCTCCAGCTTATCCCTTTTCTTGTCTACTCTGAAACAAAAAAAGAATATTTTACATGTGTGCTTATTACATGCTGTAATACTACTGTCCATTAAAATTTCTACACCAAGAAGGCGGCATGCTAGAGACGTGAAATTTAAACGACAGGAAGAAGGTGCTGTGATATGCAGACTTTTACGATTTATATTTAGAGCATTGCAAAACTTTTTAAATATCCTTGAAATGGAGCTCACCAAATAGAGGACTGCTTTCAATACAGACAAATCTAAGGAAATTATTTTTATGAAAGGACATTCGACGAACCTATTCCATGGACTTAATCACTAACAGCAAACTAGCCATAGAGAGGCCATATCAATTGTGTGAACATGGAACAAACTTTACTTTAGCCTTCCTTCCATTGGTAGATATTTTCACCTATATCTGTTTTTACAGGTATGTGTGTAGGTGGAGGTGTAGTCCTTCCACGTCTAATATTTACACTATTCCAATCTAGGAGCTTGCAGCTAAAAAAATATGAAAGATATTGAGTACAAAATATCGTAAATAATAAAATATCGCCACAGTATATTACAGACTGTGTAATCAGTAATTACTTTAATATAGAGAATTTTAAAATTCCCAGGAAAATTCTTCAATAGTGAGTTAATTCACTGAGTATTGTTTCGAAGTTTTCAATTTGCCCATAAACCTGTTTTTACAGGTACACGTGGAGGTAGAGGTGAAGCCCTTCCACGTATAATATTCAAGCTGCGCCAATTTAGGAGCTTGCAGTTTGCTGATAAGAAAGACATTCGGAATAAAATATCATGAATTCTCACCAATATGTCACATTAAATAGATTCAGTAATCCGTAATTTCTTTAACATTGAGAATTTTAAAAACTCCCAGAAAATTTCTTCAATAGGGAGTGAATCCACTGAGTAATGATTCGAAGTTTTCAATTTGGTGAGAACACAACTGTGATTGTAATTTATTACAATATCAACACCATCATTCGTTATTAAATTTAATAAAACAAGGTAATGTCCCCGGAAATAATTTCACATCAGAAAATAATTGATTTGTAATGATCTGTTATTCAGTTATAAATTGAGACTTTACTCTTTATGGGGAACTTACGAAGAACATGTTTTGATTTCTCAGAATTCCATTTTGGACTGCAAAAAAAGAAAAATAATAAAATTTTGGAGCCGAGATACGTGAAAATTGGGAGAAATTTTTAGAATTAACAGAAAAGCGAGAGAAATGAGACTTGTGGAAAATCAGGAGGATTAGTTAATTAGATTCAGGATAAAAGAAACTGGAATGACCAGATAACTGTTTCGATAAAAGTAAATTTGGTAGGTAGGAGAGAGGACTCACTTGGCTTGTGCTTCCGCCTGCATGAAGATGAACTCCCACTTTCTGGAGAACATCTTCTGAAGACGGGCCAGGTTCTCCGCCTCGTAGTCCGCCAGCTCCAGGCGCGTCTTGTTCTGCATGGTCCGCTTGCACAGGTACACGGCTGCAAGTACAGACATCATCTCTACTAAGACTTTTTATTTCTTGCAGCAGTAAAATATAGTGTTTCAAATGGATCTTTTGAGTGAATAATACAAAACTAATCTTAACTAAAATTACGATGTCTATTAGTTCACACTCTCCCTATATATATCTTGTTCACATTTTCAATCGTTCATGAAAAACTTTTTATCCATCCACTCAACTTCAAGTAAATTTTTTTTTGAAACTTGTAGTGGATGACACTGGATGTTAATACAGTTTTGTCAAATACTAATTCAGTCATAAAATTTAATTACTTAATTTTAGCTTTTTTTTTAGATTTAAGTTGCATGTACTACCAATACAATTATTTATAAAAGACTTTTTGCAATATAGCGAAAAAAAATTAGGAATTGACTTTAAAATTTTTTTTTTTATATTACTTGTTTTTTAACCGACATGAGTGCTGTACATTTTGATTATCCTCAAGGGAAAATTTCTCGGAAACGCAACAGCATTTCAAATACCGGTAAAAACGATAACTAAGCACATTTTTGTATCTGTAAATTGTGAGAATCATTTTCAGTTTCAAAACATCTTGGAAAATAAAATTGAAATTATTTAATGCGAGAATTCAAACTATCGATATAAAAAAGGTCATATTTCGTGTGTTAAAATTTTTAATTTTGCATATATCTTTCCGTAGGAATATTTTAACATAGAATCGCGTTTTCTGGCGTCTCAAACTGGTGTCGCCATTGGTTTCATAAAAATACATTGAGTATATGAAGAAATACTAACAAACTCAAATGTTTTTTAACTAACAACATCTTTACATGATTTTATAAGATTTTTTAAGTTCCATAAACTCAAGATAAAATTAATAAGTAAGATTTTCTAATTGTGTAATATGATGGATGTCTAAAGAGGGAAACTCTTTTTATTTCTTTCGATTCTATAAAAGTTCAAATCATATCAAAACTGACAAATTGCTTTTCGACGAAGAATTCATCCCTCAAGTCCAGTTCCATTTCATGTCAGTCACCAACGCTACAAAAATTGGGAAATTTGAAAGTTTTGAAAACTATTGAATATATTGAAATAGAAACGATCTAAATAAACGTCTAAAAATCATGAAATAATACTAAAAAATATAGTAAATAAATAATAGGTCTGGGTTCTTCAAATATGTATCAAGAGAAAAACATCATTCTTTTCGAAACATTGCACAAGTAAAAGGTTAAATGTTTTATTAAATTATCAAAACTACAATCGGAAAAGGTATTAAATAACAAAATATCCAACAATATATTTTCTGCATAAATTTTTAAAATATTCGCAAGGAAAATTAACCTTTTCTTATTATGACTGCCATGCACATGGTATAAAAAGGGACGGCTACCACATATAATATGCATTTACTGAGCATGTAATGCAGAATTAATTTGTTACGTTTAAATTATTAAAGCATAAAATGATTTCCTTTTTTTCTTCGTTTTAATGGAAGTTCGGCCTTTTTGGAAATATTGAAATATCTCGAGAACTAGATCTAATTTCGAGGTGAGATTTGCTTCAGAGAAATCAGTAGGATGAATTCTTTTGATGAAAGTAACTCAAATAACAGTGAAAACTCGTTAAAAAATCTGATATTCTTACTCGAAATTACAGCTTTTAAATTTTTAAACACTGGTATGATTTTAACTTTGGATTATTTTAACTAGATTCATTCTGAATCGAAAGTATCAAAGAACAGCGTAAATAAATCTAGATAATTAAAGATTAAATTAAAATTAAAGACTGATAAAAATACAGATAAATAGAAAATTTTACAGAGACCATAACGTTAAAAAATTTTTTATTTGCTTTAAGAATTTTTTTTCTTTGGGATGTAGGAGGACTCCATGAGGAAATGGCATGCAACAAATGCATTTGTGCTCGTAGCTAAGATCTGTTATTTTGATGTTCTTACTACCGAGTTACCTTCCTGAGGTTACCTATTAGACCGGCTAGGTGTTGCCAGTGCATCCATGCAAGCCAGTTTGAAGGAAGTATTTTTCATATCCCAGAGGAGAAAGAAAGAAGCGGAAATCCGAAGATGTTTCGGATTCGAGCAACGAGCCCTCTAAAGAACGTCCAGATGAGAATACGAGTCGATTCAAGTTAACTCCGAGTCGATCACGCTGCGAGCGTCTACCGTTTGATGCAACTCGTCCATCTCGCGAGATTGGACCTTTGATGTCCGAAAAAAATGTCTCTGGTTGGAGCGGACGGAGCAGATGACACATAAGGAGGGCTCGACACATCCGTTTATTATTGGTTAGCTGTTGACGACTGAGCCTGAATCAATTGTTCTCGTCTGGACTCGGCTTAAGAAGCAATGTGTGAATCGTCAGTCACTGTTGAAGTTGATGATGACTTTATATGCTTTCTCGACCAAGATCACAAAATTATCCCAATCGATACTTGCTAAGAATCTGATGTATACAGAGAAGTTCACGAAATAAAAAGTGGCAGTCTTCAGAAGCAGAGTAGACTTTACTAGCGAGTGGAGAATGTGTGTGTGTGGGGGGCTATGGGAAAAGCACCAGAAACAAATAGGAAATTAACGGATGTGTTAACTCATTTCCCCTTAGTTATAGAACTCATTAGTTGCGGGACGGCAGTTGAATAAACTCCTCAAATAATGACGCGTGCAACATAAAATTAAGATATGATGTTGACGCAGATTCAACAACAACTCCCAAAAAGAAAGAAAAACGTCTGGTGGACAATTTTATATAAAAATTGATGATGAATTTTTCTTCTCGGGTGAAAAGTACCAAGTCGTTCCCACAAATGCTTGTGAAGAATGCCAGAATATTACCGCGAATAAAATGATAGATTGGTTAAAAATAAATTGAAATTAGTCAGCGAAACGAAAAGCTTGCGTCAGATTGAACATACCAGAAATAGAAAATAAATACCTACAAGTTTATCTTACTCAAATAAAGTCAGATATGGATTATACAAGGTTTTGGGGCATTGGTGGGGCATTTGGGACCTTACAACCTTCCACCAGACAAGTAAAGTGGACTATTTCACTATCACTAAAGGGACTCAGCATATCAGATGTAATTGCAGAAGAATTACTTATGCCAGGTTTCTTTTCTGTGAGCATAATTCAACTGGAGAATAAAATTAAAAGTTTGATTCCCGCCTGGCGAGCTCCTAAAAGAACATGGAAATCTTCGAACTGAGGGAACTCCATGCGGATAGAATCAGTGATTCTCATGGAAGTAATAACTGCGGAGCACAAAAACGGTGCCTAAAGTGTGGAGGTCCATACTTAATAAAAGAAGACTGCCCTATCGAAAGAAGAACAGAAACATACACCTGCATAAATTGAGGGATGCTAGGACATTTAACCGTATAGAAATTTCTGAAATAGATCAGAAAATCAAAACTTATCATCCAAGAAAGCAAATCTTCCATTTACGTCGATGCCATTCAAAACAGTTAACCTGTAGCTATTCATCCCACTCCCATTTGACAATAAAACGCAACAGCACAAAAGGACAAGAAAAATTTTAAAAAATTAATAAATTGTAGATATTTCATCAACTATTATGAAGCGCAATAACCCATTCGAAAAGTAATAATAAGTTTTCAGTGCGAATTCAAAAAAAAGTTTCCACAAAGCCTTGACTGTAGCAACAATATTAAAAAGAAATTATTTATTAATAATAATTTAATAATCGAAGATAAGTAATTTATGAGGTAAAAAATAATTTGTTTCGTATTTTAATGAGTAGCATCATCATTCAACGGCATACATACCGTTATAAGATGTTTTGTTCGGATTAATCCTTTTAAACAGTGATACATTTCAGTTCATATTTATTAAAAAAAATTATGGAAATAACAATGAAGAGAGTTGCGTGTTTTAAGGTCCCTCTTGTTTATTCGGCGATTTTTTCCCCTTGTGGTTTCTCCCTTCTTAAAAAAAAATGTCCACTGAGTTTACAAAATACTGCGGTCTTGGCGATTCCATGTGGCGCGGAAAAGAGACTCGGCGAAATCGGAACCCTAAAGTGCAAAATCTTCACAATGAATTTAACATAAAAACAGAGGGCCTGATAACCGAGTGACTACCGCTCGGTGCCACAGGTTTCGCGTTCGAGTTCCAGTGGTGCCATGGATATTTGTAGTGGTTTAAAATCCACTTTAAACCGTAGCTGTCGGTCTCATACGACTGTAGAGTGTTGGACTGACAACCCTACCCCGTAAAAAAATATTCAGCGACATGAAGCAGAAGTCAGATTTCTACCTACGGGTGTTCCAACACAACAGAAGCTGCCTTTTCCCTTTCCCTCCTTCCATGAGACTACACGGGTTCTTAGACTTGTCTAGATGTCTTGGACTTGTCTATCAAGTGGGGTAAGAAGCAACATAAAAATAGTCATTATAATGTTTGAGAAAAATAAAAGAAAAAAATTGGAATACCTCTTATTAAACTACTTCAACCTTAAAAGAAATTGGCGAAATTTTCCGAGTTGTAAGATTTGCGACGAGCACTTCAGAGTGCTGGATTCTCGATTTTAACCGACATATTTTCGACTGAAATAAGCAATTCATCTCCCAACACCGGACGTTCGCCGTGCAATCAATTCAATTGGCACAGGCAGGAGCAATGCTGTAGAAGTCGATCATGCCAATGCCATAACGAAGAATGCATCGAAAAACGGCCGTTTTCAATAGGTCTTCAACCATTTTCATAGCCGTTGCCTGTGCCCGAGCATATTGCCATCCTAACAGCCAGGACATCAAAAGAACTCAAAGACCTATTCGAGCGACTTATCGCAGAATTAAGTTACCAATTCCTTGGAAAGAGGACATCTGGAGTAAAAAGGGGCTGCCAAGAAAATGTGAATGGCGATGCTTCGAACAGGTTTTGGTAACGACACAGCCATCATGCTGTTGGAGGGCTTTATTCCTTATCTTGTTTTTATGAAATATTTTGGCAGAGTTTCAAAAAAAAAAATTTTTTTTCCCCCTACTTTGTGTTATCCAAGTTTATAAAGTAGGCGTGTTTTTAAGTTTGGAATTATTTTTTATGTTATAACAAAGAATTTTTTTATTTTAAATCTTAATGTTTCTTCATCATTATATATATATAAGATGTACTTTTTGGAATGAATTAAAGCTACTACTAGAACTAATGCTTTTCTCAGTCACAAGAACTTAACAGCTTATGTGTACGTACTACTGAAACGTATGTTTGGAGAAATAGCGAGACAAATATATTCAAAACACCGGGAAATAAACTCTGATTAATAAAGGCTAATAAAGGAACTGTAATTATGAGATTAAATCTCCTACTTCTTCGTAGGAATCTTTTTTTTTTTTGTTCTAATGCACCTCGCAAACTCTTAGACAGCTGTCTTGGATGCCTTAAGGCAAGCGCTGCACAGACGTTACTCCCTTTGCACTACCCAAGGGGCGCGTGTCACTTGAAGATAAGCCACGGACGCGGACTAACAGTACCCCCGCAACTCTCGACGATCCTATTAGACCGGGACCTACTGTTTAAAGTGGATTCCGAACCACTACAAACACCCATGACACAGCTGGGACTCGAACCCGAAACCTGTGGCACCGAGCGGCAGAGCGCTAGCCACTCGGCCCTTCAGGCCTTCGTAGGAATTATCATGAGAGTATTTATATCTCACGAACCGACTCGTGGCTCAGTAGCAATGGGGCGGGGCGTGAGGGTTGAGGTTCCATTCGCTGGCGGCTTTGTTGTAGACACTGTTTCAAAAAGCGAGAAGCCTCGATGGCGTTTGGTATGTTCAGCAGTTTTCTGCCATGTGATGCGCATATGCAGTGTAGTTTTCCCTGAAAAAGTCCTCCCGAAAGGCACTGCCCTCCTTCAGCGACACGGAGCCAAAGTCAACGTTGTACCTACGGGTTGTCCATCCCAACAGAATCTGATTCCTCCTTCCTTCCTTTCATGAGTATACGGATTCATAGGATTAAGTCTGGATGTCGACCAAGTGGGATAAAAAACATTGGAATTTTCTAAAATGAAATCACCTATTTTTTGGGGAATTTTCTAGAATGAAATTTTTTTTCTGAGAAAGGATTCAGTTGCGTAAATTATACATCTTTATTACAAAAAAAAAAAAAAAAAAAAAAAAAAAAAAAAAAAAAAAAAAAAAAAAATATTGAGGGGACTTTTCAATCTTTTATTTATTCTTTCTCTACCACACATGCAAGCCTAGCAATTAAAAGAAAAAAAGGTTGTAGCTTACCGTTTTCATTCCATTTAGTCACACCATGAGAAAATCTTAAGAAGCCTTGGTGTTTTTTTAAAAGAGTTGTCGCCTGTATTTAAACAGTAAAAGTTAGCTCGGTTAACTAGTAAATATGCGTGATGATCAAAATTCTACTGAGCTTTATGATTCTTCACACTTGAAGTATTTGCGATCACAAAAATTGAAGTATTTCCGATTACAAACACACAAATATATTGAAAGGGCTCTTAAAAGCACCTCATATTTCACCAATATCATTCATCGGAGTTTTATTATCATCCTCGTTTTCTTAATCGATAGGAATTGACAAGAGAATCGTGTAGGGATAAAATATTCTCTCATTTACTAATTACAAAAAGCACTAATAACTTCTATTAACCCTTTTATTTTAAGTAATAAGTTGTATTAATTAGTATGCATACAAAATATTACTAACTGAACTCAACTGAGACATTACTCATAAAATATGTGTAATTTAATTTCATAGAAATGGTATATTTAAGTTTTTAAGCGTACTAAATTGAATTATGATTTTTTTCTAGTAACTTAAGGGTTAACATTAACAATGCGACACAATCTCCTCGTAAATTAGAAAGAGTTTTGTAATCTAGATTAGAAAATTTAATATTATGCTTGGTCATTAAAAATTAAAAATTAATCAACCCCCACACGAAATTTCAGTGCGTAGGAAGGGGATTTTACATTGATTAACCCTTAAATAAAACATTTAATCTTTGATTCCTTTAATAAAATTCTTAATGCTCATTGTAATTAAAATTTACCTTTCAAAAATCCTCGTGTGTAAGTCATGATTCCGTAATAACTCATCACACTGATTTTCAGTACAACGAATTTAATCAAAGTCACTTCTAATAATATTTTGTCTCAAATGTATTAATTATTCTACATATTTATCATCCCGTATTTAGTTATGTGAGATGCATTTTTCTGAATAGTTCTGAAAACGTTAGGCAAGCTCTCTTCCTCCCTTTCCTTTTAAGTAGGCTTTCCAACGAGACGTTTATCATTCATGTAATATGTCTACATCCCGAGATATAATAGCGGGAACTCAGCGAGCAAAGCAGGATTTTAAGCTAACTAAGCGAATCTTTTAACTTCCCTCTATACGATGATCTATTTAGATTTTCCAATTTATGTATAGTTTTGAAGTTATTAACATTTCAAACTGTACATGAAAACATAAAACTTCAAACCTGAGGCAATTTTATAGATGTTTCCACATCAAAAAGCTTTAAAAAAAGTGAGGATTTTTTTTTTTTCAAGCTTTAATAATTGCGAATTTCAAATTTGTCATTAATCACTTACTGATTGGAAAAAGAATTCACAGTTTGAAATTGGGAAGAAAAGAAAAAAATAGATACTGGTTCTTTAAAAAAAAAAAAAAAAAAAATGTTTGAGAATGGTGTAATTGACTGCTATCACGACACAAGATAATAAGATTTATTCTTAATAATTTAGAGATGCTTGCTGATTTTTTTTTTTTTGATAATTATATATTTTTTTCCTTGCAGGTATAATAGATTACAGTTAACACAGTCTGTCCCAATAGTTTAAAATCTTTACTGTTTCTAAATTTAAAATAAAACGCTAGTTACTAAGACATTAAAAGAAAAAGCTAGTTGGAGAGAATGCCATAATATTTTACCGTGTTAAAATAAGTGCAAATGTAAGATTACCTCTAGATTAGAGAATATTTTTTACGTAAGCGTATTTTTATTAAAATCGTATGGTATAAAATCTGCTATAACTCATGCCATCGATGCAGCTAAGGGTGGAATTGTATGAAAACGAAAAGTTGCTATGATCTTGTAGTCCACCATGGTGTCATAGATGTTCATTATGTCCAACACACTACGATGCCATAGACACTGTATTCAACTCACCACGGTGTCATAGACATTTATTATCCAACCGATCACAGTGCCATAGGCATTTATTATGTAAAATCCACTATAGTCATAGACGTCTATGTTCAACACAACACGGTGCCGTAGACATTATATCCAATTCACCCGGTGCCGTAGACATTTATTATCCAACCCACCAGAGTGCCATAGGCGTTTATTATGTAAAATCCACTATGGCGTCATAGGTATTTTTTATGTCCAACACACCATGATGCCATAGACGTTCATTATGTCCTATTTAAAGCTGCGTCATAGATGTCCAATCTAACATGGTGACATAGACAATTGTTGTCCTACCCACCACTGTATTAGAGACGTGCAAAACGTTTAATCCATTACAGTGGAAGTTATGAATACAGTTCACCACAAAATGGTTTCTTTGAAACTCTGAGATTTTTAATGTACAATATTTATTTATTTATTGAAATATAAGTTTCATAAAAATGTGAGAAAAATAAATTTTTTACTTCATTTAACAATCAGTCTTCATTTCCTACTTTAACATTTCAAGATATATATATTTTTTATTATTAAGATTAAAAACTGCTCAATGACTTAAAAATATAAATCTGTACGAAAAAAATAAAATAAATGATTAATATGTGAAGATATTTTTACTCGTGGATCATAGTAGGTAACTATACACTATTAATGTTTACTAATTATTTTGTTTTTATCATTATATACCGTCCGAGGTATTGGTTTTCTTTTTCTTACTGTTTTCTACTAATGCACAAGGAATCTAAAAGGCTGAATCTCTTAAGATGTGGTATTAAAGTTTAAAACATTATTAAAATTAATGCATAAATTCACTTAACTTATGAATATTAATTATTATAGTTAAAAAGACAATAATGACACATTTTATTTAAAAAAAAACCCTTTTAATTCATGACTCTGAAATTTGAAGACCAGCCTGTGATAATGTCTCATGATTAATAATTTGTATACATTATAAAATTAATATTTTAAAAGTAAAAAGTAGATAATTCTCTTAATTTAAAAGCCTGTGCAAGTTTAAAAAAATTATAATGATGGCGAAAATGACATACATTGAACCAATTAGCTATTTTTACATACAATATTGAAAAAAATTACTTAATTAAATTAGAAAGGAATTTTTCTCCATATCAATGAGAGTTAAACAATCTGATGGCTTCTTTTGCAATTCACGGAGCACAAAACATAAATGTTTAAAGTAAATAAAAAAAAACTATTTGTTTAAAAGTTTAAAGCAATCGTTAGTATAGGAAATAAGCGTCTATTTCTTACAAAATTGAGTATTTCCAATAACGCAACAACTGTAGATTCAACAATAATTAGATAAATCGCCTATATAAGAATATTTTAACAATAAAGAAATAAATAAAAAGATAAACGATGCAACTTCATCGAGTATAAAAATAAAAATCAGTTTTTACAGAAATAGGTTTAATTGACGCATGTTCAATTTAAGAAATGACTGTTTTCCTCTGACTATTTATCCTTCGCACATGAAATGTCCAAGGATATAAAAGGATCTTTGCAAATAAACAATTTAAATCTCACAAAAAATCAAGCTTCTTTTTTCTAGAGGGCATAAGCCCATTTATAGGATCCTGATGGCTGAGTGACTGGCACTTTGTGCCACGGGTTTCGGGTTCGTGTTCCGACTGTGCCATGGATGCTTGTAGTGATTCGGAATCCACTTTAAAACGTAGGTCCCGGTCTAAAATGACCGTAGAGTGTTGATTGTTGGGTTGACAACCCTACATCGTGAAAAGAAAAAACTCCTGTCTTGAAATCTGTCAGTAGGCAGACGACCTTGGCCCACCAAGGGGCTGTTGCGCCAATGAAGAAGATATGTCCATTTATCCAAACATTAAGATGTTCAGAGTTTAAATTTTCTTTCGCTTTATTTTCGCTTTAACTAATTGAATTATTTTGATGAAAAATTTTTAAAGTATGAAGATATAACATAGCTTTGAAGGCTTCATTTGAAATATTTAAAAGAAAATGGATTAAATTATCTTTGATTCATTTTCCCCCCAAGATTCAAGCATATACCACTTTTTAAACAATGGATTAATTATTCCTAGATAAATATAATTATATTCAAGCTCCTTAAACATACTACAAAATTATTCTATGGTTCATATCATTTCAACGATTACTCTAAGCAATAATTTATCATGGACAAAAGCATTCACGGGAAGAATAAATAATACATTAAACCGACATAATAAACATAATAAAAATAAAACCGACAGTAACTTGTTGGCGAAATACAGAAAAGAATCTGCTTCTTTATTTCTCGCGTAATTAAAATGTCAAGACATTAATTCCATTGTAAATGAAAACCGCAGTCCTTACCAAAGACATATCTTTCAACAAACTCTCTCGCCAGCACATTTCTATTTCATTAATCAAAACTCTTTCAACACTTCCATCCAAACAAAAAAAAGCAGAACCGATTTCATGGCCATCACATCTTCTCCGTCTGCACCAGCCCACCCTTTTATTGACTGCGACCGTCACTCCGCGGCCGTGCATTTGTTTAAGTGCAGAAGACCCGTGTCAAGAACTGACCGTGCCGGATCAATACTTGACCCGTTGCATGACGTCTTGATGAGATTTCGTGCACCAAGACAGCGGGAAAGCGACAGAATTCCTGTCGTCATTTGACAGCAAGTTTTCGAAATGGATTATTTATGGCAAGAACTTTAGGGTGATGGCGTGGCGAGTTGCAATTAGCGGACTGGGTAATGTCTGGGATTCGAGGTGCATTGTTATGATTAAAGTGCAGTAGGATGATTCATGGAATAATGATTCTTGTGAGTGTTCTTATTGTTTTCGAATGCTGCCTCCATTGTTTGGGCTTTAGTAACACTCTTTAAGGTTCTATCAAAATATGATGTTGGAGGTTCTCCAGTAAGTAATAAATTTCCCAAAAAATATGAACTTTGTATAGGAAGTTATTCTTCAAAGTCTTCTTTTTCTAATTATTCAAAGAGATTTAAAATCATACGGATTAAGGCCTATCTATTTTAAGCCATTTAATATTCTGCCAGAAATCTTAGCTACCTTCTGTATTAGGTGATTTTTAAAAATGAATTGGTCTGATGATCTAATTGTACAGAATTTTTAATTTAAATTCTTTTAACTATAATTTTAACTTTTTATTTTTTATCTTACTTTTATTTATTTCTAGTATTTTTTTTATTTTTAGAAACTTTACTTTTACAGTATACTAACTTTAATCAGCCTATTAATAATCGTAAATTTTATATATGGTAATCGGTATCCCGGTTGCCATTCTATAAAAATTTTGTACGAACACCCTTAAGAATTGCAAGTGGGGGGCTATTCTCAACTTCCTTCTTTCCATTTCAAGACCAAAGAAAGGCGATTCCAATTTACAGATTTCTCACGTCCAACCCTATATTAAGAAAAAAATTGAGGGTCATTAAAGAAACATCTTTCAAGACCCTTTTTTGAGGGTCATTAAAGAAACATCTGACTTCTTCTTGGTTTGGTTTGTCGCTCTACGGTCATCTTGTGCACACTTTAGGCTAAACAGACCGAGACCTACGGTTTAAAGTGGATTCCGAACTTCCAACAAACATCCATGGCACTGCTGGGACTCGAACCCGAAACCTTGGTACTGAGCTGCAGAGCGCTATCCACTCGGCCATTCAGACCCCAATTTCTTCGTAAGCTGATTAAAGGACTTCTACTAATTCACGAAAAAAGTTGCTTGGAAATCGCATTCGGTACAGAAAACAACACGTGTATAAAATGCTTTATATCTATTTTCAGTCGATAATTTTAATACAAGTAAAAAGATGTACAAAAAAAAGCTTATTAGTTTGAACTTAATATTGAATATTGAATTGTGGTACCTAAAGTATGTTGCAAATTTTTCACTTTTTAGTTATTGATGAAATACATTATCAAAGCACGAATTTCGTTTCGAAGTGGATTGGATAGAATTATTAATATTATAAGTTCTTCTTAAATTGTATAATCAATTCCCAGAAAATGCATAAATGATAAATATATAAAACAATTCTCTCGTAGGTTGTTTTTTTCAACTGAAAAATAATGATAAAAATATTGCAAGAAATGAAGTCTAATGCTCTGCGTAAAATCTCAGCTGACCTTGCCGCTTTTAACCAGTCTGTCCTATATATACAGTCGTATCCTTTCATCAAACTTTTGATGGCGTGCAAAAGTTTTACATTTTATATATAAATTTCTAAATAACTACTTTTAAAGGATTTCTTGTTAATTTTCTGCTTGCAAGTTGAAATATATTTATTGTTTGAAAAAAATTAGACTGCAAACAAATTTAATGAAACAAAAATTTTTTGAAACAAGGTTGTAATAACAAATATTAAAAAAAAAAATCAACTGAATTGCATATCAACATTGGAATGTTCAAATAAAGCATTTTTGGCTACGCATTTTCATCATCATCATCAGTGGCGCAACAGCCCTATGGTGGGCCAAGGCCGCCATGCCTGCTGGCAGATTTCTGGACAGAAGATTCGTTTTTACGGGGTAAGGTCAGGGCAGTATTTAGATGAAAAGAGGCCCTAGGCTATTCCACTTATGAGACCCTTTCACCTCCCATTTTTAAGTTTGTAAATTACATGAGAGATAATAAAATACACCATTATTGTGACATATATCAGCATGTTAAAAGAAACATGTTGTGATGGGTATTAATCTTTATAAGAAATGTGGCACGGATAATAAATTTAAGAAAAAAAAGTCGTGTACACTTATTTGGACATTTACTCTCAGCACCATGTTATAGTACTTGTTACAATAACTAATCAAACATAACACGCAACATTGACAAAGAAACAAAATTCAAATAATAAAAATCTTTGACTACGGAAATAAAATATGCAATAAAAATTATCCTATTTTCTATCAAATTAAATTAAATATATTCAATGCATTGAAGACTAAAGCAAATTCAATTCAGATAAATTTATTTCATAATTCCTCCTTATTTTCGATTCAGTGTTTTAGGGTTTACTGTTTTTAGAACAGTGTCATTCTAATTTTGCTAACAATTTGAATGTAGGCCCCTCTTGGTCTTGAGGCCCTAGGCTGAAGCCTAGTTAGCCTATAGGAAAATCCGGCGCTGGGTAGGGTTGTCAGCCTTACTCAAAACGCTCTACAGTCATATATAGACCGGGACCTAAGGTTTATAGTGTATTCCGAACCCCTATAAACACCCATGGCACCTCCGGGACTCGAACCCGAAACCTGTGGCCCCTAGCGCTAGTCAGACTATGTATTTTAGTGTATTATAAATACAATATTGGAGTTATATTATGATTTTCCGATTTTAGAACTGTCCTTTCCAAAATGCGAACACATCTGGATTTTCGAAGAATTTTAAATAATTCTTCTTCTTCTTAATTATAATTATCTTTAAAGTTGTTAAAGTTAACCAATTGTTTTTTAATTTTAATCATAGGTTATTAGAAATGTCTCAATTTTGAAAATTCTGACGTCGAAAGTTAGCAATAATAATTTGAGTTCATTGAAGCTTTTGAAATGTGAGCTATCTAAGGCATATACCATCAAAAATTTCCCTTTGACTTGAAGATGATTGACTAATTTAAGAACGATGATTGGCTTCAAATTTTAAATTGTTTGGCGAGAGTTCACAATTGAAAGTAAGAACGTGGTTAAAAAAAAAGTTTCTTTGGCAATTCTTTTTAGATCACA
Organism: Caerostris darwini; assembly: GCA_021605075.1. Taxonomy (NCBI): domain Eukaryota; kingdom Metazoa; phylum Arthropoda; class Arachnida; order Araneae; family Araneidae; genus Caerostris; species Caerostris darwini. The sequence continues at coordinate 106,359 of BPLQ01003853.1, read as the reverse complement.
GAACTTGTTCTTAGAAAAGTAATTATGATTTTTGCAAGTAAACAAAACACTTATTAGAATATTATTATTTAATGCTGTTCATGACTATTTCCAGCCTTGGCAATGATTTTTTTTAATAAAATACCAAATCCAACACTTTATATTTAAGCATGATAGATCTAAATCGATAAAAAAAAATTGGATATGCTTAAATGCGCCGAAATTTGCTATTTTCGAAATTGTACAAGTGGTTATTCAATTGTTTTTTTAACAAATGAAAAAAATATTAAAGTTATTCATATTAGTTTAAACTTCATAATTCCATCTTTAGAAGCCAGAACGGAAATTATTTTTTGCCAATCGAGTTTTTGTGTTTTATCCTTTTTAATAAATTAATTATGTTTTTTTTTAATATAATAAAATTAAAAGTTGACAATTAAAAAAAATCAAAATGTAAGTGAATAAGCATTTTAAGGATTTACAGTTAAGCATGTAAAATACATAAGAAATTAGATAGTTTGTACACTTCTCTGAATGTAAAAAGATTGCCCTTAGAAGTCCATAACATGAAAAAAAATAATATTTCTCAATAATTATGACTACTAGTAAATAAAGTATACAAGTATAAGTATACAAATACTAATATATATATATATATAAGTATACAAATAAATGCCCCATGCATCCAACATTTGAAACAGAAAAGATATCTCGAAAACATTGCAGCTTGACTTTTCATAACAATATTAGAACATTCATAAATTACTTTATTTAACGTAATTATTATCTGTAAAAAGCAAAAAAATTAATTTTCAGCATCCCATATTTACACATTTTATTCATTCAAAATTCATAAAATCATGTATAAATAAAATTTATTGTAAGTCTCATAAAAAAAAAGTACTGGGATGATAAGTTTGATGTCACAACTGATGGCATATTAGTAATATAAAATCAAGTAAAAAGAAAAAGAAAATACATAAAAATAAACGAGTTGGTTATAAAGATACAACTTTTTGTTAGTTTGTGTTTGATATTTAAATTGGTTACATTTATTTATTAAAAAAAAAATCTTTAGAATAATTCTATTTTATTGTTAATTTGCTATTAAAATTAATGGTTATAATTTAATTAAGAAAAAGTACATTAGAACTTTTTGCGATATTAGGTCGCTCACGTAAAAAGTAAATGGATCCAAAGAGAAAAATATAAGATTTCAATATTATAATTTTTATTAGTGATACGAAATACTAAGCCTCGCATATCTGTTGTATATGTACAAACAAATATTCGATTTCATATATGGTGTGGTTTGGCTTTTTGTATAGAGGTATTTAATGTAAAAGAATGGAAATGGACTGTTCCTTTTCAGTCATATTTGATGTGTCAAATATCTACAAACATTTAAATTATATAATAAATCATCGAATAAACAGCGACATTTTCTAAATTCATCACAGGAAGTACTTCACCTTCAGTTAAAAATATAAAGCGTCAAGTGCTGCCATCTGCTTATTGGATCCACACTCAAACAGATCCTACATATATATATATATATATATATATATATATATATATATATATATATATACACATATACACAGAAAATTTGAAACATAAATACTAAACAATTTTGTGTGAGCAATTATTTATTAATAATACAAGTTTATGAAGCATTCAATCTTTAAATTTCATTTCAATAAATTTTTACTACACCTCGAAAGTTAATTATAAATGTTTATTTCAGCTAAGCCCAGCAATTCAACCTTGAAAATTTTGCACTGCTAAAAATAGCAGAGGTTACATGTATAATAATCTGTTGCTATCCGAAGATATTGATTATGGTGCTGTTACACTAACATAAATTTTCAGCTTTTCGAAAACTCGTGAGAAAACAGCAGCTGCAACAACAACAAGCCACCCAATAATTGAAACAGTTGATAAATGAAGAATCGGTTGAAATTCTTTCGCTATTAGAAGAAGAACATGATTCATAACGAACAACTGGAAGCTTAATTATGTTAGAACATTATCTGAAATAGAAGAATTCGAATTTCTAAAATGTTGGAACGTACAAAGATAATCTTACATTTTTGTTCTTAAAAATATTAGAAATCGAAATGTTTTCGTAATCAAGAATCAATCTTTTTTAATAATTTCCTCTTAGGAATGTAATGCAACTTTAGTTACCGTGGTTTAAATTTATCAAATGCAGATAAGAATTTCTGAACTCTTCTTTGTATGCATGATTTAATGAAGCGTATGGAATAAAAAAAAAAATCTTTTGAATTTATTTGTAATTTGAATAAGAATTTATTTATTTTACGATAAATATATATTATGTTTATAAAGTTAACCAGAAAAACTTAAAATTGTCTATACAAAAAGAATGGAGTTAAAATAAAATGAATAATACTCAGTATATAGAAATTCAGGATAATTTAATAAAATTCATTGTTTAAAAACTAATTTAGAAAAATATTTTAAATTAAAAATATTTTATTTATTTATAATTGAAAAATTCAAAAGTTTTTATTATTATAAAATGGAGTGAAAAAAATGCATTCATTTTTGAGGTAAATATTTTTAAAAAATGAACATTCTATATTCACTCTATTTTAGTAATAATAAATCATCTAATGCATGCTCTCCCTAACTATGGATATTTTCATTATTATAAAAAAAAAAATGCTTTATATAAATAAGGTTTATCTCTAATTAATTCTAAATATTTTTATTTTAATGTAAGAAATTTTTTTAAATACGTTGTTACCAAAATGTTTATTATTAGTATAATTTTATCTGTTATTAAGTTATGACAAGAACCTTTAATAGTGAAATTACGTTATTTTTGTTTAGTAGTTGTAATATGTTTTTTTTAAATTTCATTCTTATTTAAATTCACGAAAACTGGAAAAAGCATTAAGATTTTGAAAATAATTTAAATAACAAACTGCCATTTTTTTAAAATTTGCAAGTAAAATAATAATTTTCATTACTATTTATAATTTTAAATATTTTATTACAATAAAAACACATATAACCCGGAAAAAATATATATCAAAGAAATAAATTGGTAAACATTATCAAAAAGAAATGACCAGCTTACTTTTCAAGGGAAGTCAGAATTCTAATATAAAAATCATAATAAAAACAATATTAACAGAATATTCCAAAACGATCAAAAATAAAAGCAATAAACAGAAGCGATAATAAACCAGAAGGAAAATATCAAAATGGTATTAAATGCAAAACGAATTGTGATGTTGTTATCCCATTCGAAGTTCTTTAACAAACAATTTTAGTGCCATTTGGCAGCAAATGAAAAATAAGTTAATGCATTAAAAATTATTAATAATAATTTTTTCTTAATTTTTGTCTATTCACCAAATAAAACAATAGAATTCCATTTATTTTCTTGGAATTCTGTAGTTTTTAAAAGTATTACAACACTATCATTACTTATTTACAACACTACTTATTTTAGCAATGTAATTTATTGTTGTAAATAAGCAAAAATTATCGTTTTATTTCATTAAAAAAGAAATAATTAGAATTTTGGGTACTTACGTATTAACGGTACCTTGGCGACAGACTTGGCGGTTTTTGAGTGGTGCCAATCTAACAGCTGCAGATTTGCTGAGTTTTGACGCCATCTTGTAGTGCTACAAAATGCGTATTTGGGATTTGCCAGAAACAGAACAAGATGCAATTTTCTTTTTTCAGGAGCGAAATATTTTACCAGAACAATGAAAATGTCCCAATTCCCATGACATGAAACTTTATTTTGGTGAGCGTAAGTTTTGGAAATGCAATTTTAGTCAGTGTGTTTATCGTGTGGGACTTAGAAAACTCCGTTTGACTACTTTGTGTTTAAATAAAGTGTTTTTGACTAATTTGTGTTTAAATAAAGTGTTTTAAATTTTGAAATCGTTTTGGATTTTAAATGAAGTGTTTCATATACATTTTATTATTTGGAATAAAAATAATTTGAAAGCGTTTTGATTTTAAATGAAGTGTTTCATATATATTTTATTATTTGGAACAAAAATTTTAAGTGTAGATTGGTGCCACTTAAAAACCGCCAAATCTGTAGCTGCGGTTGGCGCGTGTGCTCTTTATTGGCGCAACTGTCGCCAAGGTACCATTAATACGTAAGTACCAAGTTCGAAATTTTTTTATACTAATAACCTTTTAAAAGAAATTAAAAAACAACCACTTATCGGTTTAATTTGAAAAATTAAAATAAAAATGTAAATTTTGTTTTATAAATAAGTGACTGTTTTTAAAATGCTTTCATTTATTTCGATATAAAACAATTTCAGAAGGTTTAATTTTAATTTATGGAGAATTTGAAATTAAACAACATAAATAAAAGCAGACGAGTTGTGGAGAATTTTTAATAGCACGATATTACATTTGAAAAGTGCGATTTTTATTTAATAGTAAAAGAATTAATTAAAATTCTTACTACAGCTTTTCGTTATGCATAAGATATAGAATAACAAATTTGGAGGAAAAAATAGATTTCTAAGTGGTAAACTATTTGTAACTTAAAAAGTGGTTTATAAGTTGAAGTAGTATAATATAATGAACCGTTACAAATCTTGGTAATAACTTAATAAATGATCTCACAAATAAATAAAATTCTTTTTTTTTTCTTATAAAAAATATTCTGTCTATTCTTTTATTAAAAGTTCTTGTAAAAATCACGAACTTTTTTGTTTATAAATTAATTAAATTATTTGTAGATATTTCAGTAATCGAAAGTAAAAATTCGTTTCACATTTTTCGAATGCTCTTGAAACTAAAATTGTAGATGTATGAAATATTTTATTTCAGTTTATATACAGTGTGGCCATAAAATAACTTTCCCTGTTTGGAGGCTTCTGGAGCTAAAACTAATGAACAGAATGGAACCAAATTTCACATACAGACTGTAGAATATATGTACACGGGGAAATGATTTCCGCAAGAAAAGTACCATAAGTCGCCAAGAGGAGGAGAATTTGGCGCTGCTGTTACGAAAGCACTATGACGTTTCAAAAGTCTAAGTAAAATTTTCCAATTTCCTAATTCATGCGTGATTTTGGTGCCGTTGGAAACGATAAAAAATCAATAATTACAATAAGTGTATGGAAAATGTATTATGCCAAGTTCATTATAACGTTCGAATAATAATTAAAATGCATACGCAGAAATGAATGACAACATCATGAAACCCATGGAAAACAATCTTTTATTAATCAATATTAAGAGTCCTCAGGGCCAGGTGTAATATTTTCAATGTTGCGCCTTATCTACCTTGGATGTTTGTAACAGCTCTTCTTATGTTTTCTTTCAAGGAACTCGGGTTTGTAACGTCATCAGCATACACGACAGATTTAAGGTAATCCCACAGCCGAAAGTCACATGGGGGGATGTCTGGGGAATGGATTGGCCAATCCGTCGGAAAACATTGGCTAATAACTTTCTCATTACCAAAATACATTACGGCCGCTTTTACCAAAATACCGCCGTAAAAGGTTCTGTACTGAAGAAAGAATACATGAGCGTGCTCTATCTTGTATAAAGATCGTCGTGCCCAAGTGTCACATTTGCTGCAATTCGGGAGTGACAAATGTTTCCAGTTTTTGCCGACAGTAACAGTGCTGGTAACAGGACCTGTAGGAATGATTTTCTCAAAAACATCGCGCTCTATTATGAAACTGGCTGTGAATCCACATCGCATGGCTATTTTGGAATAATGCAGTGGCACTTGATGAATCACTGAGGATCGTTCAGATAAAAATGAGCCTCATTTCACCACAATATTTTCCAAGGCCAATAACTGCCGATTTCCATTCATCAAGAAACATTAGCAAGACAGTCACGGTTTTTCTTAACTTGTCACTTTCAGTTCTTGTACTCGACCGATCTTATATGGATAGAAATGCAGAATTTTCCAGACAGTAGCATCTGTTCTCCAAGCCACTGCACGAGCTCTTGGATCACTGTTAGTCCCTATCTCGATCACTGCTAACTAAATTCTCTAAGAGCCGCCGCAGAATTACATTTTCTACCGTAAAAAAGTTTCACGAGCAAAGTACGCTAAATATCGAACGTTAGCTCTCCCCATTTTAAAAGGGAATGAGTAGCTCTGATGTCACGTAAGAAGTAGGAAATTTAAAAAAATCGACCCAGATAGTGTTAACTTCACAGTGCGTACGTGACAGCAGCTCCGAAATCTCCCTTATCGGCGACTTTTTGGTACTTTTTCTCTTTTTGCGGAAATCATCTCCCCATATCTTCCACAGTCTGTATTTGAAACTGGATTTCATTCTGTTCATCAGTCTCAGTAGCAGATGCCTCCAAACAGCGAAAGTTATTTTATGGCCCCCATGTAATTTTGTGTTTTTATTTATAGAACTTTTTATACTGCTTTTAAACATTTATAATGAGATTTTTTTTTCATTTGTTTACTTTTAAATTCTTTTTATTCATATAATTTATTGCTCTTATGAGATTAAATAATTTTTTGAAAAGTTATTAATCTACTTTTTTTGTAATTAAAGAATTTCAAACGTAATTTGTTATAAAATTTTATTCTGATATTTAGTTTTATAATAGTATTTATTTAATGTCTTATTTTTTATATTTGTAAACAAAAAGAATCAAATACAGTACATAAAAAAATTTATCCGAACAATAAACATTATTTTAATTTAGATAATGATTTATTTTTATTCAAAAGAATTTTGCACTAATTTCAAATTTTTTACTATTTCTATTTTTTTATTATAAAATGCATAGTTCAAATAAAACTCTCAGTTATTTTCAAAAACTAATATAGTGTAGGAATATAAGGCCAAATGGTGTTATAGGATATGCAAAGAAGCCCTTTTGCAGTCATGATGAGCTGTTTTACTGTCAAATGGTAGACATGCGGCATTTTATGGAGGCTCTTTTGCCACTGTAAAATATATAGAGAGAGATCTGGGATATTTTTCATTGCTATAAAATGAGAAATACTAACCATGGATTAGCTACGCACTAGAGATATTACATAGATTTGCGTTACTCTATTTAATCTATAAAAGACAGAAGTAGGTTTCAAAACCATCTCGAGATTTGATCTTGGGGAATATTACACCACTCACCAAGCAATGCCCTCCGAAGTTCCGGTTGACAGGTGGGAGGCTGCAATTCGTCGGCCAAGCATATCCCACACATGCTCTATTGGATTCAAGTCCGGTGAGTATGCTGGCCAATCTATACGGGTGATATCCTCCAATTGAAGGCATTCGTCTACAATGTTTGCACGGTGATTACGGGCGTTGTCATCCATGAACAGAAATTCAGCACCCATGGCGCCCCGAAACAAACGTGCATGTTGTTCCAGAATGACATCCCGATAGATGTGGCCTGTCATCGTCACACTCTGAACTTGCAGGTCAGTTCTGGAACCAAGAATAATTCCTCCCCAAACGAGCCATTCTGCACCACCGTAACGGTGTCGTTCAATGGTGTTCTCTTGGTGGTAACGGGTACCTGGCGAACTCCATATGAAGGTCCGGCGAGAATCAGACTGCAAACTAAACCTGGACTCGTCGGAAAACATCACACAAGACCACTGTTGCGGTGTCCACAATGCATGCTCTCTACTCCAGGTTAATCGCAGGAGACAGTGAGTTGCTTTAAGTGGAACACATCTGACAGGCCTACGAGCATATACACCAATGTGCCCTAAGCGTCTGTGCACGGTCTGCCTTGAAACTGTCGTACCGGTAGCTGAAGAGAGCTGACGAGACAGGTCTGATGCTGTGCTCCGTCTGTTTCTTTTGGCAGTAAGTGCTAAATACCGGTCCTCATTCGGCGTTGTAACTCGAGGGCGACCTGTGCTGTAACATCTATTCACATTACCATCATCTTGGGATCGGTGCCAAAGCCTGGAGATGACACTCTGGGCGATTCCAAGTTCCGCGGATATTTCCAGCTGGGTACGTCCACATTCCAGACGTCCGATAATTCTACCACGTAAAAAATCATCCAAATGCTTCCTTTGTGCCATAACTATGCGGTTATTGCACTGAAAGGCTTTTAAAGCGCTTGTGAACAATTTTACTTCTTTGCCACCATTCCTTGTATACTCCTCTCTTACACTCTCGTCATTGTGACGTACTATCCGCGCCATCTGGTGGTTTCCTGTAATTTGCATATTCTTCTTCAAGATGTGTGTGATAATTCTACAGATGAAACTTTTATTTTAGATTTCATTTTCTGTGTGATTCTGAATTATTCTTAATTTATGGACATGAGTGTATAAAACACATTTAGACTAAATCTATAAACACATTTAGAATTTATACAAATGTCTTGGTAAAATCTAAACTTATAATTCCTTCTGAGATCAAAACTAAATACCAAACTACAGAAAGTAAATTTCGATAGAAAAACAACTATTACTGTCACAAAATTAAGGATGACGCAGCACAAAAATATGGAAATGTTTGCTAATGGTGTTACAAAAATAATTAATAAACTGTCTTCATGTCTTTGAATCACTCCTCGTCATGTCTTTGAATTGCCCAGCTATTGCAACCGCCATGCATTGTCTGGGACAATCCCAGGAAGAGGACTTATACTCCGAGCTGGCAATCAACATGGCCAAAAATATTCGGGAGTTGCACGATACTTAATTTTCTTGTACTTTCCAGAATATACGAGAACAACAACCACATAGTATTTGAAAATTTCCTTTATAGAACGCACTACAATAAAACTTGAAAAATCACGATTTCTTTTCCAGAAATTTGTAGACATTTTCTTTTTTTAATCACATTTTTATTTTAACAACCTTCAAAAGTACTGTAAGAGTAGGAAAAAGGTAGAGGTGCAAATGTGAAACTCACCATAATCGGTGTTTTCCGGCTCCCAACAATTGGACGGCCAAAAGTAAGGGGTCTGAAAAACAAAAAAACAGTAAATTTTTAGTGAATATGCAGATAGTACAATAAACGAGAAATTTTTAAAGTATACGAAGGAATTGACGCATATTTTTTGTCTGTTTCGTAAACAGTAATTATACTGAGTATGATATACGTTTCAATACAACGAGTTTTTATAATGCTTATAAATGTTCGCAGAAAATTAGCATTAAATCATAGCATCTCTGTTATTGCGTGCTGTTCTTTGATAAAATATTCCTTCTTTTTAATCCGTCCATTTTTTTACATTAAACCATTCGCAGTTTAATATTCTGATTATAGTTTTTAAATATTGCAACGCACAAATAGATCTGCTTATTAAAAATAATTTTTATTTAATTATTATTTTATCACATCTCTAGAAATACTGACACCGATATTTGTAAAAAAACATAATCATTATCCATCTTAAATTTCAGTATATAAAAATGTAATAGAAATCCTATACTAAATTAATAAATTAAATTTCAATAGAGAAAAAAAATTCACGAATACAAAAATAAAAATAAAATGAACATAAAAAATGATAATGATCAACATGAGTAAGAACACGTTAAAATCCATAACATCATTTGAATAAAATAATTAAAAAATGCAATCATATAATTCAAAATTGTAAACAATTAAGGATAATTTTTTTATTCAAATAAAAATTAACATACAGTTTTTTTCCATGATGGGATTCTTGGATTTTTCTTTATTTTGAAGTTTTTAAATTCAAAAACTGAGATAAAATAGAAACCCCACATACACAGATAAATCTCTTAATTCATGACACATGTAACGCATAATATATGACTAATATAATGATATAAAAAAATTCGTTATTTAAACACTGATAAATAGAAGCAAATGACTAGCGCTCTGTCTCTGTGTCACAAGGTTCGAGTCTTGGAGGTGCCATGGAGGTTTTTAGTGGTTTGGAATCCACTTTAAACCGTAAGTTCCTGTCTAATAGGGCCGCATTGGGCGTAGATCTGACAGCCTTACCTTGTGAAAAAGAAAACGCCTCCTGTCTCGAAATCTGCCAGTAGGTTGATGGCTTTGGCCCACTATGGGGCTACTGCGCCAATGAAGAATAAGAAGAAGAAACAATTTATAGAATAATTTAGAACTGCAATCTTACAATTCAAAATGGCCGTCATCTTTTCATTGTATTCGAAATAAAATTATCATTAATATTCAATTTTTTTTCCATCACGGTTTATAATTTTTGTATTCAAAAAATAAGATTTAAAAAGCCCCACATACACATATAAATACATGAATCTCTTAATTCGTAATGCATGTAACGCATACTATAAGACTAATATAAGGATATAAAGAAGCCAATATTTAATCATTGGTAAATAGCAGCAAATGCATAATTAAATGAAATCGGTGGAAGTGAAAATAGTTATTTTAGATAAAATCGTACATTTTTAAGTAGTAAAATTATATTATTAAGTAATGCTTCTTAACACGATAGTTTTGAAAATTTTCTCATGTTGTAGGAATTTTTTACGAAGAACATTGGTTAAAGTATTTTCCAATTAAACGAAGAGGAATAATTGCATAGTGCAATTCTGATTCCATTTCTGATATCGATTCATTTTATTTCTAGGCGATTAATAACAGTTTTTAATTGTTAAGGAAATTTTTTTTTTTACAGTTAACATCTCAGTCGACGATTTTAAAATTGTAAACTTTATACTCAATTAAAATTTCTCAGTTGGCACACAAAAAATTTTTGTTTTGTGTACCAATTGAGAAATTTTAAAAACGAACATTATTAAAGTCTGAATTGCAAACATGAAATTTAAAAATTCTATTTGTTTATATAAATGAAATAAGCTGGATACAAACTTTTATAGATTCTAGAGTTCTATTAAGAGAAGTAATTAAAAACAATAATAACCTACGTCATCAGATAAAATATCAAAACTACCTGTCCGATATGTATACTTCTATGTTTGGAATTTAAATTAATTTTGAAGTGGCATTGAGACCTTCAACTAAACTTCCTCAAACTCACAGCACCCTAGTCATATACAGAGCAGTCTGTAATATTATATGTACGTATATAAGCGACAAAGATTCAGAGCATTGCAATACATGTTGATGGCTTGATTTTTATCACCGAACACCCACTTTTAGCATTCTAATTTTTTAAAAATTTTCTTAGAAAAAATGATTAGTAAACACACCGCATGGTTTTTGATGCGTGAATTTAACACTTTTTTCGCTTGTTTAACAATATATTAGAGCAATAGCTCTAGAAGAGTGAGCCAAGGTACACTGTTGGACTCTAGAATTTTTCAGGGTGCGCCGGTGGAATTCCAAAGAAATATGGGCCCAGATATAAAAAAATAAATATAGTTATTCTTTTTCTAGTCAGTTTTCCCATTCAAAGATGATTTCATTACAAACAAATAATCTGTTTCTTTTCGGGTTTTTTTTTTTCAGTTCTTCGTATAAAAAATTGCTAAACAGCAATAATGGGTCAAAGTAGATTTCTGAAAAACTAGAAGCGGTAACTTCCAAGGTTGGCAACAAGGAGCACTGACATCTATGGGATTTTCAAAGCTAAAAAAATTTCCATTGTAGCAATTGAGACTCCGCCTTCTGTAAGCGGTAGTTTGTGGAGTTGATCATTTGTATATATAGCTACAAGGCGCTAGTAACTGATGCTTATTTGTGAGGAATTTATATAGAATGTGCTTACAATTATCTGTAAGTTTTTAAATGCATCCCTACTACTAAAAGTTTTAAAACCACTGGATTAGAGTATTAAAATAATTTTAGGCGCCTGGCAACATCCTTTTATTTCTTTACGTGGCCCGTACTGTGCGAACCCTGGTCCTAGGCTGTTCACTCTATTTTGCATGTTTTACAACCTGTTGCATGCTGGTCTAATTTTTCTTTCATTTTTTTTACGGTGACACTCTTACTTGTCTTTGCATCAAAACATTTTATAGGGAACAGCCTATCCGTTTGCTGTAAGGACAAATGAGATTCTTCGCTCCAAGCAATCTTCTTTATGTCTTGACAATAGGTTAACTTATGTGGTAGCGGAACCACATGATTATTGCGATAAATCGCCGTCAAGACCGACTTATGGCAGATCCATTGACAACAGTGTACGATGAATTGTTTTATTCTATCATTTGAATTAAAATCACTGGTAGTGGCAATTCTCTGGTATGCCCATCGTCCATGAACCATAACCTGATATCGTAACGATATTTGCAATTTCCGAAATTCAGTTTAACCAAGTTTCTGTCCTATTCTTTGTCCGATAAATCCTTACATTTTCACAAGTAGCAACGGCACGAACAGCTGTATTCCGGAACAGGATCTCAGCTCAGGATTCAACTTCATCTGCATAAAGTACACGCGGTATTACTGATACGGCAGATAGATATTAAGGAATATTAAATATACATATAAAGGCTCTCTTTTACAGTTTCGTAAAAGGCATTACAACCTTCTAATTTCCAACAAGTTTGTCTCGTAAGATGTGTCGATTAAGGCATAATCTTAAAGGAGAGCTCATCATATATTCATTACAAATTTATTTGAAATTTATACTACTATAACTTAGATATTAACAGAGCGAACTTCTTAATAGGTATTGCAAAATTCAAGCCTGATATTTTTAAATACGTTTATATAGTTTAAATTCACAACGATAACGGGCCCAATGATTAAAAACATGATTTAGTAATTGGAAAACCACTATTTAGTAAGGCATTATTAAGTAATTAGAATATCTTTGACACTTTCTTGCTATTGCCATGCCATCCCTTGACAAAATATTCTCTTCTTTAACAACATCCTTTTTTTATTAAATGAGTCATAGTTTGATATTCTGATTATAGTTTTTAAATTTTGCAATGCTTAAGCAGAATTGTTAATTAAAAATAAATAAATTTTTTTAATATAATTTTATCACAAATGATCACTTCACATCTCTGCAGAATTAGGGTATCGATGTTTGCCAAAAAATATACTCAAATTCATTTATAGTTTCCTTAATAGAAAAATAAATAAAATATAAATGAAAATCCAATACTAAATTAATAAATTAAATTCCAATAGGGAAAAAAGTTTCATGAACTAAAAAAAAAAAAAAAAAAATCACGTGAATTCTGTGAACTTATTCTGAATAATGCAGAAGAATAACATAACTTATTTTCTGTTGTTTTCTGCACACAAAGTGCATTTTAACTCCATCGACAAACTTGCAGAGATGACGAACAAAGCACGCAACTTAATATGGAGAAGCAAATGACGCGGTGGGAATGATGCGTGAAAAATCGCAAAAATCTGCATTTCATTCATAAAACATTTATTGAACAGCATACAACACAGCTTGTGTAGTACTGACGGAACAAAATGTCACTTTGATTATTCAAAGTGGCCCCTGCGGACCTCATTGCATGAGGTAAAATAATTGGCAGACACGTTTGAAGGTGTTTCTTGTATTGCTGCTGGCCACGATCCACGCCATCAGATCATCCCCTAGTGTGCCGTAAATGAAGGTGAATGATCTTCAAATGATCTCCAGAAAGTAAAGTCGAAGGCAGACAAGCGATTCGTTCTTACGAACTAATTATAAACCGGTTTGTCTCAGTGTGGACAGAACCCTTAGTGTGAGTCCACTGTCTCGCTCCGTTCCAGTCGGTTTTTCCTGTACACCAAAGGGAATTCTCGAGGAACGCCATATTTGGCCTGCTGTCACTCGCAGCTAAAGATAATGGTGCTTGTTTCTTGATGTTAGACGGAGACACTCGGAGTTAGAACGACTCGCTTGTCTCGGATTCTCGTTTGGGCGCCGCTCAGGATAAATTGGTTTATAATTGGTTGCGAGAACTACTGGCTTGTCTCTCTTCCTTCATTAGGACGCGGCTCTAAATGTTAATGTGAGTGACGATACCAAGTAATGATAGCACAAGATGCATTGCATCTAAGTGTGTAAGCATGCATAGTAAAAATAGGTCGGGCACCATCGTGCATGAACCCCATTACCCGCATGTATGTAACCAATACAGCAAATCTGAAAGAATGCTCTGCAAGAATTCGAGGTATGTTGCGGCAGGGAGACGTTTGACAAACAAGTATCACCGAGGATTCCAAACTAGATACTGACACTGAATTTAAGTTGATACTTTTGCAGAAAAATATGCTTTTAACCAAATTATGAGAATCATGTTGAAAAGAGGTGCGTGGTGGAGATGGTCGAATTTACGAATGGCATTTTGACATGAAATTGTGAAACATTCCATAATTTCAATCGCATACATATAAAAGTAAATCAATGTTCAACAAGTACTCATTTTCCACTAATTGCATAATTCCGTGCACTTCCACAAACACACAATAAAATAAAAGTACGATAAGGAAATATCTCAATGCAAAGCAAAGATTGCAGATTTAAACACATGATAGTAACACTTCGAAACACGATAAAAATTAATTTTACGCATATTTAAAGAAATTTTGCGATTTTGGAAAACATTAAAAACAAATATGAATCATTTTTATTATGGAATTAATATATTTTTTCAAATTAAACGTTACTGCTTTCTCATTAAATTCATCCGATTTAAAAAAGGAAAAAAAAAAAAAAAATGGCCGAAATGCATGAAACCGGGCAAGAATCCTGATCGAGCCAATCCTTCCTGTCATCCATCAGCAAACGCTGGCCACGACAGGACTGCCTTTAAACGACTTCTCTGTGATATCCATTTATGAAATTTCCCATTTTCTAAATAGCACGGTCGTTCTCATGAGGGAAAATCGATATTACTTTCTGTTTGTGAAACGAGGTGTTTAGGCATTCCACATCTGGACATCGAATTCTGTTTTTGACTGCTCTCATGTTTGTGGTAAATATCGTAATCGAATGCATCGTTGTTTACACTATTGAAAGGGCTATTTTCATATGTTATATCATTCTTTTTTGTCATCCATTTTATTTTCTACTTACCGTCTTAAAAAATTTTGATATTGGAATATATTTTTTTGGTAAATAGATTAATAATTACATTGTTTAGATAAATTATTATTTTTAATACTATCATTGGGACCTGATGGCCGAGTGGCTAGAGCTCGGTGACACAGGTTTCCGGTTCGAGTCCCGATGGTGCCATGGCTGTTTTTAATGGTGTAATTTACTTTAAACCGTGGATCCTCGTAGGGGTGACAACCCCCGTAAAAATAAAACCCATCCTGTCTCGAAATCTGTCAGCGACGGCCTTGACCCACGAATGAAAAAGGAAGAAATAAACATTTTTTTTTGTCTTATACCACTAAATAGACAGCAACAAATAGACAGAACCCGCGTGGTCTCATGGAAGGAAGGGACAGCTTCTGTTGTGATGAAGCCCTTGTAGGTAGAAATCTGACTTGGTCTCGTGTCACTGAAGGAGAACAGTACCTTCCGGGAGGACTTTTAGGGGGAACTACCCCGAATGTGCGTATCGTGTGGGAGAAAACCCGTAAAAACTCCCATCAGGTAGTCCGACTAAAGGAGGCCAGATGCCTAACATCCCAAACGTCATCGAGTCTCCTCGTTTTTGAAATGGCGTCTACAACAATGCTACCAGATGATTGAATGCTCACCAGCGGCGAGCGTTACCATTGAGCCACGAGTAGGGCATCAGCATTACAATGAGAAGAATTTAATTAGCTGTAAATACTGAAAAAATAAGAATTCTATAAGCATACTGTAAAGTAAAATTCTTTTTTAAAAATTACAGAATCTGAAATTATTACAATATTCCCAGCTCCTGTTATGAACATAAATTGAAATACCCCCGTCTAAAATATGCCCTTCCTTAAAAAAAATTAATCAATTATTTAAACTTCAAAATTAAGAAGAATGAATCTGGAATAAACACTTTATCATATGTATAGATTCCTTTTTAAAACTTAAATTATATTTTAAAATTTACAATAAAAACATTACTAAGTAATAAATTTTAAGAAATGATTTATTTATTTACAATGATAATTTTACTGATAAGACGATGTAGAAATACAAAATTCCCTTTTTTTTTATATTAAAAAAATGCGATTATATTAATTGCTAACATAGAAATTTTAAGTTCAGTGATGCACACAATTTTGCTTTAAAAATTTATCTAATTAAAATAAAAACGGATAAATCTTTTGAATTACTTATGGTTTTTTTAAAAATAATATTTCAAATATTGAAGTTAGTTGTATTTGAGTTATTTATTGTAAATTTAATTAAAATAAATTCGAATCGCCCATAAAACAATGCAAAAAAAAAAATAACTTATTAAATTTGTGTGTGTAGTAAAAAGATGATGATAATAATAAATTTTGCACTTTAAGCTCATTAAGGCTGCGTGTTGCTTTAATATAGCTTCAATTGGTTCTACAACTTTAACATGAGTTAAAAAAATTGTTTTTGAACAGACTTAAGAGGAAAGAAGTTTCTTTTGAAAATAAATATTAAACCTAATTTAAAATTTGTTTTGTTAATATTACTTTCGTTTCATCATAAAATAAAAACAATTTTTTTTTGCCTACAAACCTTATGGTGTTCATTTTTATTCATTTTCTTTTAAAAACGTCAGAAAATTGTATTGTTTGAAAATAATCTCATTGAACCTAATAAATATAAAAAAGATTCATTTATTAAAAATATTCGTCTATGTAGGACCAGCTGATTTGAATAAATCCATTTTTTGGATATTTTTAGGCATGGTATATTATTTGGATAGGTGACCGTGAGATAAAGTTCAATTGATAAATAAGATCAATAAGTGATCAATAAGATCAATAAGATCGATAAGAGTTCCTTTCCCGTTGGTGGCGATATTGTAGATAATTTTTATTCTGAAAAATAAGAAAGTCAATTCGGACTAACTGATGCAAGTTTAGGATTTTTCCGTATAGCACTTTGTTAAATACAGAACTGATGAAACTTACAGAAATTGTAGGATTTTAAATCATTGGAGAATTTTCAGAAAAATTCATTAAACACTGGAATAATTGAGCTTATTTTAATTGAGCTTTATGAGAGAGCATCGTGCCCGATTCTCGTGGCTCAGTGGCAAAGTGAGACGCTGATGAGCATGAGGGCGGAGGTTCCATCCGCTGGCGGCTTTGTTGTAGACACTGTTTCAAGAAACGAGGAGACTCGAAGGCGTTAATGATGTTCAGCCTCTTGGCTTCTTGGGAGTTTTCCGGTTTTCTCCCATGCGATACGCAAGTGCGAGAGTAGTTCCTCCTAAAAGACCTCTCGGAAGGCACGGCTCTCCTACTTCAGCGACTCGGAACCAAGTCAGACTTCAGAGCCAACAGAATCTGCCTGTCCTTTACCCCAATCCGTTAGTAGACTACTCATGGGGTGTTCATCCTGAGCTGCAGGACACTGTGGATTAGACATAATAATGTTTCTTATATGTTCTGTTTTTTAGATTTATTTTAAAATCATTTGTGCCCATTTTTTAAAATAAAACTTTCCGAAAAAAAAGTTTATAGAAAGAAACCTAACACAGACAATTTCTTTTTCAAGTTAAAAACATTAAATGCATGACTTTTAACAAAAACGTATTTCAGAAATAAGGCCTCTTACTCTCAAGGTTAAAATAAATATTTATAATCTTCTTAGGACAACATGAGTTGCATTCAAATTCCTTATCAATATATAGATAAATAGAAAATTTCATGATATATAAAAAAATATTTCATTTTAAACTGAAATTAATTAAGTAGTTAACTTTCTATTTATTATTATTACAAAAAAATAAAACATATAGCAATCCTTAAATATAATTTTTTAATTTTGTGCTTTGATTCTTAATTCATTTGGGTTTGCTGCATTTTTCTTGTTTTCTTTTAAAAATTTTCTATCGTTACACCCATTCACTCATTATAACACTTTTTTCTTCAATTAACAGTCAGTTAAATTATGAGTGAGATTGCAATTAAGCTCAAGTTTCATTCATTTTTCTTCCCTAATAACCGAGACAAAAAAACGGTGTCACCAAAAAGAAATCGCCAAATCGAATTCTTTGTTGTCAATTAAAGTCAAAAGTGACTGCTAACTCGAGCGAAAACATTTGATTATAGAGTGAATGAAATTGCTCGGAGTAAACAATCACGCTGTGCGTGGGTGGTTAGCGAAAATAGATAATGCAAAATTCCTTCCCTAAATGGAAGCGAAGAGGCGCTCGCCAAGGGTAGACTTTTCCCGCCTTCACAGAACAATCGATTGTTCGCCATTTGTTCAGGGGGTTCTAGAAATAGTAAGCCTTATCTTAATCAGAATGGCCCGCTGACCATAATGAAGGAGGACCTTATGCTCCTTTAATTTGCAGTGCACATTATTGAAATTGTGTGTGTCTTTACTTACTGTTATTTATTTCATGACTCATTTAACCGTTTTAACATTCCATCACTTATGCAAATGTAAGATCCATTCACTAGTTTGGATAAAGCAAAATAAAGCAGTGGTTCTTAAAGTGAGGATCCGACATATGGGGAGAAAATATTTTTTAAAATTTTTTTCACTATAAAAGATAAGATTTTGCTATTAAATGTTGTTTATTTTCCCTTTTTGTTTTAAATGCTACAGTCACTTTTATTCAACTTGTGATCATTTAGTTGGAAAGAAAGTCATTTTGGTTTTCACCGTTCAATTATATGGCAAAAACCGAACATACTTTCTTTTCAGACCACTATTTGAGCATATTTTGTAAAATATAGTTTATTCCTTTTTTTATAACAAACTTCATACAGAGTTGACTGAGTAATTATTTGCACACAGATGGTGAAGATCAATTGAAAAGTTTAAATTTGTAAGGGGACTGCGAAACAAAAATATGAAGAATCCCCGCTTTAGAATATTAAAATATTAACAGCACTAAAGCTCAACTCGTGGCTCAATGGGAACGCGAGCCGCTGGTCAGGATTAGGACGGAGGTTCCAGCCGCTGGCAGCTTTGTTGTTGACCTTGTTTCAAAAACACGAGGAGACTCGACGGCGTTTATGATGTTCGACGTCTTGCCTCGTGAGTCGGACTACCTGGAGGGAGATTTTCGGTTTTTCTTCCACACGAGAAAGCAAATGCAGGGTAGTTCCACGTAAAAGTCTCCCCTCCTTCTGCCACGACATGGAGCCTTTTACCTACGGGTGCTCCATCACAACAGAAGCTGCTCCTCCCTCTTTTCCTCCTTCTATAAGATGTTGCTGTCGACCAAGTGGAATAAAAAACAGCACTAAATATATTTCCACCACTTTTAATAGTTTAATTTTATTTCATAATTACATTATTTTTTTGGGTAATTTAGACAGCTATTCAATCCCATCAGAAAATTTAAGATTTCCGGTTTATTGTTAAAATATTACAACCGCTTCTTTCGTACAGCACCTACTTCAGCGCCCTCTTTATATCGATTGAACTTCCTCATTATGGGTCTAGAACTGTCCTTTTGAGGTTGAATGTCACACCTTTCGTTTTATTTTGTAATTAACTTTTGATGTTTGTTTGTATGTAACTTGAAATACGATAAATAATTGTTACATAACTTGGGGCCATCATAATTAATCCTAATATTTCCCCCTTTGATAATAATATATTCTCGCACGGTAAGAAACGATTCATTCGAAATTGTGAAAAAGTGGGATTTCTCAACACAATGTAAAATTGTAATGAAAAGTGAAATTTCAAATAAACTGATTTTAAAGGTAGGAAAGCCTTGAAGCTGTCTTAAATCAATATTTCCATGCTGTGAGAAGCATTTCGAAATTTTTATTTTTAAATTATATCATTATAAAGGATTTTTTTACTTCCCTGCTACATTCGATTGAGAATATGAATATGCTGCATATTCAAGTAATACAGCCTTCTGTTTGGGGCCTAAAGCGTTAGCGTCGAAATATTGCAAATCTTACATATTTCATCTAATATTTTTAGATTCGTTTTCATCCTTTTTAAGGCAGATTTCTTTTCATTACATTCTTCATCTGAAATAAAAGAGCATTTTACTCAATCTAATTCTAAGTTCTAAAATGAACGACAGGCACAGAAAGAGACAAAAGCAAAACAAATTTGACTTATTTGTAAAGTCTATTTATTAAACAAAAGGTAAAGAGCAAAAAAGATGCTGTATGTTTGACATAATTAATAAAAATTGCGATTTTTACTCCCTGGAGCAAATTTCAAAAAAGAACCTATTTACAAAAAACAGTATAACATGGTTAGTATGGTGGTTAATATGGAGTATGTCTCCCGGACGATGCAATAAAGGCCTTACAACGCCTAGGCATACTGAGTATCAAATTGTCAATCTGATCTTGGGGAATATTACACTACTCATCAAGCAATGCCCTCTGAAGTTCCGGTTGACAGGTGGGAGGGGGTTGACGGGCTGTAATTCGTCGGCCCTGCATATCACACACATGCTCTATTGGATTCAAGTCCAGTGAGTATGCTGGCCAATCCATACGTTTGATATCCTCCAATTGAAGGCATTCGTCTACAATGTTTGCACAGTGAGGAGGGGCGTTGTCATCCATAAACAGAAAAACCTGCACCCATAGCGCCCCGAAACAAACGTACATGTTGTTCCAGAATGTCATCCCGATAGTTGTGGCCTGTCATCGTTACACTCTGAACATGCAGGTCAGTTCTGGAACCAAGAATAATTCCTCCCCAAACGAGCCATCCTGCACCACCGTAACGGTGTCGTTCAATGGTGTTCTCTTGGCGGGTACCTGGCGCTCTCCATATGAAAGTCCGGCGAGAATCAGACTGCAAACTAAACCTGGACTTTTCGGAAAACATCACACCCGACTACTGTTGCTGTGTCCACAATGCATGCTGTCTACTCCAGGTTAATCGCAGGCGACAGTGAGTTGCGGTAAGTGGAACACGTCTGACAGGCCTACGAGCATATAGACCAATGTGCCCTAAGCATCTGTGCACGATCTGCCTTGAAACTGTCGTACTGGTAGCTGAAGAGAGCTGACTAGACAGTTCTGATGCTGTTCTCCGTCTGTTTCTTTTGGCAGTAACTGCTAAATACCGGTCCTCATTCGGCTTTGTAATTCGGGGGTGACCAGTGCTGTAACATCATAACCACAATTAAACACTTTATTTATTTTACATAATTAATTTTGATTGTAAATTTCTGCGAGCTAGTTATTCTTTGGAAAGATATTGATTAAATGAAATTTTTCCTCCACGTGTAGCATAAGCAAGCCCTTGATGCTTATTGTAAAGGATAAGAATCTACGTTAATTGGTCGTCTATCCTAAAGATATACAAACTTTGTTTTTTTCCCAAGTCAGAAAACAATCTTCTCATGATCTGATGTAAAAAAAAAAGTATTTCAGCCAGAATCTTTCACGCAGTTTGAAAAATTTCTGTAACATGTAGCCGCTTCGACAATCGATTTATTAGGAGCACGCGCAACACTTTTTTTCGTCATTTAATTAGCTCACGGGTGAACTTTTTTTTTCTTTGTAAAGAAAGATTCTCAATAAGTTCATTAGTAGTTATGTTGTCAATGTAAAAAAAAAAAAATCAATGCATTCTTTTTTAAATCGTTCGTAAATGGTAGTAATTATGATAGTTAGTCCTACAAGAATTGTTTCTTTTAACTCTCACAAAATATAAATAGAATTAAAGTATTCTTTCATTATTCGTATAATTTATGATACTAATGTTTGAAGTTGTGAAAAAAAAAATTGCAAAGCCATTTCCCTCTTCTACAAAGTTAGGCACCAAATGATTTGTCAAAAATTTCTTCATTGCCAGAATGTCAAAATCAGTAATAGGTTAACTAAACTGACTGACTGACACCAATTTTCTCAAAATCCTTCTCTGTAACTGTCATATAGTATGATAGTAACGACTGTCATCTCACTATGAAAATGTTTCAAATTTAAAGATACGAATTGAAAAAGTCTCTGACATTTCTGTTGTGTAATTGTTGATTCATGTTTTCAACAACGTAATATATCTCAGATCGGTCTAAAAGAGATTTGGTGGTAATTTAGAATTGGTAGTACAGTTTGATACCAGGAAACTGAGACAAACCAAAAATTCCTGTATTACTACATAATGATGGAAATTGCAAATACAGTGATAATTTGATAAATGTTCCATTTCGAATTAAGTCCTGCTTGATATATATCCTGTTTCGATGCAAAATATGTTTGGTATACGATTCGAGTGCGTCAAACTCTTTATCAGATGGATGAATATGAAAACACTTTGTAGAGCAGTTCCATCCCAACAAAGCGCAAAAAAGCATTGTGTGGAGCAAAACAATGTTACAATTGTAGAAGACCTTGAAAAAAAAAAAAGCAGTTCTTTGAACCGTTTTTTTTTTTTTTTATGTGTGTGTGAACAACTAATTTGTGATCCTTTACCAGATCGAAGTCGGGAAAAGAGAAAGTTTAAATCCATAAATTTTCATTTATGTACGTATTTCATTTAACTGCTTCTGTATTTATACATTTTAATATTAAGCAGTGGATAAATTATTTCTTCATCCATGTATAATATGCCAATAGCAATAACGTATTAATCCTTTTCTTTATGGGAAAATGTCTATAGAGCTGGGGCGGTATAAGAACGTATACCGACGTATTCATTTGGTATACGATCTGCTCAGTAAAAGTCCAAGGGTCTGATTTAAGAATTTAAGGACATATTCATTTGGCATTTGTCTTGCTCAGTATAAATCCAAGCATCTGTTTTAAAGACGTATACCGACGTATTCCTTCGGAATTTGTCTTGCTCAGTATAAGTTCACGGATATGGAACGTTTTAAGGACATATAACGACGCATTCATTTAGTATTCGTCCAGCTCAGTATAAGTCCAAGGATTTAGATTAAGCGTTTAAGAACGTATACCAACGTATTCATTTGGTATTCGTCCTGTTTAATACAAGATTCTGGTTTAAGCGTATAACAAGGTACCACTGTATCTTAAATAGTCACCAAATGATTTCAAGTGAAATTCTGCGATCGCTACTCAGTCTCTACTTGCTTTGATTAACCATTTTGTGACAAATAAGGGGCAGAAAGATTTGTTTTAAGGGACATTTTTCTAATTAAATGGATGGTAACAGATATAGAAATGACAACGTGTGAGCGAGAGTTTTCTAATGAAGAATTTCCGGTACATGTCCGGAAATTTTTCATTACCTAGTATTATGTCCGTCCATCAATGTACAAAAGATAAACACTTATTTATAGAAATGAAAAATTAAAATTTATGAAATCATTAAATAGTAAAACTTAGCACTTAGGAATCATTCTGTTATTCTGCAGAACAGATTATACCTTCTATTAGTCTTATAATTAACTAGACGTCGTCCAGCTACAAAATAATAAATCATTTTTAGTTCGCATAAACTAACTATTTTTAAATCAAAAGAAATAAGCTGATAAATGCAACGTTATTACTGTTAGTAAACAATATGGAAAAATATCAAAAACCCAATCTTTGAAAACAATCTCAATCGCGAGGGAAAACATCTTTTTATGACTCAAACAACAGGGGCAAGCGTTAATATCCCCAGCAGCGAAGTACCAAAATGGCTCTGCACAAGAAGTATCAGATAGAAAAACAATTTCTTTATAAAAACGAAATACTCACAATATGAATAAAGACGCATAAAGGCCTATGATGCTACTTTCCATTTCTAATTAATTTTTATGAACCAAAAATTCCTTTAGTGAAAACAATAAAAAATTAATTATTTATTTAATAAAAAATAACTAATAAGAATATTTTTGTAATTTTTAAATATATCACCTTTAAAAAATAATTCCTAATAATTTATTTTATAATTTTTAAATTTATTATTTTATAGGTAGTTAAAATAATAAATTTAAAGAAAAAAATTGATTTTTGGTCATTATAGTTTTTTAGCGGACTCTTGCTTTACAGATACAGAAATTGGTTTAAAAAATTTTCAAGCCGATTAACATAAAATTGAATTCCACAATTTTTAATAGAGCCGTTGATGATGATAATAATGAAACATAATTTTACTTTTAATATACGAATATCAAGGAAAAAAAATTTTTTTTTTATGTGAAGTAGTTACCTGAAATCTGTAAAAAGTTCCATCTGCTTTGATCGTTAGAACGTGGTCATCTATGGGGAAAAAGTAGCCATGGGCAGACATCAGATGACCCAAATGAAGAGCTTCCGCTGCAAGGTGAGAGAAAACTTTTTAAAAAAATGATATTTTCATACATTGCATGAACAAATTTTAAATCATCAATGTAAAAAATTAATTTTATGTAGTAGTGAAATAAAAAGTTAAAAAAAAAAAAAATTTTCATACATTGCAGGAACAAATTTGAAATTATTGATGTGTGAAATTTATTTTATGTAGTGGCATAAAAGAAAAGTAAAAAAAGAAAAAAAAAAAATTAAATTTTAATACATTTCATGAAAAAATCTGAAATCATTGATGCATATAATTTATTTTATGTAGTTTTGAAAAGAAAAAATTAAAAAATGCAAGAAATTTTCTTGCATTTAATAAACAAATTTGAAATCATTAATGAATAAAATTTATTTCATGTAGTGGTTAAAGAATGAAAAAAAGGATGATATTTTCATCCATTTAACAAACACATTTGAAATAATTGATGCATAAAATTTATTTTATGTAGTGCTGAAGGAAAAAGAAAAAAAAATGAAATTTTCATACATTTAAATAAACAAATTTGAAATTATTGACGCATAAAATTAATTCAGTACAGTGGTAAAAAAATTTTATGCAATTTTCATAACAATATAGAACTGAAATAAGTTAATTTACATCTTTTTATTTTTACTTTATTTAATATTTAGTATTAGAGATTTAGTTTTGCTGAACATTTAAAAGGTCTTTATTTGATGAAGAAATTTGTAAGAAAAGTATTTTTTTTTCAATAAAGGAAGAGCATTTTTCTTAATTATTTACTACAATAACAGAAAAAAAAACTCATTAATGAACTCATAAATAGATAAATAGTTTAGACAGCTGATACTATTTTTTTAATTCAGTGCAAATAAAAAAAAAAAAAAAAAACTGCAAAATACATATTATGAACAAACGAACTTAATTCAGATGAAACTTACTACAGTAATAATTTTAACTTTTCCAAACATTTTTTTTAAATATTTCCTTACGTACAAAAGGAATTGAAATAAATGATCATTCAAAAAACATCTTTACATATACTTTAACAGCTCAACACGCTATTACATAATGGCAGCGTGAAAAAATAAATATTTTATACTTTTATCTGCAAGAATTGATTAAGGTTCAAGTGCAAAATTAAGATTTATTATTGAACTGAAGTCTGTTATATGTTCCTATAACAAAATGTTTCTTATTTTATTATATAAATAAGTTTCGAGAATAAAATTTTTAATTGTTCTTTACACAAATATCTAATGTTACAAATTGTTGGAAAATACGTGAGTGCAATTGCAATTGGACACTAAAGGGGTAGATGATGAAGAAAGGCAGAATTGGCTGGAATTCCTCGAAGTTCAATCCCCGGTCTCATTTTATATTTTAGATACGTTTCAGATTTCCTCATTAGTCTGAACCGTAATAACTTTACTCCATTCTATGCAGATGACACGGATCTTGTCATCAAGGGGCCTGATGGCCGAGTGGGCTAGCGCTCGGTGCCCCATGTTTCGGGTTCGAGTCCCGACGGTGCAATGGATGTTTGTAGTAGTTCGGAATCCACTTTAAGTCGTAGGTCCGTGTAGCCCTCGGGTGCACAAGATGACCGTAGAGCGACAAATCAAACCAAACTGTCAGCAATTCACGAAATCCAGATCAAAGTATTAGAAAACGACAAGAGTGCATCCAAATACATTGTAAAAAAATTGAAAGGTTGCAACTAACACTCAAAAATCAAAATTGCTGCATTAAGGAAGGAGCCTCGATTACGGAAAAATTGCAATTCATTACAAGAAACCTCTCAGGCAAAATCATCTTGAGGATATTCTTGATGAAAGACAAAACTGGAAAAATACATTAAAAGTGCTCTAAGCAAATCCTACGGAGATGGGATTAAAATTGGATCCATTATTTACAGAAACTAAATTTAAGAAACAAAAGAACACATTTCACTACAACAATTAGTCCGATTATGACTATCTGACAAGTAACGACAACTTCTTCAGTGGCGTAACCCCATGGTGGGCCAAGGCCGTCTGCCTACTGGCAGATTTCGAGACTGGAGATGTTTCCTTTTTAGGGGGTAGGGTTGTCAGCTCTACAGTCCTATTAGACCGGGACCTACGGCTTAAAGTAGATTTCGAACCACTACAAACATCCAGGGCACCGCTGGGACTCGAATCTGAAACTGGTGGCACTTAGGGCCAGAGCGATAATCACTTGTCTGACAACGGCGATTAATAACATCAGTTTGCTGAAACAAAATCTTAAAATGAATTGTAAACGCTTGAAGGTATGTTCGAAATAAACTTATTCATAAGGATTTCAAACTAAAAATAATAAATAATATCAATAGCATTTTCTTTAAAAAAACACTGCTGTTAAACATTTCATCAATATCAATAAAGGACGATGATAATAATATCAGACTATACTCTAATTTCCAACAAAAACCAAGTAACACCCCCCACACACTTTAAACTTTTCAATATTTGTCAATTATCACCTAACCATACGAAAAATACATTTGACTCTACGTAACCAGGTTAAGATGGAATGACATCCTTTTGGGATATTGGCCCACAATACAAAATTATCAAGCAAGAATCAACAAAAGCACGCTTCTAAGAATCCATAATAATATCATAATTTTTTAATGTCCAATAAGAATTAAATCTATTTTTAAATTGGCAAGTCATTAAATATTTAATGAAGAAAAATAAATGGAGAAGTTTATTTGAAATATTTTTTTATAAATAATTTTAATATATTTTGTTTTGTCTAGAGTTCTTAATACATTTTAATACCAATAAAGTGACTATCAATTCATTCAGAGATAAAAGAATCCAATAAAATAATTACACAAATTCAAATTTTTTTTAAAAATTAAAAAGAAATGTTGTGAGAAAAAAATGAAATTGTGATACATGACCAAATTCTCCACAATTGAATGAATCAAGGTTTCCGATTAGACAAGAACTATTTCACTCAGGCAATCAAGGACTCTAAATGTGCGTCAGAGAGAGTATTACGGAAGACTATAAATCAAAGCAGATCTCTTAATGTTTTGGATTTTTCTCAAGAATTTGAGTTTTTATTTGAAGCTTAATTTTTAATTTAAAAATTACAGAAAAATCATGCGTTTTGGGTCCTATTGAAGACATAAATGCGTATAATAGTTATTATGTGAAAAACAAGTAATATACTTTTTTTTCACTCTATTGCAGAAAGTCATTTATAAATAATTTCCATTAATTTTTTTTCAATTTATCTGACGCCCTCTATGGGTAGATATATGCAACTTAAATCTAAAAAAAAAAAAAAAATTAATTAATTAATTTTAATGAATGAATGAATATTTGAAAAAAACTGTATTCACATCCAGTGTCCGCCACTACAAGTTAAGAAAAATGTATTTGAACTTGAGTGGCTGAATAAAAAGTATCTTATGAACGATTGAAAATTTGAACAAGATATATATATTGGGAGAGTGTGAGCTAATAGAAGGAATTGAAAAAAAAGCAATAATTTACTTTCGCTTTAATTCTGTTAGCATTTATAATGATATTATTATAGTAAATAGATTATAATAGTTATTATGTGAAAAATTATATTTAAGTATGTTACGTTTCCTACAATGTTGTCAGTACGGTTTTTGCTTTAAATAGAAATGTTATCTACTGCATCTGCTTCAACTATTTTTCGTTTGTTTTTGTGGTGTCGTGTTATCTTAAATCTTGCTGATAAATTTTCCGCCAGCTGCAATGGATGAACACATTTTAAAGCTAGATGAGAAGCCAGATAGAAAAGTAGATGACATATGCTTCACAGTGGAAAGACTGACTGAAACAGAATTTTAAGTCTAGATTAAGACGAAAGCTATAAGGACTTCGGTTATTGTAGGTATTGTACAGTGACTTTCAACAATGCGAACAAAACAATGATTCTATGAAGCATAAAAGATATTTTGAGGTGGCTGAAACAAGAAAAACTGCAAGAGTAATCTTTATGAAAAGTTAGTAATTATTTTATTCAATAACTTAAAAAACATTCTTCTTAAACATTCTTAATACTAAAAGGGATGGATTCACGACTGCATTGGAATGATTTTGACATTGTTCTTCTAATAAAAATAATCAGTGATTTAGTTTAAGTGTAAAGAAATCTTAAACAATATTATTTATTTTGTACGTGCTATTAATATTTGTCACAAGAACGATCCAACTGTTCAGATTGTTCCATACAAAGTACATACACTCAGAATCGTTTTAGAAAGCTAGTACCGAAAAATAAATCGTGGAAACATGAATAAATTA
The DNA here is from genome assembly GCA_021605075.1 of Caerostris darwini. Lineage (NCBI taxonomy): Eukaryota > Metazoa > Arthropoda > Arachnida > Araneae > Araneidae > Caerostris > Caerostris darwini. The sequence continues at coordinate 77,923 of BPLQ01003853.1, read as the reverse complement.
TCTAGATTTAAATACAATAAGAGATATCTGAGATCATCTAAGACAATATTCAGGAAATTGGTTTGAATTACTTTAAAAAAAAAACAATTTCTAGAATGACGAAACATTATAAAAAAAAAATTTCAGATAAAAATTTAAGTAATTAATTCATCTTAAAATGAGTTAATAATTAAAGAAAATTCATTAAAAGATCGAATTTTTTTGTCTTTAATAATAAATATTAAAAAAATGCCTATTTTTGTAAAAATATTTAAATTTTTGAAGAAAAAAAATTATATCTTTTCAAATAAAATATGTTTTTCTAACCCATAACATTTTTTTTTTTTGAAATTCAATTTTTTTCACTTTTAAATGATTTTTTTAATCTAACGTAGCTTACAAATAGTTATATTTATGCCCTAAGGAAAACGCTGCACCTGCGTTACTCACTTATCACTACCCAGACGTGGAGCAGCACTACTACCGCAACCCTCTACGATCCTATTAGACCGGGACCTACTATTTAAAGTGGATTTCGAACCACTACCAACACCCGGGACTCGAACCCGAAACCTGCGGTGTCGAGCGCCAGAGCGCTAGCCACTCGGGCATCAAACTCAATTAGATATGAGAAACCCGTCTCACTGTTCAGTAAATGAATGTGTCTTTATTCTATACATCGCGAGAGTTTTCATACAGAAATATGCGTTCCACTTGACTTGGAAAATTTCATTATTTTATCACAGTTTAAATTCATAACTATTTACGAAATGTTTTCACGAAAAATCACTTATGCAGCGAAAAACTGGTGTTTCTCAGCCTCGTTTACCCTATACTCAAATACAGATAGGAAACCGCGATATCGAACATTACGCGTCTGCTGAAAACATTAAAAAATAATCAAGTTTAAATTTTTCAGTCGAAAATTCACCGATGCGCAACCCAACGACGCACCCTATGACGTTCCGAAACCCATCTTTCTCACGATTCGTAACGCATCGCTTGAAGTGAAAATTGCGAGGGATTTCACACCAGCCTTCGTATTAAAAAAATAATAATAAATACATCAATAAAAAAAAAACGCAAGCGATAATTTGCAACAGACGATAATTTGGCCATTTCGAATTCAAACTCGTGACAGGGGACTATTCCGTTAAGCAGACCCTGGTCAAAAAAGTGTGGGAAAGGCAGGATAGCGTGTGGTGATCTACCTTTTTCATTTTAAAACAGGAATGCGATTCAGTTATCATGAACCCTATGGATTCACCGTGGTTGGAAAGAGGAACAAATAGCAAGAAAGTTAACCATCCTTTTATGACTCTTTTTTCCATTGTTGGATTTTTTTTTCATACAGAAATTGAGGTCTCGCTTGACTTGGAAAACGCATAGCTGTTTATGCAGTAGTGTTTATACTAATTCTCTGTGCCATAACAGTAGTAGTAGCAAGTGAATATTTATGCTGGGGGATGCAGCTGTAAGGTATGTAAGTGCTCAAAATTGGGAAGTCTTCCATCAAAATTATTGTTTCATAATATCTGTCATTTGTTTCGATACATCTTTCAATTTTTAGATTAACCTGATTGTTATGGATTGTAACTATTTTTCTTATTTCATCAGCAGATCGAAATTGGATGTTTTATTTTGGTTGAATATCAACCCATCGTAAAAATAAAATGAAAAAAAAAAAAAAAAAAGGAGTTTTCAAGGAAAGATCGAATAGCGATCGTCCAGTTCTTGATGCATTCAAAGACGACACGAATAGCTGCAGAAAGGTTCAATAACGATAGCTGCAAAACAATTCAAGTGCAACAGAATGATCCTATCAAAAGTTTGGTAAAAGTGTGCCGAAAATAATTGTCAAGGTGAATTTTATGCTAATAGTGATACAAAACTGTGGTCATAAATGCAAAGATTAGGGAATAAAACTTGGACATATTCCTCCTAAAAGAAGAGACACCATAAAATTAGCAGCTCACGCCATTTAAGTTTGAAAAACCACTTTATTTCGAATTTCAAAAAACTGAAAATCCATAAAACGAAGAAATTCCATATCCATTTGAAGCTCTCTGATATAGGGAAGCCATGGGGATCCTACCTACAAGTTTAAAAGGCTGTCACGAAATGATTGAAAAATTCAGAAGCTAATCTGAACACTCAAGATACAAATGAGAAGTAATATTTTTTATTTATTGTTTAATTTGCTAAGTTTACATTATTCCGAATTTTGAAAAAAGAAAAATCCATCAAACGATTTTCAAGAAATCATTCAAGATCAAATCATTTCCTACAGGAAAGAATATAAAAGATAGCGTAGGATTTTGTCTGCTTAAAGTACTTTCTGATGGAAAATTTATGAATATATTCACATAGAGGAAAACGCTCAAAATAAAAATTAAGAGTAATATTTTTAATTTAATCAAGTTTTTTTTATCATAAATAAATACATTCAATATTTATTTTCGTTTGCTGCTATTATCAAGGACACATTAAATTCATCCACTGTTACTATAATCATGGAACAGTGGGAGTACTAATTATATTAAATTTAAAAAACTGCATAAAAAACAGATACATTGCGATTTAATAGCAGATACACAAAAGAACAAAATAATCTATCTAAAGAACAATTCACATTACACGAACATTTCTTTGCATATATAATGGATTGGAATGGTAAATAGAAATTGAATCTGATTTAATTGCTGAAACTGTACGGATGAGTTACTAATTTCCACAGAAACGAATGCCTTTTATATTAATTGTATTATTTTACTTATTCATGAAGTACCAATTTTATTTTTATTTATTTACTGTATTGTTTTACCTACTTCATTATAGTAGATTTATAGAAAGATCAAGGATGCACAGAGAATTCATTTCAGGACGAGTGAATCTGCATCGGTTCAATTCGCATAATGGTTAAGATACAAAATTCTAAACTTCCTTTAGTCAAGGGTTTTTTTTTTTTATTTGCTACTATAACTTTTCTATTTGTGGTACAATAGTATTGAGCACAATCGCATTTCTCGCTCACACTTAACGACTATAGCTGTTGCTTTAAATTAACTGGAAAATTAAAAAGGTAATAATCCGAGTCCCGGCGATGCTGTGGATGTTTGCAGTGGTTCGGAATCCACTTTAAACCGTAGGTCCCTGTCTAATAGGATTGTAGAGCGTTATTTTGCACTTTAGTCAGTCTTCAGCCCTCGTGGTTCCTCTCTAAAGTGAGCTGCATATTAGCCTTAGCCATGGACCAGTCGCCTGCCACGGGGTCTTCTGGACCTGATGACATGGCGATACAACACCTACTTTTGTACAAAATGGACAGGAGATGTTTATCCCAACTTTTTGTTACTTTAGAACAGGTGGGCATCACAAAAGAAAAGACATTATACACTGAAGTGACAAAAGTCATGGGATACCTCTTAATATCGTGTCGGCCCTCCTTTCGCCCGGCGAAGTGCAGCAACTCGACGTGGCATGGACTCAACAAATCGTTGGAAGTCTTCTGCAGTAATATTGAGCTATGCTGTCTCGATAGACGTCCATAATTGTGAAAGCGTTGATGGTGCAGGATTTTGGGCACGAACAGACCTCTCGATGATGTCCCATAAATGCTCGATGGGATTCATGTCGGGCGATCTAGGTGGCCAGATCATTCGTTGGAATTGTCCAGAATGTTCTTCAAACCAATCGCAAACAGTTGTGGCCCGGTGACATGGCGCATTGTCATCCATAAAAATCCCATCGTTGTTTGGGTACATGAGGTCCATAAATGGCTGCAAGAGATCTCCAAGTAGCTGAACATAAGCATTTCCAGCGAATGTTCGGTCCAGTCGCACCAGAGGACCAAGTCCATGCCATGAAAAAACAGCCCACACCATTACGGAGCCACCACCAGCTTGAACAGTGCCTTGCTGACAGTTTGGGTCCATGGCTTCGTGGGGTCTGCGCCACACTCGAACCCTACCATCAGCTCTTACCAACTGAAATCGTGACTCATCGGACCAGGCTACGGTTTTCCATTCATCTAGGGACCAACCGATATGCTCACGTGCCCACGAGAGTCGCTGCAAGCGATGTCGTTCTGTCAGTAAAGGCACTCGAATCGGTCTTCTGCTGGAATAGCCCAAGAAAGCCAAATTTCTCCGCACAGTTCAACAGACAAGTCCCTTGTAAGTCTCACATTGATTCCTGCGGTTATTTGACGCAGTGTTGCTTGTCTGTTAGAATTTACGACTCTTTGCAGACGTCGCCGGTCTCGGTCGTTAAGTGCAGGCTGTCGACCACTGCGCTGTCCATGGTGGGATGTTATGCCTGAAATTTCATACTCTCGGCACACTCTTGACACAGTGGATCTGGGAATGTTGAATTCCCTAACGATTTCCGAAATGGCATGACCCATGCGTCTAGCTCCAACTAACATTCCGCGTTCAAAGTCTGTTAATTCCCGTCGTGCGGTCATCATCACGTCAAAATCTCTTCACATGAATAACTTGAACAGAAATGAAAGCTCTGCGAAAGCACTGCGCATTTATACCTGTTCTACGCGATGCTACTGCCATCTGAAAATTTGCATATTGCTATCCCATGACTTTTGTCACTTCAGTGTATAACATATATTGTCCCAATATATAATATATGTTCTGGATATTACTACTCTACGAGTAGAACACAAATATCTTTGAGATACTAAAACATCCAAGGTAGAATCCGATCTTCTTTATAGTCTGCAATAAATTAGAACATATCCAATAAAATATATTTTAAATATTTACTTTCAATTAAACTGAAGTTGGTAATATATTCCCTGTTAGAAACATTCATCAAAATCTGAAGATCCTTCAGAAAATGTACCTATCATATATATTTACGTCACCTTAAAAGTTCCAATAACTGATTCAATAAATGGAAAATTTCTTTAAATGTATATAAGAATGAAGCTGTTTTCTTCTCTATTGGAAATAAATGTAATAAGATATATTATACAATATATAGACAGTAATATGATCAACAATAATATTATCCCCTGGAATAATCGAACTAAATATTATGGAGTTATTCTGGATAAGCGTTTAACTTGGAAACATCATTTTCTGCACACCAAAACTAACTCTATCCACTTATAAATAGAAATTCTACTATGACCAGGGATTACAAAATTCTTTTTTATACTTCTATGCTTCGTCCCATGCTTGTCCGGTCTGTTCCTGTGCAGCTAAACCTAATTTAAAAACGCTTGAAAGTTTACAAAATATCACTATTCGTCGAATGACCTCTGCTAAAGGGTTCAGGCGCAATTCTGATCTCAATAAAGCTGCTAACATTCCTTCTTTATAAGATTTTCTTAAACGCATCTCTATTAAATTTTTAACTCTCTTATTATTCATGAAAGTACTGCAATCCAGCTAGGTTGACTCTTGCTTTCCCAATTATGATTTCAAACTCCGCGCAAAATTTTAGTTTAATTTCTAATTTAATTTGTAAATATTTATTCTTTTCTTTTATTTGTTTATGATTGCAAGTTAATTTTATTATATTTGTAAATAAACTCTGGACACTTTTCATTGTTTCAACTGTATTTACCTTGTCCTATCGGAGATGGAGCCCCCAGGGGCAAAATAGCTCCAAAAGAGTACATCAACCGAGTCAACAATCATATTTTTTAAATAAAATAACATGAAAAAGAAAGGTAAATTGTTTGTATTACAATTCTGTTACTTTTAGGCAAGTTCCAAAATATATATTCTTTGCTTTTTTTAAGGTAGCTCTAGGGAAGAAAACATTTGCTCCTGCCCCAAAACAACTCCTGACCCCAGTGTCAATTTCATTACAAGCAGGTCCCGGACATAAATATTTATCTTTGGAAATCTGAATTTCGAGTCAACACCGGATTTGCATCTGCGTGCTGCTCGGTGTGTTTCTGCCGGACAGCCAATCACAAGCGAAGTTCTTTCTATTTGCATATGCATATCCACAATATATCGAAAATATTTGCACATAAAACTCTTTTTTGTTGTTTACAAAAATGAAAACACTCAATTTGTTATGTTTGCACACAAATAGAAACATATGTGACTCCACAACTTTTGCGATAAACTTCCAATGAATAAGAAAAATTGACTCTTTATTTCTGAATCATTTTAAAATAATCTTCTTCTGATTCTTCTGGGAATAAATTCCCATATTTTCGTGCTATTCAATTAAAATTCACAAAAGAAAGTAAACAAAATTGAAAGAGAACGATTTCATGTTTACTTTCATGGGATTCTCAGTCTATTGTTTCCTGTATCCTTTTGTTCAGAATTCGTATTGATTTCACTCAATAAAATACAAGGGGCACATTACATTAAAATTATTATCCGATCTGATATATTAAAAAGTTATATTATATATATATATTTTTTTTTTTTCATGTGATACCCCTAATTTGTCCTTTTTTTTTTTTTTTTAAATTTTTAGTCGAATTTTGTTTTTTAAGTAATCTTAAATGTTTGATTAGTATTTTTTTCAAAAATGTATACCTGGTTATTCAGTTTTTCTAATTTAGATGTTTTTTCTTTTTCCTTATTCCAGTTGGTCGAGTCCATATCAACATTTTACATCAAGTTAATGAACCTGTGCGATCTCATGGAAGGAGAGAAGCAGCTTCTGTTGTGATGGACCACCCATCGGTAGAAATCTGACTTGGCGCTGTGTCACTGAAGAAGGATGGTAGTGCCTCCCTGGAAAACTACTCCGCATTTGCGTATCGTAGTAGTGACAACCTGGAAAACTTCCACCAGGTAGTCCGACTCACGAGGCAAGATGCTGAACATCCCAAACGCCATGGAGTCTCCTCATTTTTTTGAAACGATGTCTACAACAAGTCGTCAGAGGATGGAACCTCAGCCCTAATGCTCGGGGCCTGATGGCCGAGTGGCTAATGCTCTGGCGTTCGTTACCACAGGTTTCGGATGGATCTACCCCAGGTTCCCATGGATGCTCACCCACATCATTCCCAAACTATGAAGGGGCAACTCCGCTGTAGGCACAGTGATGTGGTGTGGTGTAGTAGCCCTAATGCTCACCGGCGGCGCACGTTACCACTGAGTCACAAGCCGGTCAAATTTGATGTATAAAATGGAATGGGTAAACACGGTAAGATTCTAAAGAGGTGATTTTAAAAATAAAAGAGACATTCTGAAGAAAATACACTCGAAACGTTTTTTATATGCTGTTCTTTTTTGTTCGATTTTCTTTTATGCACAATTGTTTTTTTTATTTTGTGCGGTACATAAAAAAATTTTATGCAATGCATATTCTGAATAAAAATTAATTCAAAAATGTAACTTAAAGTGAAAACAACAGATGGCGGTCAAAATTACATGAACATTAAAAAGAATTCAACAGATGTCCCACCCGATATTATACCATCTCATTACCACAAAGATGGTTACATGCGAGGTAGCCTCTTCAAATGACGAAAGCGATTTTGAGCTAGTTCTCCTCAAGAAAATCGCGGCTTGGTGGCCAAGTGGTTAGCGGTCTGGCCTTTAGTATAGTAGGCTCCAGGTTCAACTCCTGACCGGTGGCATGGATGTTTATAAGTTATTCGGAATCTCCGTTAAACTGTAGGTCTCTTTCTGTTTACCCACTTTTGCACTATATGACAGTAGAGCGGCAAACCAAACCCCAAGAAAATCGGCCTACTTAACGACGATGAATAGTTTCAATGGATATTTTGTAATCTATAGAAGCAAATAAAACATTTAAAAAAAATTCCGTTGTGTCAATTGAATTTTTCTTATTTAGAAAACCTATCTCTTGTTACAGCGGTCTGATGGTCAACTGGCTAGCACTCTGGCCTTTGGTACCATAGACTCCAGGTTGGAATCCTGGCGGTAGCATAGACGTTTGCGAGTGGTTCGGAAAACCGTAGGTGACCGGTCTAACAGGTTCGTAGAGCGTTGCGAAGGTATTGTTACTCCTCATCCGTAGCTTATCTTCAGGCTACACGCACCTCCCGGGTAGTGTTAAGTGAGTCACGTTGGTGCGGTGATTGCTTATGGCATCAAAAGACAACTATCTAAGTGTTCGCCAGCTGCATTGGGACAAAAATATATTTCTTATTACATCGTGAGGTTTTGATTGACCTATTTTCTATAGGATACTCTTTTTATGCGGTTAATAAAAGAATTAATTTTACATGTGTTGCATCACTACATTTTATAGCTACTTATGAAGTTTCAACGATATTTTTTAAGCGGTCCATATCCCCTGCAAAAAAAAAAAAAAAAAAAAAAAAAACCGGTTTGAGCCTATTTCAAATTAGATTTTTCAAAAGTTTCCGCTTTCCACTGCCATTTACCGTTTCTAACGATAAAGTATCTCACGTGATATCTTTGGAAACCCATTCGAGCTAATAATTGTAAGTGAAATCTTTTGATGATAACTTGCATCTGAACCTACTACGAAACAAACGATGCTCAAAGATAGTTTTGACGCAAAGTACGAAATAGAGACAAATGATTTGAGCACCCGAGTAAAACTTTTGCCATCACAGGAATTGTCCTCCCCCACCCCCTTTTGGCGGTTCATATTACGAATTGAATTTGTCATGGTACGTAGGAAAAACCAATGGATGTTTTTATTCGATCTTATATCAAAATATAACTTGTTTTTTTCTACAGATCTGTCATAGTAAGATACATTACATTGTTTATAATATAATAAAAAAGAACACTTAAATGGCATGTATTTGGATCCGAAAATCGTGAATTTTTAACTTCCTATTTATATGCGGCCTGGTGGCCAATTGGCTAGCGCTCTGGCACTTGGTACCACAGGCTTCAGGTTCCAATCCTGGTGGTGGCATGGATGTTTGTGAGTGGTTCGGTATCCACGCTAAACTGTAGGTCACGGCCTGTTTACCCCTCGTATGTACAAGATGATCGCAGAGCGACAAACCAAATCAATCCTATTTATATTACACTGAAGTGACAAAAGTCATGGGATAGCAATATGCAAATTTTCAGATGGCAGTAGCATCGCGTAGAACAGGTATAAATGCGCAGTGCTTTCGCAGAGCTTTCATTTCTGTTCAAGTTATTCATGTGAAGAGGTTTTGACGTGATGATGACCGCACGACGGGAATTAACAGACTTTGAACGCGGAATGTTAGTTGGAGCTAGACGCATGGGTCATGCCATTTCGAAAATCGTTAGGGAATTCAACATTCCCAGATCCACTGTGTCAAGAGTGTGCCGAGAGTATGAAATTTCAGGCATAACATCCCACCATGGACAGCGCAGTGGTCGACTGCCTGCACTTAACGACCGAGACCGGCGACGTCTGCAAAGAGTCGTAAATTCTAACAGACAAGCAACACTGCGTCAAATAACCGCAGAAATCAATGTGGGACGTACAAGGGACTTGTCTGTTAGAACTGTGCGGAGAAATTTGGCTTTCTTGGGCTATTCCAGCAGAAGACCGACTCGAGTACCTTTACTGACAGAACGACATCGCTTGCAGCGACTCTCGTGGGCACGTGAGCATATCGGTTGGTCCCTAGATGAATGGAAAAACCGTGGCCTGGTCCGATGACTCACGATTTCAGTTGGTAAGAGCTGATGGTAGGGTTCGAGTGTGGCGCAGACCCCACGAAGCCATGGACCCAAACTGTCAGCAAGGCACTGTTCAAGCTGGTGGTGGCTCCGTAATGGTGTGGGCTGTTTTTTCATGGCATGGACTTGGTCCTCTGGTGCGACTGGACCGAACATTGACTGGAAATGCTTATGTTCAGCTACTTGGAGATCACTTGCAGCCGTTCATGGACTTCATGTACCCAAACAACGATGGGATTTTTATGGATGACAATGCGCCATGTCACCGGGCCACAACTGTTCGCGATTGGTTTGAAGAACATTCTGGACAATTCCAACGAATGATCTGGCCACCTAGATCGCCCGACATGAATCCCATCGAGCATTTATGGGACATCATCGAGAGGTCTGTTCGTGCCCAAAATCCTGCACCATCAACGCTTTCACAATTATGGACGTCTATCGAGACAGCATGGTTCAATATTCCTACAGAAGACTTCCAACGACTTGTTGAGTCCCTGCCACGTCGAGTTGCTGCACTTCGCCGGGAGAAAGGAGGGCCGACACGATATTAAGAGGTATCCCATGACGTTTGTCACTTCAGTGTGTAATGTGGTATCATTGAATTGTAGTTATTCAAGAATACTTTTTGTCGATGCTTCATATGTTTCCAATTCTTATCTTTTATTTAGCTTTTAGCTGTATATATATATCCTTTCAACACATTCAATTTGAAGTCTATTTCTAATTAATATATCGACTCTTTTAACTGAAAAATATACGACTCTCAATATTTGGATGTTTTTATAAGAGACAAGTATTATTTCCTTCTCTTTTTGAAGTTACACTTTTTTTACCTGTCCCGATACGATTAATTATTTTATAAGTAAAATAAATACTATTTTAAGATTAAAATATAATAGTTGTTAAATATTAAAGCATTATAATTCAGTGTTCAATTCGAGAATTCTGATTTCATTTCCTTGCATATGCAGATTTGATTTGGGTTTGTCGCTCTATTTCGCTTATTTTGTGCACACTTTGGGCTCATTAGAGCGAGACTTGCAGTTTTAATGTGGATTCCCACACATCCATGGCATCGCCAGAATTCGAATCTGAAGCTTGTGGTACCAAAGGCCAGAAAGCTAGTCAATTGGCCATACAGGCCGCTTTGCATATGCAGATACAGATTAAGTTATTTTAACACTTTTTCAATTATAGAAATCATTATTATGCTTTTCTGAATAACTTTTGCATGTGATAAGGGAATGCGCTTTACTAAAGACTTATCACATTTATCTCAAAACAGATAATGTTTTTCTATCGGATTTTCTCAGCCAGTGTTTACATAGACAAAGGACAACTGATTTATTTAGATACTTTGCTTCTCTGGCATGTTGAGTAGCTTCTTTGCAGTCGTTTTTACACAAGGGGGAATACATTTATGGGCCTGATGGCCGAGTGATTAGCGTTCTGGCGCTCGATGCCACAAGTTTCGGGTTCTAGTCCCGGCGGTGCCATGGATGTTTGTAGTGGTATTACCAACTTCAGTTTAATTGAAAGTAAATATTTAAAAATATATTTTATTGGATATGTTCTAATTTATTGCAGACTATAAAGAAGATCGGATTCTACCTTGGATGTTTTAGTATCTCAAAGATATTTGTGTTCTACTCGTAGAGTAGTAATATCCAGAACATATATTATATATTGGGACAATATATGTTATACACTGAAGTGACAAAAGTCATGGGATAGCAATATGCAAATTTTCAGATGGCAGTAGCATCGCGTAGAACAGGTATAAATGCGCAGTGCTTTCGCAGAGCTTTCATTTCTGTTCAAGTTATTCATGTGAAGAGGTTTTGACGTGATGATGACCGCACGACGGGAATTAACAGACTTTGAACGCGGAATGTTAGTTGGAGCTAGACGCATGGGTCATGCCATTTCGGAAATCGTTAGGGAATTCAACATTCCCAGATCCACTGTGTCAAGAGTGTGCCGAGAGTATGAAATTTCAGGCATAACATCCCACCATGGACTGCGCAGTGGTCGACTGCCTGCACTTAACGACCGAGACCGGCGACGTCTGCAAAGAGTCGTAAATTCTAACAGACAAGCAACACTGCGTCAAATAACCGCAGAAATCAATGTGGGACGTACAAGGGACTTGTCTGTTTGAACTGTGCGGAGAAATTTGGCTTTCTTGGGCTATTCCAGCAGAAGACCGACTCGAGTACCTTTACTGACAGAACGACATCGCTTGCAGCGACTCTCGTGGGCACGTGAGCATATCGGTTGGTCCCTAGATGAATGGAAAACCGTGGCCTGGTCCGATGACTCACGATTTCAGTTGGTAAGAGCTGATGGTAGGGTTCGAGTGTGGCGCAGACCCCACGAAGCCATGGACCCAAACTGTCAGCAAGGCACTGTTCAAGCTGGTGGTGGCTCCGTAATGGTGTGGGCTGTTTTTTCATGGCATGGACTTGGTCCTCTGGTGCGACTGGACCGAACATTGACTGGAAATGCTTATGTTCAGCTACTTGGAGATCACTTGCAGCCGTTCATGGACTTCATGTACCCAAACAACGATGGGATTTTTATGGATGACAATGCGCCATGTCACCGGGCCACAACTGTTCGCGATTGGTTTGAAGAACATTCTGGACAATTCCAACGAATGATCTGGCCACCTAGATCGCCCGACATGAATCCCATCGAGCATTTATGGGACATCATCGAGAGGTCTGTTCGTGCCCAAAATCCTGCACCATCAACGCTTTCACAATTATGGACGTCTATCGAGACAGCATGGTTCAATATTCCTACAGAAGACTTCCAACGACTTGTTGAGTCCCTGCCACGTCGAGTTGCTGCACTTCGCCGGGCGAAAGGAGGGCCGACACGATATTAAGAGGTATCCCATGACGTTTGTCACTTCAGTGTGTAATGTGGTATCATTGAATTGTAGTTATTCAAGAATACTTTTTGTCGATGCTTCATATGTTTCCAATTCTTATCTTTTATTTAGCTTTTAGCTGTATATATCCTTTCAACACATTCAATTTGAAGTCTATTTCTAATTAATATATCGACTCTTTTAACTGAAAAATATACGACTCTCAATATTTGGATATTTTTATAAGAGACAAGTATTATTTCCTTCTCTTTTTGAAGTTACACTTTTTTTACCTGTCCCGATACGATTAATTATTTTATAAGTAAAATAAATACTATTTTAAGATTAAAATATAATAGTTGTTAAATATTAAAGCATTATAATTCAGTGTTCAATTCGAGAATTCTGATTTCATTTCCTTGCATATGCAGATTTGATTTGGGTTTGTCGCTCTATTTCGCTTATTTTGTGCACACTTTGGGCTCATTAGAGCGAGACTTGCAGTTTTAATGTGGATTCCCACACATCCATGGCATCGCCAGAATTCGAATCTGAAGCTTGTGGTACCAAAGGCCAGAAAGCTAGTCAATTGGCCATACAGGCCGCTTTGCATATGCAGATACAGATTAAGTTATTTTAACACTTTTTCAATTATAGAAATCATTATTATGCTTTTCTGAATAACTTTTGCATGTGATAAGGGAATGCGCTTTACTAAAGACTTATCACATTTATCTCAAAACAGATAATGTTTTTCTATCGGATTTTCTCAGCCAGTGTTTACATAGACAAAGGACAACTGATTTATTTAGATACTTTGCTTCTCTGGCATGTTGAGTAGCTTCTTTGCAGTCGTTTTTACACAAGGGGGAATACATTTATGGGCCTGATGGCCGAGTGATTAGCGTTCTGGCGCTCGATGCCACAAGTTTCGGGTTCTAGTCCCGGCGGTGCCATGGATGTTTGTAGTGGTTCGGAATCCACTTTAAGCCGTAGATCCCGGTCTAATAGGATCGTAGAGAGTAGGGCTAACAACCCTACCCCATAAAAAGGCTCATCTACCATCTAGAAATCTGCCAGAAGGTAGACGGCCTTGGCCCCACCATGGGGCTGTTGTGACCTTGATGATGATAATGATGGAATACATTTATCTGTTGTTCATTTTATAAATGCTCTTTTATAAGTTTGACAACAGTTTTTTCAAATAATTATGTTCAATCGTATTCTTGCCATCTATAAAAATCAAGGGAGAAATAGTCAGTTGGCCTACAGACTCTCACCCAAGAAAAAATATATTTAGCACACCCCTGTGCCTTAGCTGAAGTTACGATATAAAGTGGAGTCCTTCCACGAAGCTGTAATTATCTTACTATTATTTTAAATTTTGTATTAAATATTGCACGTGTGTGTGTGTTGATGAAAGTCGTAGTAACTTGTGCCTCAAGTATCTCAACCCAGCCACACCATTGCAAATTTTAATTTATTCAAATAAGAGAATTTTAAATTGTTTTTAGTTTTATTTTGTGGGCGTTTTCTTATTCGTAACAATTATATCCACTGCCGTTGTTATAAATGGAATTATATGCAGAAGACTACTTGGGTTTTGAAATCATAATTGTTATATTTCAGATCATGGTAACGAAATAAAATTTTCCTGCTCAAAAAAATTCTAAAATCCAAAAAATTCTGCAAATAGATTTGTATATAACATCGAAAACTCATTCGTCATTTTTTTTTATCGTTTTATGAAATGCCCATCACATCGCATTCCTGTAATATCATACAATGGGAGAATATATGTGCGATGCCCGAGTGACTGACACAGGTTTCGGATTCGAGTTCCCGCGGTTATTTTGAGTGGTTAGGAATCCATTTTAAACGGTAGGTCTGTGTCTAATGTGACTAATATATAATAAATAAAACATCTCTTGTCTCGAAATCTTCCAGCAAGCAGATTAGCCCTGGCCCACCATGGAGTTATTGCGCCAATGAAGACGAAGATTTATTGATCACTCTACTGTCATTTTTTTCCACACACCTACAGTTTAACGTGGATTCCGGACCATTAACTAACAACCATGACATCTCCAGGATTCGAACTTGAAGCCTATGGTTCCAAAGGCCAGAGTGATAGCGAATTGGCCAATGAAGACGAAGAAGGGAAGATATGCAGCTGCCAATCCATCTCACTAGTTTAAATAAGAAAAATTCTTGTAATAAATGTAAAATATTTTCTCTCCATTCGAATGAATTCCGGCACTAACTGTCACCCACCTTCTATAAAATGATAGATTATTTGAATATAAAAAAAAATTACTTCTCATAAATTTCAATATTTCATTGAAAAACTTCTCTAAATCAAGAAAACAATATAGTATTTGATAATTTTCTGGATAGTAAAAAAAAAAAACGAAAATTCCAGACAAAAGAAAATTTCGAACAATGTATAAACCACGCCACTGAAAGATTAATTTACTCATCAAGTGCTCGAAGAAGGGAAGGGGAAAAAGAGAGGAACTTCGGCCTTCTTTTTATCTTCTTGGTGTTATTAACATATAAATTAAACCTCGGGTCGAATATCGGAATTTGCGACACAGAATCGCAAAATGGCGCATCGGCCATTGAAGCTGTCATGTTGCGTAACTTTTTGTTACTTCCACTGGAATCAGTGCCAGCACAGACAAAAAAAATTCCTTCGTCATGAAATAATATTTCCCTTTATGAATAATTCAGGCTCAAGCCAATCCCGTAAAATATATTTATTTTTTGCTAGAATTCCTTAAGAAACATTGAATGTAACGGAATTTAGCAGTCAGAAAAATGATGAGTTTTGGTTTCTATTTCGGTAAATATTTTTAACTAAATAAAGCTACCATGACTATAACATGTTTATAAGTTCGTGTTTACTAAAATTAAGAAAACATAATCACAAGAACTAGTGTATTTCAACAGGATCAACTCATTATTAATTCCGCCACATAACCAAGTTTTTATCTTATTCTACTTTCCTTTCTATCAGTATTGATTTTGTATACAACTTTTTATCCAAAAACAAAATTTTTTAAAGACGAATTTAAGTCTATAATAAAATTAAAATAGGGTTATTGATACAATAAATAAATTTATCCTAAGCTTATATAAGCGAAAAACGTAAATTGTGAAAAAATTCCGATAACAACATCAAAATGTCGCCATTTATGTCTTAATTAGCGATGTTCGAACATTAAATTATGCCACTGTACATATGTAAAGGAAGTAAAAGTAAATTTTTGTTACAAATCGTTGTTGTGACTAATCCTCAATGTTCTGCACCGCGGGATGGACACGCCATGATTAGTATACTCATGGATGGAGGGAAAGGGGGTAGCTTCGGATGTGATGGAGCACCTTAGGTAGAAGTCTGACTTGGCTCCGTGCCACTCTTTCGGTCATATGAGACCGGGATCTACGGTTTAAAATGGATTACGAACCACTACAAACATTTATGGCACCGCCGGGTCTCGAACCCGAAACCTGTGGTATCGAGAGCTAGAGCGCTAACACTCGACCATTCAGGTCCAATTATTGCAAATGAAATGTTACAAATAACCTAAATAAGTAGTCTTGCAAACAATTTAAACAAATATTGCAAACAATTAACCTTTTTAAAAGTGAACAAACTTATTGAAAAAAATTCCAATAATTAACTTTGGGGCAAAGAATTAATAAAAAAATATTTTATGTTAAAATTTTTTCAAGCAAATTTAAATTTTTTTCCATCGTATTCATGAAGAATTAATTAAAATATCTCAGAAATGATTGATATATCTTTAAAAACACTTAAAGAACGAAATAGCCTTTATTATTTGCTTAGTTTTTCGATGATATCTAGTTTTAATCGCACAGTTCTCATAAATATTGTGTTAGGGGAATACAAGGAAATAAATTTCGTGAACGATCCTTTTATCATTTAATTAATGTTGATATGTTTTTAAATGATTGCATCATTAATAATATGAAAAATCAAAATTACGACATTCAAAATGTAATGAAAGTTATTATTAATGATGAATAAATTAAAAAAGTATTTCGATTAAAACTCATCAATGCTTTATTTTTTCTGTTCAATGTGCTGAATGAATCATTTATCTGACCTTGCTTGAATTGTTTCACTTCAGTAAAGCATCTGTCGGCACGTTTTCGATACACATTTTTGTTAATAAAAAAACTTTTAATTAATTATAAAACTTCCCATGAACACTATATTTCAGTTCGTTAAATTTACTTTACATTTCATCGAATTCATTTAAAAAAAAACTTTTTGCAATTTTTAAAGATATCCAATAAGAAAACAATCACAATTTTTTTTTTAAAATTCAATTCCTAAAATATGATGATTAAACACTGATATTCTTATTAAATCAAAAATAAAGTGAATAGGATGAGCCTTAAAAAACTCACTCTGTTACTTGATATAGAATATCCTAAAAACGATTGCAATTTTTAAGATGTGTCCAATCAATTTTCAACAATAATTTTTAAAATGTGTCAACATTAATAATTGTCCACGAGGCAAGAAAACAATTGATGGATTTGATATAATTAGTCATCAGAAGGACATACGTGAAATTATAAGAGAAATGCAACTTACTTTGATCTTCCACATCAAGGTGTCTCATCATCCAAGTGATTAAATCGGATCCTAAAAAAAAAAAATACAAAAGGAATTAGTAAAAGAATAACAATAAAATAAAAACAATGTTGTCTTAGAATTATGTCTAAGAATTACATAACAACAATATTTTAGAAAAATTTAGAGGATACCGCATTTCTAAACATATGCAGAGTTAATAGTATATATATATATATATGTATATACAGGATGATTATAATTGAAGTCACTCTTTCGAAATGCTGTGAAAAAAGAACCACTCGTCACAATGAGTAATTAGTAAATAATGTAAATTCATTAATAATGCCAAATCAAACAAAGAATGCAGTTTGGTTCGTCAAAAAAATTCTAATGAGATGCAGATGTTCATTAAATCAGTTTTTTTTTTTTAATTGGGACAAGCCATCAGCATTCCGTTGCAATACGGACTACAGTTGGGATAGCAGCTAGAGCGCATGCCGAAAACTGTAGACCACTTAGCAGTATTGAACGTTGCCCAGGGTGCACCACTAGGAGGTAGATCTACATTACACCCTATATATATATAGGATGAAAGAGAAGAAAATCAAAGAAACCTAGTCATCTTTTATAATCATAAAAGCACATTCGTTATACATAACTTTTCATATTCTTTATTTTCCTTTCGTTTTGGTGGCCAAGTGGCTAGTGTTCTGGCCGTTGATACCACAGGCTTCAGGTTCGAGTACTGGCGGTGATACGAATGTTTGTAGTGGTTCGTAATCCATTCCCGGTCTAATTATCCCGAAATGTGCACAAAATGACCGTAAAGCGACAAACCAAAACTTTCTCCTTGGTTCTTCCCCAAGAAAAAAAGGGGATCGCTTCGACGCAGCACCGGAGGAGATATCAGAACGAAGGCTGAACTTCGGAAAGATACCAAAACAGGGCTTCCAGCAGTGGCAGAAGGTGTGGAACAAGTGCGTGCGTTTCGAAGGAGCCATCTTTGAAGACGACTTAGTAAATGTGTATCTATACTGAGGTAATAAAGAGTTACAACGAAATTCCGGGAACTCAATTTTAGACTCTCTTCAAGAGTTACCAAAAAGAAACAAAAAATGGGAAATGAATGGATTCAAAATCAAGTGTGGTGAGAACAGAAACTGAATATCTGATATGTAATTATATATATATATGAATTGTCACAATTCAGTTCCATCTGATACCTTTATCTGTTCTTCCATGTTATTGAAATATTTCGTTAAATATATTTTCAATTCTTATATCTAATTATCTAATGGGCAGAAACAACATAGATTACGATGTCATAGTACGGACTTCTTGACAAAGTTATCTTTAGAACAGTATAATTCATTCGCAATAGATCTTTCTGATTTCCTGGATAGCTTGTTTTTCTCCCTTTATTTGTATATTTTGCACTTATTTGATTGACGTGGGCCTAAATGGCCGAGTGTCTAGCGCTCTGGCGCTCGGTGCCACAGGTTTCATGTTCGAGTCCCGGCGGTGCCATGGATGTGTGTAGTAGTTCGGAATCCACTTTAAGCCGTAGGTCCCGGTCTCCTATGGCTGTAAGAGCGTCACGGAGCAGAAGTCAGATTTCTACCTACGGCTGCTCCATCAGAGCAGAAGCTACAACCCTCTTCCCTCCTTCCATGAGGGACACGACAACAACAATATTTGATTGACTTTTGCATTGTTCGTCAATTACTTATTTGACGTATGGATATGTTCCACGATATTTAATTTCGTCGCTACATGCATGCATTAGATCTTGAATAATTTTTTCCATTTTTTTGTTGTTGTTGTTTTGCATCTTTTATTTTGTGTAACGTATTCAACAGAAATATTTGCGTTGTGAAATAGTCATACTATAGTATTAGCTAACTGATTTGTGCTTCCATTTCCTCTGATAAATACTTTATTTTTTTATAGATATTGTTCGCGCCAACGCGCATCTTGTGTTCTTCCATTGTGAGTCTTCAGTCCTCTGGTGTTTAAGGCGAGTGGCTGTGACTGTAATGTTTGTCCAATATACATACATGTTCATTTATTTTATAGATATATATACCAAAACACATCCCTATATTGTTATGGATTTGAATGCTATTTAAAGCAAGATATACTTTAAACATTCATTTTCCTGTAATACAAGCAATAAAGATCTCTCTCTAATAGCTGAAGCTTCACGTCGGTGTAATTTTGAACTGAAAACCCCGTTTACGTATTTACACCCACACGCGATAGAGAGTGCGCAAGCCAACTATTCTCACGTTAACTCCACTTATGTTGCAAAGTTTCCATAATTCTGTAGGCGGAAGAGATGAAATTAAATTTCGCAACGCACAACAGAATGCAACTGAAGAATAGAACGCGGGGGGCTCTTTTCAAAAGGAATTTAACGAGAGGTGCGTGAATAGTGTATTTTTAGAGATAAATTCTGAACAGGGGTGCTCTTTTCCCTCGCAATGAATATTAGAGGAATGCAGTTTTAAATTCAAGCACATTCATATATATATATAAAATTTATATATTTTTTTTAGTTTATCTACATACATATCTGATTTGATGGATAATTAATATTATTAAATAAATACGCTGCATAAATAAAAATTCAAAGCTTTTTTCAATTCCTTCTAGTAGCTCCCACTCTCCCTCTATATATCTTGTTCACATTTTCAATCGTTCATAAAACACTTCTTATTCATCCACTCGAGTTCAAATACATTTTTTGTTTTTTGAACTTGTAGTGGAGGACACTGGATGTTAATACATTTTTTTCATATATTAATTCATTCATTAAATTTAATTCATTATAGTGTTTTTTTAGATTCAAGTTGCATATGTCTACCGATAGAGGGCACCAGATAACCTTAAAAAAATGAATAAAAATTATTTATTAAGGACTTTCTGCAATAGAGTGAAAAAAAAGTAGGAATTGACTTTAAAGTTTTTTATATATTACTTGTTTGAAAAAGAAGCTCGCGTCAAATGTGCGCATCGGAAAATTGCTGCTTACGATGCCATTAGGAATCTAGTTCCGATTTTCAAATTACATATTAGTAGTCAATTTTAATTAGCATTAAATTTTAATATTAACAGTAATTACTTGTAAATAAAAACATATAAATAAAAATTTTTGAACTGTGACTAAATTTACTATCCTCCTTTTACAGCACCTGCAGTGTCTTTGTCTAGCATGTTTTATTCTGTTAGATGTTTAAGCAGTATTAGGATAGTATAGAATCTCTAAAATAGTATTTCATTAAAATCATGAAATTTTACATTGCTCATTATGCATATATTTTTAATGAATATTTACTTGGGCACCCATCACCACAATATGAACGCCGCTAGTTGAAGGGTCTCATTTTTGAAATTTCCATAACGGAGATTGCGGATATGCGTTTGGTTTGGTTTGTCGCTCTACGGTCATCTTGTGCACACTTTAGGCTAAACAGACCGGGACCTACAGTTTAACGTGGATTCCGAACCACTATAAACATCCGTGGCACCGTCGGAACTCGAGCCCGAAGTCTGTGGTACCGAGCGCCAAAGCGCTAGCCACTCGGCCATTCAGGCCCCGGAGGTTTTTTAGAGCAGAAAGCAGAGAGTTCAGCGACGAGTCGACACGAAGTGTTGTCGTTTTGTTTTTCTATGAAGTGACTGAATAGGCCGGAGCCTCTTGTAGTTTCGTGTATCACGCCGTGTGACAATTAAGGTTTATCGCAGACTACTTGTTTGAGTTTCGTCGTAGACTCGAGAAGTCTGGAAATCACCGTTCTTGTACTGGACATATATATATATATATTTGGATCCGAAGTGTACATAACCTTAGCAACGAAGCAATTTTGAAACATACGCAAATATCAACGAATATACGCAGGTAAACGGCAAAAAGCAGCAGAAGGCAGAAGTAGAGAAATTTTTTTTCACGAAGCAGCTGTCATGCATATGAGACAGCGCCGCTGCCTCAAACTTACATGGACGTAATAGGATGGAAATTTTCAAATTAAAGCAGTGCTCAATATCCGTGAAATAACACATAAAGATTATCCATTAATATAAATGTTGATTTTATTTAAATGCGTAAAACTGATTCTCCAAATAATCTGTGCTTTTTTTAATATGACTTTATACTTTATATTGAATTATGTCATTTACAATATGTTGCGTAATTTGGCAATTCAATGTTTTCAGATTGAGAACAGCCACGAAATCAACACATTTTGTTTTATTTGCACTGTATACAGTGAAATTTAATATATAGAAATTTAAAATTGCAGCGTTATTTTCTAAGGAGCATGATTTATTTTATCACCTTTTTCTTGCGTTATATATAAACTCTTTCACTAGCATATGGTATTAAATGCAAAATCTTGAAGTAAAAATTTATATTTTTTCATAGTAAGGATTTGCTTTTGCCAATTCTGTTTATAACTGGTTTAAATTCATATTCTTTCCTGCTTCATTTTCTCCTGTTTATAACTGGGGCCTAATGGCAGAATGGCTAGCGCACTGGCTATTACGCTACCACAGGTTTCGGGTTCGAATCCCCCGATGCCATGGATGTTTATAGTGGTTCGGAGTCCACTTTAAACTGTAGGTCTCGGTCCAACGTGTGCACAAGATGACCGAAGAGCAACAAACCAAATTTATTGATTTTAATAGTAAAATGACTACAACCAACGCGATATTTATAAATGAATTATTAAAAATTATTTGAAATTTAATTTCATCCTACAATACTTTTTAGCATATCAATTGCATCTCAATTTTTTTTTAAAAATGGGATTAAAATTTACTGAATAATATAAATAACAATAAATAAAACTATAAAAAAGAGTAATTTATAAACAATAATTCAGGGATTTTGTAACTATTCCATGACGGACTATAATCAGCATGCAAGAATTTCAAATTATTTCCGTATTTATTAAAAAAATCGAAAAATAAAGATTAATAATTAACAACAAGACCTAAAATTAGTAATTTAGTAAGCGAAACCATTATTTTTAATGGGAAAACAAATAAAATAAAATTTCTTCTTGAAATTTTCCCCCCGTGATTTATGGATTAGAAACAAATAATGCACAAGACGACGTTCTCATTAATCAGCAGAAAACGAAGCCAATAATATACTTTCCGAAGTGACAACTTCCTTCTCTGGAAATTTACGAGCGGAAATTTCCAACTTTAATTGGTGTTAACTTTCCGTGGAAAATATCAACCCTAGCACAATTATAGTCCGCCGTACTTGGCTTTTAATAGCAGTATTAGTCCTGGAATATTTTTCTCCAACACGGGTAAAAAAGCGTTAAAGGAAAGAAAATTTAATTTACCACGCAAGCTTTCTTAATTATTGATGAGCTCTAGATGACTTTTCTACTACAGATGTCCTAATTAAGTAATTCAAATGTGCTGTTGCTGACGCAACATTAAAAATTCATCACCAGGGTCCTCCGTGCCAAACTTTTTTATGCATATTTTACGCATTGCTCCTCTTCGTCAACTGAACATAAACTACGCTGCTGGCCATTTGCCAATGCGTAAAACTTTCTTTTGACGTTAAGTTGTTTAACATCAGTAGTTAGGATGCTGTTTCTGAAGAAAAATGCGTTCTTCTTTAATTACGATGGTACTTTACAACAGTTGTTTCATGTCAACTTAACACAAAACACAAACCTCACTAAATTAACAATTTTTATTCTTTAACATTGTCTTTTTTTTTTCAGAAAAATTATATTTTAATGAAGTTTAAGATTTTTTTTTTCTTTGAAAATTATTATGTTGAAAGGACACATTCGTACGTGACTTGTTGTTGGAGTCATACCTTATTGATGCAGCCCGACTCGTAACGTATGCCACTTTTAAGCATTAGGACTCAGGATCAGTCCACTGACAGGCTTTGTTGTAGACACTGTTCAGAAAATGAGGAGATTCGATGGCGTTTGTGATGTTCGTGCCTAGTGAGTCGGACTTTGGCGTATCAATACCTGGTGGAGTTTTCTCTCATACGATACGCAAATGCGGAGTAACCCCCTAAAAGTCCTTCTGGGAGGCATTGCCCTCTTTCAGCAACACCGAGGCAAGTCATACTTCTACCTACGGGTATTCCATTAAAATCAGAAGCTACCTCCCTCCCCGCCCCCTCTCTCCTTCAATAAGACTGCGCAGGTTCATGGACTTGGTCTAAAATGTCGCTATCGGCATGACGGGATAAAAAGAAAAATCTTATAAATGCATTGGTTCATAATTAGGCAATAAGTTTGAAATCCAACATTAGTTAAAAGACACCACAGTTTAAGAACGCGCGTATTGCTTTAAAAACCTGATATTAATGCAAAAATTTTATCATGTTGAAAATTTCTCAATCTTGTTCCATTCCAAAGGCCAAAAGGATAGCGTTCTGGCGCTTGGTAAAATCCAATGCAGCTTTGAGGCTCTACCTTCTGTAAGCAGTTGTCTGCTATCTGGATATAAAATAGTGAGACATCAACAGTGGATGTTTCTTTGTTAGAAATTTGTATAGAGTTGGCGTAGAATTATTTGTATGTTTTAAATGAACCACTGGTTTAGATGAATTAAAATTTTAACCTCTATTTGAAGGGAGCCTGAATGGCCGAGTGGCGCTCGGTACTACAGGTTTCGGATTCGAGTCCAGGCAATGCCATGGCTGTTTGTAGTGGTTCGGAATCCACTTTAAACTGTAGCTCCCGGTCTGTTTAGCTGAAAGTGTACATAAGATGACCGTAGAGCCACAAATACAACTTATGGTTCTAGCTTTTTCAGTGGTGTGACAGCCCCATAGTGGACCATGGCTGTCTGCCTGCTGGCAGATTACGAAACAGATGTTTACGATGTAGGGTTGTCAGCTCTTCTCCCAGCTATCTACAGTCATATTAGACCGGGACCTGTGGTTAAAAGTGAATTACGAATCACTACAATCATACATTGCACCATCGGAACTTGAACTCGAAACCCGTGGCACCAGAGCGCTAGTCACTTGGCTATCGCCCTATGGTTCTAGCCCAGGAGCGAAACGCACAGCCAGCGGAGTGGACAATTAAGCCATAAGTCAAATCTGAGGGCTTTCAAAAACGATGAGATCCGATGCCGATTGTGTAAAGCATCTCGCATTGAAAATCAGGCTATCTGGTTGTAGCATTCTGGGTTTCCTCTAAATCACACATAAATGAGGACCATCTGCTATTAAAAAATTATGCCGGAAGGTAATATCTTCCTTCTACACCAGGGGTCGGCAACCCTTTGAGTCGGAAGAGCCAAAAATTACAATTTACAAAATTTCAAAATTTTTAAAGAGCCACAACATTTTTTCTTGCCAACAATAAATAGTACTCGTATAAATAAAGTTTTTTGATAAAAAAAACTAATCGATTTATTCATAAGAAAGAAATATCTATTTATTCGTATATAAGTGGTGTTTTTCACAACAAATTAGATAATATATATATGGCATTATTAGATAATTACTTATTATTTAAGTAAAAAATTAAAACAATTAAACATTTATTTGCAACACTAACTTGTACTTCAATAACAAACAATTGAGCAAACAAATTCAATGGCAGCGATGGCTTTGCATAGTTATTCAAGCAGAAAATTTAAACTTTACTAAACAATGTTACTTGTACTTAAAATAAAAAAAACAATAGCATACATTTGAGCAAACAATTCAATGTGAGCGTTGGCTTTGCATGGTTTTAGAAAGTTTGGATAAATTTGGCTCATAACTTGTTGTTTTAAGTTTCAAACACGTTTCTAAATTTTCATTTGTTAGTTGGCTTCTTACTTTACTTTTAATTATACTCATGCAAGAGAACGTTTGCTCGCACGAATATGTCGATCCGAAGATAGTCAGCACTCCAAATGCCAACTTCTTAACCTCACTGTAGCAATCTGGAAGACTATTCCATGAGTCGAATATAAGTGCCTCTACTCGCGGCATTTCTTTTATAGCTGTCCACTTTTGTAGCGTTACGTACATACATTTCTGGACCTCCAACTCTTCCAACTTGCTTTTCAACTCTGTAAATTTTCCACCCCACAAAGCTTTACTTTTCAAATCGATCAATTGCATTTCTAGAGATCCAGTATCAATTCCAAATGGCTCAATGTGGATTTCGTTACTATTTGTGTTGAGAGGATTTGTTATGAATATTAGAGTGGTTTTGTTGGTTTTGAATTGCTGAAATCTGTCAACAAACTCATCTTTAATTTTTTTATATAACTGTGCTGAAGTACCTAGTGTCAACAGTTGCACTGGTTTTATCGCGATACTGCTTTAGAAATTGAAAATGAAGTAATTTACAGCTCTGAATATCTTCTGCAAAAACAATTTTTCTTCAAAACAAACCAATTCTTCTCTAAACCATAGGCTGTGTGTTCCCTTTCTTTTCAGTTTTAGATTCAGCTCATTTAATTTCGCTGTGATATCCACTATAAAGTAAAATTTTTGCTACCATTTGTCGTTCTCTAATTCAGGGTGTTTATCACGGAGCAGTCTGCCCATTTTAGTTTTCTTTTAATTTTGACAAATATTAGATACTTAGTTTACGAGTAAAGGTGTTATACCCAGCTATGCCGAAATCTATGAAAATTGTCAAACATATAAACAATCTAAAACTACAAATACCTACCTACTTTGATCCTCAGAGTTCAAAAATAGGTTTATTAAATAACAATTTATATGTACTTACACTTACAATTATTATTTTAACGCTAATTTTTAAATAATAAAAGCTATAAAATAGATAAATAATAAAATAGGTAATTTATTAAATATATATTTTAATAAAAACACTTTCGTGGTAATATCCAACAGTAGTACTTTGTTTCTTTTTTGACAATTCTTATTGACTTCAAAAAAGTAGTTAGGTATCTTGTTTGGAAAAAAATATGTATAATATGTATTTAAAAAATATAATACTTATTATGTTACCTACCTTTACTTCGGTTTTTTTATTATATATATATATATATACGTATATATATATATATATACATACATAACTTTGATAATTCTAATTCAACTCTTCTTCAACTCTTTTACTTGAAACAACAAACTATACGTCACAGCCAAAGCACTGAAGAAGACGCCAAATTGTCTTGCGTCAAAAGCGAATTAAAATCTACATAGAAACATCCGACGACGGTATCATTCGAGAGCTTCCGATGGACTGACGACAGTGACGACTCGTGTCACGGGGGAGGGGTGCGGTGAAAAGCGAGTACAAATGGCTGACAGATAGAATCGGTGCCTAATCCTCGTTAATCGATTCACCACGATTTTTACATTTTTTTTTTTGATGAAATAAATAATATTTGCGTATGGAACTAAAGAGCCGCAGCTTCACTTCCAAAGAGCCGCATGTGGCTCGCGAGCCGCAGGTTGCCGACCCCTGTTCTACATCATTGGTGAATTGTTCGTGTTGTTATTCTTCTAACGCAGCTGGTAATACAGAGACAGTTAATCTTTTAAGTCTTAAGACAAGAGCTACACCGAAGTTACTCGCTTAGCATTACCCAGGAAACACGTGCAGCTTGAAGATAGGTTGCGGACGCGGAGTAACACTACCCCCACGACGCTCTACAATACTATTAGACCGGGACCAACGGTTTAAAGTGGACTACAAACATGCATGGCACCACTGGGGTTCAAACCCGAAACCCGTGGTACCGAGGTCAGAGCATTAGGGCCATCAGGCCCCTTTGTTCATGTTGTATATTAATAGAAATTCAAATCGAGCAATGTATAAAAAAAATCTTATTCAAAGTCACATTATTCAGTAAATCAAATCACTCATTAAATTCTATTGTCTCCATGGACAAGAATTAGATACACAAGATTTTTTACTAATTGGTCTTTGAAATTCCACGTTCTTATCATCTTAAAAGCAGAGTTTCAATAATTCCCAATAAGGAACATTACTTTCAAGTTTTATTTTCCCCACAGTACGTGATCCTAGAGTTCAAGGGTGGCCACCCCAAATGATCTTGCGGGCCACTTTGGAAATGCATCCTAACTCCGCAGGACCGCATATAAAATCATATATTACCCTATTTGATTTAGACCCACTATAGTCATTTCTTTGGAGGGAAAAATTGAAGCTATTATTTTTGTGTTTACTAGTATTCTTACATGTAAACATAGATCATATAATAATAATGATGAAGATACTAAACGCGGATTGTAAAGAAATATATAAATATAAACGAAATAAAAAAAATGAACAAATATTCATTTTACGAGTGTGATATGTGCTTCTCCGCTCTTTCACTTAGCTTTTGCAAACCGACCTCCATTTGGGTATTTTCACCTCGTAATTGGGTGTTGCGTCCGTTATGTTGGAGCGTGTTTTGTGTTGGGTCCATTTCATTTTAGTAAAAAACGATTCGCAGGTGTAAGTTGAACCAAAAGCGCTAACAATTTTAACTAGGTTTACTATGCTATCAACAATCAACTGTGCGTTTCTAGTAATGGTCACTATGTCACAGAAATCACTTAAAGTAAAACATACAGCCTGTTATACTAGATGTCCGAAGATACGCGTGTTTCATGAGTTCGAAGAATATAATTTAATTATTCAGCGAACTTATAACATCTCATTCATTTCATTTTTTCTCACTCATTTAATTTTTTTTATTCTGCGAACTCATAACATAAAAGTGTGATAAATCTCACGAGCCGGAGAAATGTTCAAGGCGGGCCACCCCTAGTCTAATCGACCTTTTTCATGATGACGGAAATCATTTCTGCGAGCAAAATAGTATCTTAGAATGCCTTTTGAATTTATAAGCTAGTCAGTGCAAAGCTAAGGGATTTATAAAGATCCCAGCTTAAACTGTTATGGTTCATCTATAGACCAATTTATCTTTGCATCACTTAGCGAAATGGATGAATCCATACCATACTGAACAGACTCAATCATTTTGTGGAATGTCGCAAAATTCTTTGTAAAGGGCCATTCGGATCTCGTAGATTCATCACTTACTCAGAATTGTGGAATTCCTCGCTTTCGTATTTCAGAATGGTGAATAAACTGGAGCCGTCTTTCCAAATATTTAGAAGCCATTTGAGAAGGTACGGATTGAAGAATTCGTATACAAAAAAACATTCGTCTAAAATTTCCTCCGTCGATCATCACACTCGTCCATTCGTAACTGTCAGACAGATTATTCAAAATCTGTCCATCACCGTCAAAATTAACAAAGAATTTTCTTATGAGATAAAACATGAGTTCATCTCATAAGAAAATTCACATCCACAAATAACATGAGAAATATGTTTACATACTGTTTCAATTTTTATTGTTCAATTTTTGAAGATCTAATCATAACCCTATAAATAGTTTTTGACACACAATTGATAAAAACGCGTCAGTGTTGTCCAATTTTTATTAACCGGGAAAGAATGAACTTGAACCAACGATCGGAAGAAAAGAGAAACACCACCATAAGATGGTGGGGGATAGGGATAATTTCAAAACCTCGTGTGCATGTCCTATAGCAGGTCGAGGTCTGATGGCCGAGTGGCTAGTGCTCTGGTACCACAGATTTCAGGTTCGTGTCCCGGTGGTGCTATGGATGTTTGTAGTGGTTCGGAAACCACTTTAAATCGTAGGTCCCGGTCTAACACGATCGTAGAGCACTGTGGGAGTAGTGTGACTCGCGTCCATAGTCTATTTTCAAGCTACACGTGCCCCCTTGGGTAGTGCTCAATGAGTAACAGCGCAGCCCTTGCTTATGACATATTAACTGTCTCTATATTTGCCAGCTGCATTAGAAAAAAAATGCCATATAGTAGAAAACACCGAAAGTAGAAATCCGATGCAGAATTCTATCAAATCGTCACCGCGTATACGTGTTTTTAACAGTGATGCGTCACTAATAAGATCTTGTAGCCTAAGTATAGTGCGCAACCACAGGACAGTGAGTGTCGTACTTAACGTTTAAAAGATAAATTTATTTATTGATAGAACATAACACAAGTGGCTGTTTTAAACAACTTATAAAAGATTAAGGAAAAATATACGAGATATTTTAATGCTCTTCATTAATTAGTACAAATTCAAACAGTAAACTTCCAAACTGATACTTTGAAAAGTTTTACAAGCGAAAATTTGCACTTTAACTCGTTGAAAAATACTGATTTAAATAAGTTCAAACTCAGATAGTGACTCAAAGGTTACGTGCATAGTAACAAGTTGGAAGCCTCAAGTCATACAATAAACGAATGTGGGACTGTTACCAATAATATATCCTTACCAATTGGTGGGTTTATTTATGGTTTGCATTATTGGGACACAAGCCCAACCCACGTACAAGAAAAAAAAATCTAGTTAACAGTTCAACATACTTGATTTTTAATAGCAGCAGCAGTCATATATTATTTCTCTTCGTGTTTCTTACAAAAACAAGTAAAAAAATTTTTTTTAAGTCAATTCCTACTTTTTTTCACTCTATTGCAGAAAGTCCTTTATAAATCATTTTCAAACATTTTTTTAAAAATTTATCGGGCACCATCTATGGGTAGACACATGTAACTTAAATCTAAAAATAAAAATTAATGAATTAAATTTAATGAATTAATTAATATTTGAAAAAATTGTATTGACATCTAGTGTCCTCCACAGCTAGTTCAAAAAAAAAGTATTTGAACTCGAGTGGATGAATAAAAAGTATTTTATGAACGATTGAAAATGGGAACAAGATATATGTAGGGAGAGTGTGAGCTAATAGAAGGAATTGAATAAAAATGGTTAGACGGATAGATTTTAATTTACTGCTGCATTTATTTAATTTAAAAGGAATTGATGAATCTGTGTTGATTTTTTAACAGAATGTGCTATTACTGGCAAGGCATTAATAGTTCAACGGGATTTTAAAGGCCAGCTTTTTTTTTAATACCTGCTTAATTCATTCCGCTTCTTTCTTCGAAAATTTGAGCGTAAAATAAGCTTGTGGTCAATGACTGGAACGTAAAAACACTCTTTTGCCGTAAGCAGTTGTTTAAAATAATCAATAGGAAAATAATTTTGAAGAAAAGAGTTTTTCTGATTAAAATTGCATTTGCAATAATTGTTTTCAGGGCTAGGTTTTTTTTTTAATACATTGACACAATCCACTTCTTTCCGCCAATCTTAGATTAATTTTAAAAAAGAAATCATAACCAATCAATTATGTTGCTTAATTTTTGTTGTTGTTGAAGCGTTCTTGGAAAGGCACTGTGTACTTTAAAAGATATTTGAATTTCCAAGAATAACTTTTTTTTTCTTCTAATGCAGTTGGCAAATAGACCGCGATCTTTCGCCATATGGGCTGCACCGATGTTACTCACTTTGCACTACCCGGGGGGCGCGTGTAACTTGATGGTAAGTCACGGACGTGGAGTAACAATGCCCCTGCAGCGCTCTACGATCCTGTTAGGACCGGGACCTACGGCTTAAAGTGGATTCCGAACCACTACAACACCCATGGGCAAAGCCTGGATTTGAACCCGATACCTGTGGTACCGAACGCCAGAGTGCTAGCCATTCGGCCATCAGGCCCCCTTTAGAATAACTTAAAAATGTCATAATTATGCCTTATTAATATTCTTCTACTCTGGCGCTCGGTGCCACAGGTTTCGGATTCGAGTCAATTTAATAGAATAATACTGGACATATGTGATTTACAATTTTTAATAATCGCATTTTAGCTGAACATTTTTATATCAACACATTATTTCACCTAACTGCACTATCTGGAAGAAAGTGACGGGACACCCCTCGAAAAGTAGAAAAGTCGACAATACAGTTGACACATGCGCAATAATAGGTATCACGTGTCAGCCATATCCTATAAATACTCTGTGGAGTCGACTAGAGTTGTTTTTTGTCAAGATGCCGCCACGGGAAGAATTGTCTGAGTTCGAGAAAGGTGTGTTGGTTGGATTGCACCTTGCCAAGGTGTCAATTAGGGGGTTATCCCGTCTCCGTAACTGCTCAAAATCAACTGTAGCACGTGTTGTGTGTCGCTACAAGACTGAGGGACACTGCCAGAACAAACCCCGAAGTGGACCCCGAAGTGCTCGGCAGGGAGATTCGAAGTAACCGTCAAACATCCATGGATAACGTCGCTAATGAGTTTAGACAAGCCACAGGTGTGGCCGTTTCGACCAAGACTCTTCGTATCGAGGCCCATAAGTTAAGTTACACTGGAAGTTCGGCGGCCCATAAACCTTTGATTACGAAAACCACCAAGAAAGCGCGCCTTCGATGGGACAAAGACCACCGTACTTGGACTCTGGATGACTGGAAACGCGTCCTTTGGAGTGACGAGTCACGATTTACCCTTTTCCGTTCCGATGGACGTGTTTGGGTATGGCGTTTACCAGGAGAACGACTTTTGCCCGAGTGTGTCGCCCCAACTGTAAAGTTTGGTGGAGGAGGATTGATGGTATGGGCCTGTTTCTCCTGGTATGGGGTTGGCCCACTGGTGAAGGTTGATGGTGCGATGAATGCCGATTGATACTGTGATATTCTCGACAATCATGTCCTTCCTACCTTGTGGGCAACGTGCGGTATGGATGGTTGCTGGTATCAAGACGACAACGCAACATGCCATGTTGCAAGGAGGACTCTTGATTGGTATGTGAACAACAACGTTAAACGCATGGAGTGGCCGGCGCAGAGCCCTGATCTTAACCCAATTGAACATCTCTGGGACGAATTGGACCGTCGGTTGAGAGCCTGCACCCCACTCCCCAAAGCAAGCTTGAACTATGGAACTTCCTGTTAAACATTTGGAAGGAAATTCCTCTGTCCACTATGGCTAATTTAGTGGAAAGCATGCCCAGAAGGGTTGTAGCTGTGATCGCAGCCAAAGGAGGCCCTACATCCTATTAATTTCAATAAATATGGGTTTATGTCGTTATAGTGTCGTGTCCCGTCACTTTCTTCCACATAGTGTAGTTTATTATTGAGGGGCCTGATGGCCGATTGACTAGTGCTGTGGCGTTCGGTGTCCCAGGTTTCGAGTTCGAGTCCCGGCCGTGTCATGGATGTTTGTGGTGGTTCGCAATAAACTTTAAAACGGTGGATCCCGGTCTAATATGGCTGCAGAACTTTGGGTATAGACAGACAACCTTACCCCATAAAAAATCCCGCATGTTTTGAAATCTGCCAACGGTAGGCAGACGATCTTGGGTCATCGTGGGGCTGTTGCGCCATTGAAGAAGAATAAACATCTGAACTAAATTATCTGCGTGCATTTTCATTTTAACATGGAATATTCTTTATAAATATTAAAGCATCAGATCAAAAATGTTTTCATACAAAAATCATTGAAGATTTTTCTATCAGCACTCGTGTAATCCAAATTTGGGTTATTCGTAATTTTTTTAATGCTTGCATTTTGGCCCGAGGCTACTCGCCTCTAGAAAGGCAGAAGATTCAGCGTCACCTAAGGTGCCCCGCGGTGTGTGTGTGTGGGGGGGAAGGCGGCAGTCACCTTGAACCATATGGAAGAAGGAAATTTTGAACCCATGCCTCCACTCAAGGTAATATCTTATGAAAGAACACGAACTCTTCTCTTTCTTTCTCGAGCCCATCACTTTCTCAAGCCCCGACTCGTACCCCTCCTCAATACGCGGAAGCAGACAGGTGGCAAAGTGGCTAGCGCTTTGGCCTTTGGTATCACAGACTTCAGGTTCGAATCTTGGCGGTGGCATGGAGTAGTTAGTAGTTCGGAATCCACTTTAAACTGTAGGTCCCGGCCCCTCGTGTGCACAAGATGATCGTAGAGTGACAAACCAAACCAAATCAATACGTGAAAAACCATATCAATACGTTTTTCTTACCCACCTAATTTCAAAAGTAGGGAAAAAAAATCACCCTGGTGCCTTTTTGTAAATTTATCTCTTTTTTTTTTAAGAAATCTTAAAACAAAAAGCTATTATAAACAATTTGTGTTCTTTTGCGTATCTGGATCTCAAAGAATAATCATTAAAGAGTGATGTAAATAAGACACTTTGAAGCTTGAAGTTATTTATTAAAACAGAAAATGTACAGACAGTACAGATGACAGAAATTTACCTGTTACACTGCTATCTTGCAGTATAACAGGTAAACTGCATGTGCAAGTTATTTGTATTTATTGGATGAGATGAATTACGACTGGCGCTGAAATCAATTGTTTTACGATCATTTATTGAGTGAATGAGGGTTGAGGACCTTAAATTTAATGCAATTTATAAATAGAAGTTGTGTGCGTTACTCTTCGTATCATCATTCGAACGTTAGAGGACATTATACCATTGGCGCAACAGCCGGATGGTGCGCCAAGGCCGTCTGCCTGCTGGCAGAATTCGAGACTGAAGATGTTTTTTTTTAAGGGGAAGGGAAGTCAGCCCTACGCACAACTATCCTTCGAATTACCTTAAGAATATCAAAGATGTTTATAAATTCCAAGTGTCCACCGTGTAGTTGACTTTCATATGTCGACCAATATCATTTAGACGTGCTGCCATCCATAATGTGTGTCGACTAAATGTTTTCTGGAAAGAGTTTCAAAGGAAACAACTCCATTTTGCATGCTTTATTTGGAGAAATTCCAATCAACCAAGACCAATATCGATATGGGATTGTCAGTTTTCTCCAAGTTTAATCAGTTTAAAAAACAATGGCTATAGAATAAAAATTGTATAAGTTTCTTCTTCTTCAGTGGTGCAACAGCCCCATGGAGGGCGAAAACCATTTGCCTACTGGCAGATTTCAAGACAAGAGGGCCAACCCTGAAAACTTCTAAAGTCCACCAGTGAGCCTTGGCACACTCTTCGAGAACAAATTGTTGTTGTTGACTAATCCTCCGTGTCCTGCAGTGCGGTAAAGCATCCCATGAGGGATCTACTCATGGATGGAGGGAAAGGGTCAGCTTCTGTTCTGATGGAGCACCCGTAGGTAGAAGTCTGATTTTTGCTCAGTGTCGCTGTTACAGTCATATTATACCGGGACTCACGGTTTAAAGTGGATTCCGAACCACTACAAACACCCATGGCACCGCCGGGACTCGAACTCGAAAACTGCGGTGCCGAGCACCAGAGCGTTAGTATCAGGCGCTAATATACCAACCAGTAGTATACTATACTGTACAAGTCATTACATGCACATAGTGTTGCTGATGTAATCTTGACAATGCACTACTCGTGTACTAGTCATTGCTTTCTAATACTTGTCGACTTGAATTTTATGTATTTACTTGGGAAATAGTGTTACACTACTTCTAAACTATCTAAGAATCATTTTCATAAATTTTCTTATACTCTCTTTATGCTTTCAATACTCCCCCTTTCCAAATGCACCCGAGGCTACCAGCATTCCCTGAGATTGCTCCTCTGCCTCCTGGGAAGGGGGGGAGGAGTGCTGTGTCGCCCCCTTCGGAAAGTGGTATCTCGGTCAATTATTCGAAAAGCTTTCTTACAAATAGGCCCGTCAACCCAAAGATGACAACGAGGTTGAACAGTTCCCAGCCTTATCTCCTCGCCTGAATGAAGTATCGATCCCCATTGATCTCGACTTCCGACTGATGGCACGAGGCTTCAATGGCGGGGATCACATCCACAGTCACTCGCCCGACGCCCCCTGCAAGATGTCTCGAGGCATTCTAGCATGGATGCGTCCCACCTGTGACTCTCAAACTGAGGAGTGCAACCCACAACTGTAAGGCCACGGATAAGTCGAAAGGATGGGGAGACAAATCTAACACAGGTTAACAAGTAATATATATAAAAAAAAAAAAATTTAAAGTCAATTCCTACTTTTTTTTTTCACCCTATTGCAGAAAAGTCCTTTATAAATAAAGGGGAAATTTTCCTCTTATATATGGCGCCATCTATGGGTAGATGCATGCAACTTAAATCTAAAAGACACTAAAATGAATTTATTAAATTTAATGAATGAATTAATACTTGAAAAAAACTGTATTAACATCCAGTGTCATCCACTGCAAGTACAAAAAAAAATGTATTTGAACTCGAGTGGATGAATGGAAAGTATTTTATGAGCGATTGAAAATGTGAACAAGATATATATATTGGGAGAGTGTGAGCTAATAGTAGGAAAAAATAAAACTAGTTATTGCAATTACTGTAAATGCAATATTAACCAGAAAAACTCCTTTCTTCAGAATTATTTTTCAATTGATTATGTTAAACAACTGCTTACGACAAAAGAACTCGAACCAGAAACCTGCGGTACAGAGCGCTAGTGCGCTTGTCACTCGGCTATCAGGCCCTTTGTTTGACATGTGCACAGTATTATTATTTATTTATTTATTTTATTTTATTAATTATTTTTTTTACAAAAAGAAAACTATTCAATTTTAAAAAGTCCTTTACGTAACAAGCATTTCCATAATTATTATTCGAATGTGTTAGTTTAGGTTCGTAAAAAAGTGCACTGAGGTTATTCAACATCACCTATCTCCTACATCTCAAAGTTGCGAGAAAGATAAGATATATGGGGACACTCAAGTGCAATTCATAAAGTTTAGCCCTTTCATATAAACTGTGAGTTTAGAATGCTTTTTGAGGATTCATTTTTTTGCAGAAAAGATAAATTAAAAACATTTTCGTATTTTAAAAATTAAAATTCTTAAACTGACCCTCGGGCGTTTTTTTTTTTTTTTTTTTCCCAATCACATCAATCGATTTCCAGAAATTTGCTGTTCCAGAAAAGAGCCGTGCTGTTTGGCGGGAAACTTTCGCGAAAAGCGTGCTGTGTAGTAAAAATCAATAGGAGAGCAGCTGTGGCGCTCCGAGAGGAGGAGGAAGAAGTTTCCACCTTCTTCAAGAACGGAACCAACGTTTTCTCTTATCAGTTTTCGAAGAGAGGTTATTGGATATTTTCAAACGAGGAAAATCGATTTTTTTAAATATTTCAACGTGGTAATGCGCTTTAGTGCGATGTTAAGATTTTAACGTGGAACGTGTTTTTAATGTAGAATGTGTGGTTCAACTATTTGTGGGAAAAATATCAGCATATTTCAGTCATATGATTGTTATGAATGTTTTATCATTTCGACACACAGGATTGCAAACCCAATCTTATTTGTAATAATTAATTCAGTTTTATTGAAAACTGTGATGGCTGTCGGTGCCAGCGATGCCCAAGAAATGATTGATTTTTTTGGCAATTTTTTTTTGGCAAAGTTTCTGTAACTTTATTCATCGATGGGCCATTTCTGTTAATTAAAATAATTTATTTCGTACGATTCTTCTATCAATTTTTTTTGCTTTTCCTCATTTTATGAACAGGAACTGCTTTCTCCAAGCGATTCACGATTTGCGTAAGGTATTATAACACAAAAATCAGTTTACATATGCATAATATGTCCAACGACCGTTGAATGAGCTTGTTCAATTTTTTCTACTAGCTCCCACTCTCCCTATATATATCTTGTTCCAATTTTCAATCGTTCATAAAATACTTTTTATTCATCGACTCCTCAAGTTCAAGTACATTTTTTTTAACTTGTAGTGGATGACTCTGGACGTTAATACAGTTTTTTCAAATATTCATTCAGTCATTAAATTGAATTAATTAGAGTTTTTTTTTTAGATTTAAGTTGCATGTATCTACCAATAGAGGGCGCCAGATGTAAGAGGAAAATTTCTACTTTATTTTTAAAGAACTTTTCTGCAATATAGTAAAAAACAAGTAGGAATTGACTTTAAAAAAAATTATATTACTTGTTTTTTATATATAGAGTTGTGTATGTATTATATGTTGCAGAAGGTTGAGAAGGCGAATGCAAGTAGTCCTACACAGATAAATATTATAACAGAGTCTGGAGTCGAAGTTCAGAGGGCGCACCTAGTATGAGTGAAATGCCTAGTATGATCCATTGAGCCAATGGATATTAAAATACTGGAAAAAAACTTTTATATATATTCTTCAATAATATTGACAACCACCAATATCTGGCCGTTCAAAAGATTGAACACTATGTATCGCACTCTAATTTTAAAAGACCTGAGAATATTCTGCTCTAACTTCCCACCTAAATACTATTGTTGAATTTTTATTTATCATCATAACTGGTTCGACAGCCCGTTGTGGCCTTCTTTAAAAGATCCAGCCAGACAGTTCTCCTCTTGGCCGTGGACCTCCAGTTTTTTTTATCTTAATAACGTTAAAAACAGAGTCTAAACAGTCGACCCATCTCTTTTTCGGTCTTCCCCTGGGTCGTTGTCCAAAAGGGGTTACATTGAAAACTTTCAAAGCAGCTCTATCACTTTCCATTATGAGAGA
Organism: Caerostris darwini; assembly: GCA_021605075.1. Classification (NCBI taxonomy): domain Eukaryota; kingdom Metazoa; phylum Arthropoda; class Arachnida; order Araneae; family Araneidae; genus Caerostris; species Caerostris darwini. The sequence continues at coordinate 40,519 of BPLQ01003853.1, read as the reverse complement.
CCGGCCCATCTCATCAAGAATTTTTATTACTTTTTTTATATTCTAAATAAAAATAAGCAGAATTGCTTTTTTCACCGACACTCCGTTTTGTTTTATCTTCCTCTCGAGTGTTGTAACTTTCGAGAGGAAGATCTCTCGTATAGTAACTCTCTTTAACATCTGGGCATTGCCAATTTTTTCAATATTTTATGTTCGCTACCATTGAAATGATGAGACCGCTGAAGATGAGATTGACTGCCATTGAAATTCAGCATCTCTCTGCAACTGTAGATGAGCCTAAGCTAAGACCTAAGGATGCCGAGTTCAAGACGGTCAGTGTGTAAGACGATCGTCTGTTTCGCTCATTCATTCCTTTCTTTGTTGCATCCATCATCCCCAACTCTCTTCTTCACTCTCTCTACAAATCTGTTCACAGAGACTTTTTCACCCATTAAGAAGGCAAAGTAATGTGCTTCCTCCGTCTTTTTTTTTTTTTTTTTCCAACTCTAGAATCGAATAATATTTTTACGGAAAACTGTTTATGGAACTCTCACGAAAGGTACAAAATCGATCTACATGAGGTGGTGTGCCAAGAGAGGGTGAAAACGTTCCACCCTCTTAAAAGGCCGCCAAAACTTTTCTTATCAGCTTTCAAAAACGGAAGCTCTCAGCGTCAATAGCACCAGCACCACTCCAGCGTCCATCCTGCCGTTAAATATATGGAGTTACAACACTCGAGAGGAAGATAAAACAAAACGGAGTGTCGGTGGAAAAAGCACTTCTGCTTATTTTTTTTTAATTTAATTTTTTTATTTTATCAAACCCTTATTTCGCAACCGCTTGAAAACTTAAAAAAAAAAAAAAAAAAATTTCCTAAAATTGTATTAAAGAACTTTTCTGGGTTAATAATAAATGGGTTCTTTGTGCTTCTCCCTTTTTAAAAAAAGAAAGGAGAAAAGAAAAAAAGAACAGAGGGGAGGAATCAAGTGATCCAATTAGAGATCAAATTTTCCTGGAGGTTTCTTCGATCTCCGGTGGTGGTAGCAGGTAGGTACCGTCTCTTCCCAGGTGGTTAGAGGAAAATGGATATTTTAACGTCGCCCCGTTTTCCTCTGGAGATTATTATTAGTTTGCTCTTTCCTCCTTTTTTATTTTCCCTTTTTCGGCCTTTATGTTTGGCAGGCTATTAATTCGGGTTTTATGCTCCTTCTCCAACTTGTGAAACTCAATTTATCAATTTTTCCCAATAAAAATTTGTGTTTCGTGATGCTTGGGAATTTGCAAGGAAAATAGGCTGAGACAGCAACATTATTTTCAGATAATAATTTTTATTCAATAATTCTAAACTGCATCATAGAATTTGTAATGAATTGGGTATTTTTTTCTTATCTATTTTTTTTTTTCGTAAAGAAAATGCTGAATATTTTAAAAATAAAAGAAACATTGATAACTTTTTTTTCATTTTCATTTTTGTCATATATTTTTAACGAATAGGCTAAATGTGTGATTTCCTTTTTTATTGGAATTAATCAATTTGCATACGTTGAATTCATCTGTAATCGAGACTGGCAGCGTCAAAATTACTTAGAAGGCAAAAAATTTAAATTTGGTAACATCCATTTTTTTTATCAGCGGTTTTGAATCTCAGTTCTACTAGATGCTAGCTGCGCACATTATTATTTTTCTTATGCATTCAAATTACCTTTTTTTTTCCCTTATTTACTTTCTTCCTTTCAGTCCCCTTTAGCATTTCAACTACATCCCAATTGCAAAGATGTTAAGTATTAACTAATTTAGATTAAAAAATTAAAAATGAATCCTTTCACGAATTTCAACTTATTATGTGTGAACAAACTTTGCTGGACGAATACACATGGGGGTATACAAATGTTCAATAACTCAAGAAATTTATGAAGCAATGGAACTTTACGATTCCACTTGCCTTTTTGGCGATTTTCTCCAATTCCGCACCTAAATAAACAAAATTGCAGTTGTGATTACAAATACTGTGGTTTTGGCAATTCCATTAGGCGCGGAAAAGAGACTTAAGGACCCCGACTCTTAAAGTCCTGAGTCCTTACAAGAAGGTCCTCAAATTCAATAGCGACAAAAATTAAACAAAATTGAATAACTCAAGAACTTTATGAAGATTAGATTTGGTTCGTCACTCTACGATCCTTTTTGGCATATTTTAGGCTGATTAGACCGATACCTACAGTTTAACGAGGATTCCGAACCCTCCGCAAACATCCATGCTACTGCTAGAATTCAAACCTGAAACCTGTGATATCAAATGCCAGAGCGCTAGCCAGTTGCCCATCAAGCCACAGAACTTAAAAAAGAAGCAATTTTTCAAATATTAAACGAAGCACTACCCAATTCAGACAGTTAAATTAACTTTCATAAACATAAACTAATCCCTGGACATCATTTTATGGATATTTCAACAATAATCTGTTTATAGTTTGAAAGTCAGGCGATTCAAAATGAACTGCAGAGCACGTGACTCAAAGTGGACCAATAGTTATATTTAGCAACACATATTTCATGTCATTTTTGAAACACACGTAAATAAAATCACGTGAAAATCAGCGTATATTTTCAAATAAGGGTTTTTGAAAGGAAGATTTCTACGTGTTGAGCGAGGAGATGAATCTAATTTAAATAATAACTTTATAATCTTCTTCACACTTGCAATTCGGTTTTAAATTCTCTTCCTAGGTATTACATTTCTTTGCTTAAAAATAGAAAAAAAAAAAGCCTATTGTTCTTAATATATTATCCGCTATTTCCCCCCCTCCTCATTCCTTCATCTGAAGTGCCATTACTACAAGACCCACCGGATACTGGGTCTTCTTCTAAGGTTACAGTTTCTTCTCCTTTCATTATCTTTCTCTTTAATTTTTTATTAATTATATATTTGTAGATATAAACTCATGCTTGTGAAAATTGCAACACCATGAAGGAATCGTCATAACTGAATGAAATTTAATACACAGTTGAGTGGTAGTGGTACAAATAAATGATTAAATGTTCAAAGCAAACAAAAAATAACAAGAGATTGGAATCAGTATTTTGTGTAGCCACCACGCGCCGCAATAAGTGCTGCTACACGACGTGGCATGGAGTCAAACAAATTTTGAATGTCTGCCTGAGGAAGAGCATTCCATATTGTTTGTATGCGCACCCAAAGTTCGTCTGCAGAAGCAACAGGACGAGGATCATGAGCAAGACGCCGACCAACGAAATCCTAGCGTCTGACACGAATGCGGCCATCATGGTACCACAAATTAAAGCGGGATTCGTCAGAAAACTCGACATGCTGCCAATCAGCACGCCAGTCTCTATGGCAGGCGGCGATGATTTAGCGTGAGAGGGATCCTGTATAAAGGAGTCTTTGCGCGCAGTCCACGCTGCAGCAGACGTCTACGAATGAAACACCTGTAGCTATTGTGTCTATCATCACGAGCTGACGTCACATTTCGAGGCCCACTCCCGGATTTCCGACACTCGTCCGTCCACTGCTTCCAAAGACGCATCACTGTGCTGCTGTTACGCTGCACACGTGCGGCTACTGCACGATAAGACAATTCAGCTTCACGAAGGCCGAAGATTCTCCCCCGTTCAAACTCTGTAAGTTGTTCAAATCTGGCTCTCTTTCATCGAAGAGGCATAAGTAACGATTGAGTTAACGTTTACCACTAGCAGATAACCATACACGCCTCGCTACAGCCGTCTATTTATTCGGATCCATCCGCCGTTCAGAGGGCGCTGCTCAGCATACGCATGCGCTACGGATTTGAAATTCTAATCATTTGCATATCATGCGCTAATTTGCATTTTCTGAAAATTTCAGCTCACTCGCGTAAGTCCTTCATGTTGTTGCAATTTTCACAAACATGAGTTTAAAATGTGCATAAGATTTCAATGGACATTGACCTAAAGCAACGTTTCTCCAACATCAAGATAAAAGTTTGTAAGTATCAAGTACTTTGTTTAAACCACCCAGAACTCATTTTACTCTTCCAGAACACATTTCATAGCTTCCTTTTTTGGAGACGGCGAAGTTCTCTAACCAGTTCAGCATGATGTCCCCACATGAAGAAAAAAAAAATAATAATTGCTTAACTCAATTTTCATAAGTTAATAATCATCTCTTTCTCATTTTGAGTGATGTTTTCAGCTAGTTAAATTATCTGAAAGTTATATTTCCCTATTTTATACTAAAGACATACTATACTTATCCGATACTACACCCAACTACGACTTATCCCATTCTATACCCAATTCGGATAGTGACGGTTAAATTAACTTTTATAAACATAAATTGATCCTTGGACAACGTTTTGAGGGCATTGAATATATATATATATATATTCTGTTTTATATTTTGAAAGCCAGACACTTCAAAATGAACAACAGAGCACGTGACTTGATATGGGCTAATCGTTATATTTAGCAGCGCATATTTTACGCTAGTTTTAAAACCGCACATGAATAAAATCACGCGAAAATCGGCGTTTATTTTTAAATAAAAGTTTTTGAAATGAAAGTTTCTCGTGTAGCGTGAGGAGATGAATCCGTTTTAAATAACAATTTATACTTTTACTTATTTTTTTTATTTTATGGCTTCACTTTTTTGGAGACGCCATGGACCTCTAACCAGGACAACATCATGCTCACACGTGATAGTAATAATAATAATAATAATAATCATGTAACTAAATTTTCATAAGCTATGTCTCCGTTATTTACAGAGTAATATTTTCAGCTGGTTAAATTATCTGAATGTTATACTTCCCTATTTTATGCTAAAGATGTACTATACTTATCCGATACTAGCATTATGACACCGGTATCTATTCACTGACACAAAAGCCATTGTGACAAATCCTCTCTTCACTTCAGTGCAGGTATATCCCCCCCCTTCCTCATTTCATCCGGATTTCCAGAGAGTCAGCACAATCGATCCAGGGCAAGACTCGAGCCATTATGGATGTACATATTTGGGGTTCTAGTGCGACGCGGAAGGGCGCCCGGGGAAGAAGCGGCGAAATTTATTCACCTCATTATTGGAACAAGATTTCGGAGTTTGCTTTGGCAATAAGTCCGTTTCGTCTGCGCCTTTCATTCGACGCTTAATCCTGCCTCGGTTACAGCTAAACAATGGAATGGGTTAGATTGCCTTCGAATAAGATTTGTGGTAGATGAGTGCTAATTGTTCTTTGAAAAGTAAAGTAATCCAAACAAAGGAGTTTGTCTTGTGGATCGATTTATTTATTGAAACCAATTGTTTGCAAACTATTTGCCGTCGCCGGGGAAAATTCCATAGGACCAACCAGAATTCATCAATGAATAATATAGTAGATTTATTTGCTTTATTTATTTACTTCACATTAGTTATATATGATTAACAGGTTTGGTTTGATTTGTCACTCTATGGCCATTTTGTGCACACGAGGGCTAATTAGACCGGGACCTACAGTTTAACAGTTGGATCAGCAGGACAGGACCTACAGTTGGATTCCGAACCACTCACAAATATCCGTGCGACGGCCAGGATTCAAACCTGAAGCCTGTGATACCTAGTCAATTGACCATCAGGCCGCATAATTAGCAGGAGAGAGAAGAGAGCCATAGTATGGAAAAAAAAAAAAAAAGACCATAAAGGGACAAACCAAATCTAAATAATTATGTTATCTACAATGTAGTCACTTTGGATTTTGCTATTTTCGATAAAAATATTAATAAAAAAAACTGGTAATTATGATGCCACCGATGGTAGTTGCTTCAGCTTTGCAAAACGTAATGATTTTTGAAAAATAATAATTATATAAATGAAAAGCAATTCAATTTATTTAAATATGAGAAGTTTTACTCAAAAAAAAATATTCTAATTATTATCGAAAATCAGTTTGACACAGACAAATCTGATACAAAATCAATAAAATTAACGAAATTATAAGGAAAAACTTCAGCAGGATGTTTTTCTAGACTTAAAATGTTCTTATATATATATTAAAGTTTGAAAATTATGAGATCTAATGAACTAATGTTATATTATTATATCACGTTGAACTATATTATACCTCGTTCTAAAGCTTTTTTAGGATTTCTTTTTTCTTCGTCTTTCTCTGGAATTATATCGAAAATCACACACATGCGAAATCTTTTATAAAACACTGTGTGCATATATTTCATTTCTGTTTGTGAAATTATCTTCACAATATAATATAAAATGGAAATAAATAATATAATGCCTTAACGTAGAGCCAATTGAATGCTCTATTATTTGGTCCCCTGTTTACAGTCATTGCTTTCTTATATTAATACCTAAAAATGCTTGTTTACAAAGATAGAGCGATTTGCCTTTGCTCTCAAAACAGGCCTCAGTTTCGGGAATCGCTTCTTCATTTCAGCCAAATTTCTTTCCCTGGAGCATCCTTTTTATGCCTGAGAAAAGCCAAAAGTCGCCGAGGGGTCATATCTGGAAAGCACGGTGGTTGGGGAAGCAATTCGAAGCATAATTCATTCCATTTAGCCATCGTTTTCATCGACTTGTGACACGGGGCATCGTCACGGTGAAACAGCACTTGTTTTTCTTGATTTCTACACTCAATCGATCCAATAATGACGTGTAACATTCGCTATTGATAGCTTTATCTTTCTCAAGATAGTCGGTGAACAAGATATCATGCGTGTCCAAAAATAAGGATTTTTCAGTTTTCGGTCCTTTGGAGGCGTTTACCGGCTGTTGACCACTCAGCTGTCGATCATTTTGATTCAGGTGTGTAGTAGTGGATCCATGTCACATACCGATGCAAGAAATCCTTTTTATGTCGCTTGAACAGCTCCAAACAGCGCTCTGAATCGTCGACGTGTTTGTTATTTTCTGTTCGGTGTGAGCAAATGCGGCACCCACTTCGAAAGCAACTTACACATGCTCAAAATTTCATGCAAAATTGTAAACCCACTACCTTCTGATTTTAAGGTGTCCGCTATCTCACGCAACTTTATTTAAAGGTCTTTCAAAAGTATTTTATAGACTTTTTTATACTTTCAGGAACAATTGCCGATTTTGGGCGATCAAAGCGTTCAGCATTAACGATGTTTGTACAACCACCTTTAAATTCAGCTTATCAGTCAATAATAGTTGATTTCTTTGGTGCAGAGGCACCATAACGCTTATCACACCATTGTTTGGCTTCAACAGTATTTTTCCCCATCAAAAAACAATGTTTAATCAACACACGAAACTCTTTTTTATCCATCGTTTTGAAGATTACAAAACTGGGGGTCACTAAAACCACTGTAATCTGTAAACAAATTATCAGAATGTCATGAAATTTTTAAAAGTATCGTTTGAAGGATGCTACTATTCAAAATTATATGGGTCTGTCAACAGTGTTGTCATTTATGTGTCAAACAGGAGACTTATTGAATGATGTGTTAATATATAGCAACGAACACATCTGAGATGAACTTTAATATTGAAATATTGAACATGTTTATTACGGTGAATACCATAGAGATAAAAAAATTAATTGGGAGAAGAAAGGATCATAAAATGAAATATTTCTCAAATCTCAATACAAAATATTAAATTTTTATTTTTTTTAATGAAAGAAAAGCTGTATCCTGTTGATTAATTTAATCTGTCTAAAATTCTAAAAAGTCTTTTTAAAAAAATGACATAATAAATAACAAAATTCACAATAATATTTCTTAAAAAATGTAACTTTTTATAAATAATAAATAGCTATCTTTTTAATAAAATATTTCAAAAGAATATTTTTCAATAAATGAAAAAAATATTTATTTTTATCATTAAATAATTATTTCTTAAAATAAATAGATGAAATTTAATTGAAAAAAATACTAATAATTTCTCAGTTGGATTTTTAGAATGAAGGAAAAAATATAACAGTTTTTTCAGTGTGAAAAAAAAAAAAAAAATGTACATTATTTTCCCTTAATAAATAACATTTAAATAACTATAATAAGTAACAAAATCTAAAATAATCTTTCTAAAAGATGTTTATTTATTATTTACTAAAAGTTATATCTTTTTTAATAAAATATTTCAAAAAATATTATTTAGTAGAGAAAGAAAAAATTATTTATTTCAATTAAAATAACTATTTCTTAAAATAATTAAAAATACTAATAATTTTTAGTCGGATTTTTAGAATGAAGGAAAAACATAAAATTTTTTTTCCAAATGAGAAAAAAATTAATTAATTAATTAACATTTTGCAGTGAACTTATAAAATGAAGCAATAGTCAAGATTCGCAAGTGCATCTTTAACATTAATAATGCATTATATTCAGAATTTTTTGAAATTCATACAAATATGTTATAGTTAATAACGATGTAAATATATAAATTATTTACGAATCCTTTATCATATATTTTATATGTATTATCATGTATTATTAATGAATTTATATTACGATGTAAATATATAATAATAAATTCATTAACAATCCTATTAAAGAACAATTATTTTATCAAGAAGATACATTTATAAAATATTTTTATTTGTAAGCTTTTCTATAAATGCCATTATTTGAAGCCTTCTAAAAATATTATTTTTCCTGAAACGCTAAAATATGAACTATTTTCCCTACAGATGTGTTTTTAACAATAAAATTTATGCAAATATATTTTAAATATGCAAAATCCAAGATACAGTCGTCTTAACAAGATCGATAGAAAAATGATTCAAAGACTGAATAATATTAAATATTCACGATTAGAAGTACGTTTTCAAGTGAAGAGAATAATAATAATATTTGACAGGACGATATTTCTCACGGGAAAATATATTTCGATAAATGCAGTCCAAAATGGCATTCAGTTAGTCTTGCTCGAAGAAATATAAATCGAATTTTGCCATTTCGAACCACACAAAAACTTGGCGTCTCAACTTTTAAAAGCAGCTTAATATTATAAAAAAAAACCTTCTAAAATGCAGGAAAAGAATGTTTTCTCTCTTCTTTAAAAATAGCTTTATATAAAACATCTGTTGCCGCAGAAAGTCCTTTTTCGAATGCATGCTTCAGTAGCAAAACTTAAAATGACAGAAAAATGGCGCTGGTAGATTAGCATACATTATTTCCATGTTTTCTTTAAATCCTATTACAACAAATACGTAGAATAAGTAGGATTTTCTAAAAGAATTCTTTTAGCTAATGCTCGAATCAGAATGCAAGTTGACTTCGAATATTCGTATTCGTATCGTTTTGGAAAACAATTATTGGAATTGTTTATAAATATGAAATTCAAGTAATAGATAAAAAAGTTTTCTAAGAATGAAAATGTTTTAAGAATTTATGTTTATATAAAATTATAACACTACTAGAAGTTAAAATTTGAAGATTTTTTGTAAGAAGCAGAAAAAGTAAATAATACTTATATTTAATGCCAGACACATCTTTTAATTTAATGAACATTTTAGTAAATATTTTTTTGTCATAAACAGTTTGGCCTTTTTTTATATAATATAAAATGTATAACCTGATGTTTTTCGAAATCAGTAAATAAAAGTTTATGGGCTTTAGTAAGTTTCGTAAATATATATATATATATATTATTTCGTTGCATTTAAACATTAAAATGATATAATTTTAATATATTATTCATTTTAATATTCATTATTTTAATTCTATTGCACATAAATAATGCAGATATTAATAAAACTTGAAAAAGAATTGGATTTGTAAGTGTTGAAGTTTTTAAATTAGAAGAAAAAGACACACACACACAAATATTTTGCTTTATATAAATAATAGGTAAATAATTGACTGTGATTATTAATAAATTATAAGTTGAACAATTTCGGATTAATAATTTTTAATTAAATAATCAAAACGAAATTTTTTTTCTTAAATAAAAAAATTCCAAAAAATTGATAACAATCTTTTTTAAGATTTTTATCGATTTTTTCTGTAAAATGTAGGTCCATAATTAATCTTCATTGAATAATTCGTTAAAAGAATAATAATTATGAACCAATAAGATATGCAGTTGGTATCTATCCAATTATTTCAGAGAAATTAAATCGTTATGAAAACTACAACTGGCGCTTTAAATTCAAAAAATTTTCAATTCAGTTTTTAGAAAATTACTAGAGGACCCGGCCACGCGTTGCTGTGGCTTTCTTGTATTTCGTTCAATTATTAGATACTATAATTGGTATTGTTAAGTAAGTGATTGGTAAAGAATGATGAAAAGATCAAATTAAGCTTCAACGAATAGAAAATATTTAATTTTTATTAATTTAATGAATGAGGTAGATAATGTTGATTTTTAAGATTGTTTTATAATTATTTTACCTAATTTAATTTTTAATAATCATTACATTCATTTAACTAAGAACTAAGCCATGAACAATATTTCTTGTTAGTCTGTCTTTCGTCAAAATAAATAAATTCGATGGTTTTCGAACACGTGAGCATGCAACATACAGCTGTCCATGGGAGAAACACGGATTCTGAGGTTAGATTTTTTTTGGTGGTCTTTTACTGAAATTGATAATTGAAAAAATACAATACAATTAAAATAAAATCGGGATATAATAAGAAAAGACTTTAAAAAAAATTCACAATAAAATAAAAATGCAAACGATCGTTTAAGATACACGAACACCTTCGAAGGAATTTTTTTGAAATTTTTATCTTTGTACACATTTTTGGATTGAATGTATCTAAAAACTAATGATTTCACATAAAAAAATTTCATTATTATTTTTTTTAATTTTTATAAGCTAAAATAAGGGTAAAAATGGCTAAAAGTTGATACTGTTACAAAACCTGAAATCAAATCAATATTTTTTGAATTTCTGAGTTTGTATTTGTTTGTACTAACATTTTACAGTGAATAGACCTCTGGTAAATTTATATCTTTATTATTTATTATTTTGTGCTAGTTTAAATGCTGTCGACACAAAATTCTTCCAAAATTTGCATGTAATTCCAAGTTTAACAATTAAAATAAAAAATATTTATGTAGCTATAATCATTTCCCTGTAAATATTTATGAAAAAACATAAATACAAAGTTTTGTAGCATTTGGATCAAAATTACTTGTGTTATGGTGTTTCACATGAAAACAAAAAGCATAAAAATTCATTCTGAGAAAAAGCTAAAAACAACTTTTAATTAGATATATTACTTTTAAAAATGCTGTAAATATATTAAAATGCCATTGAATTATCAAGTTCATAGTCTTATTTATTAAAAATATAGTTTTATTTTTTCCTTAAAGCTGTATATATTTTCTGAGCTTTGTTTTGAAAAAGTTAAAATTTGCTCGACAAAATGTTTTTTTACAACTTCCTGCTATTTGCAAAGGCTTTTTAAAATGAAATGACTTGAATTTAAAATATTTAGCCTTTTTGCAAGTGTTTTGATTAAATATATTCAAAACCTTTGAATTTCACATAAAAATATCAACTTTAACTATTTTTTATACAATTTATTCTTTAAAATATGGATAAACATTGCAAAAATGTGATATTGTTGCAAAACTTTATAATTCAAAAATAAATAAAACATGAATAGATTTTTCCTTTGCAAGTATTTTTATGCTGGGAATATCCTTATGTAGGTAATATACTGTTTTCAAATTTATATCTCAATTATTTATACATTTTTGTATGCTTAAAGTTTGTCGACACAAACTTTTTTTTACAAATTTACAGAAATTCTTAGTTTAAAAATAATTTATGAATTTAAGTTAATTTCCATGTACTATTCCTTTCATACATTTAAAGAAAACTTTTACATGAAGTTTCAAAGCATTTAGAAAAGAAATATTTTTATTATGATGTTTTGAATGAATACAAAATGTATAAAAATTCAAATAAGAAATAATTAAAACCAACTTTTAAATGTAAATAAAAACAAATGTACATACATAAAAATGTTATTGAGCTTTAAATTCTCCTTTATTATAAACACTTATTTATTTATTTATTTTTTTTTTTAAATAACTTCCAACTTAAAAGTACCATTTATCAATTTTTCTTCGCCAATATTCAAATCACTCAAATTAATAACTCAAATTCTTTGTTTTTCAAATAACAAAAGTTTTTAAAATAAAATTTCCTTGATTTTCAACTTGCAACTATTATAATACCTTTTATAAAATTGTAATGTTATCATTATATCAAATAATTGCAGAGTTTACTTCATTTTCACACTTTTCAAAAAATCCTTAAAATTCATCATCTTTCTTTAAAATTATATTGTCTATATTATATTATCTTGTTAGATCACATTTTATTTTAGAATTCTTAATCAAACACAACACATGTTGACAAACTTTAAGCATAGAAAAGTTCAATATTTTAATTCGCAATTTTTCATTCAATATATTTTATTCCAATTCAAATTCAAACTTAGAAAATAAAAAAAAATATTGATAATCAAATCAGGTAATACTTACATACATTTGATTTATTTCTCATAGAAATAATATAAATTTCATACAATATAATTTTTACAAAATTTAAAGTAGCAAATAAAACAATAATATTCAGAACATGAGAATTTTACGTTTATGTAGTACAGGCATGGAGACACGGCGCCATCTAACGTACCTTTTATTGTGGTATGTCATTCGTCTGTGGTGGAAACAAACTTTTTACTCCAACGATGAAATTAGTGCAAATAAGAATTCTGCAATTAATTATCGAAATAGCAATAAAATGGTCATTATATTATTCGAAAAATAAAGCTACGAATTCCTCTAATTGCAGTATTGCAACCCTAAAGAAATTGGCAGAAAATTGGCGGAAATTCAGGGTTGCAAGATTGGTGACTTCCTCAATGGTAGATTTTAACCGATTTTGCAATTAAATACGAAAAAAATCTGAATAAAAACTATCCTATTTCTCAAGTTGGAACAAAACACACATTTAAAAAAAAAAAAGTTAAAATCGGATGGTTAGTTTCGGAGTTCATCGCGAACAAACATCGTGACACGGGAATTATATATAATAGATTTATATTTAACTTTTATATAAAATTAATTTACAGTTATAATTGCATTCTTTGTTTAAAAATAATAATTGATTCTCTTTTACTAATGCAATGTTAATTAACTGCAAAAAAATTAAATCACGACCACACCAAATTTTTCACTTTCTAAATTTATTTTGCCCAAACTATTGATTACGGTCTGCAAGGGATTTTTTTTAATTTAATTATTTATTTATTTATTTTTTAAATTAAACAAATCTTCGAATTTTCTTGGAAAAAACTTAAATTACAAACAATTCGTTTTTCACTCCAGAATATTATGCCTTAGGCCGATTAAATAAACGTTCTACTCAAAAAAAAAAAAAAAAAAAAAAAAAACTTTTTTTTTTTTATATCATTATTGGAAACCAAAGGAGACCAACGTACTCTAATAAAGAGAGAGCACTTGCAGCTATGCTCGATATTAATAAGAAAGAAAGAAAAAAAGGATCTGTAGTCAATCGATTACTCCTCTGTGTCATTAGGGGTAAATCAATTACTCGAGTCCTTTTTTACATTAATTTTTTTTGTCCAGGGGATTCATTTAGTATTTGGTGCTATATTTTCTCCCCCCCAACAAATACGAGTTTGTTTTGTGCGAGTGATTAATCTTTTATTCCCGACTCCTTGTAGCGGACATAGCTAGAGAGTAGAAGGGCTCAGGTTTGAATCCTCTCATGGTGTTCGCTACAATCACTACTTTCGGAAACAATGAGACTTGATGACGATTGCAACAATATGTTGAAGATTCGCGCTCATTAGTCAGGCTTTCTGGTGGTAGTTTTCCAGAGTTTCTCTGATTCGACACCCAAACCTCGGAGCAGTTGTCTCTGGAAGTCCCTACTTGACTACCCTCGTCCGTGGGTTGTTCATGTTAAACATTTTTTTTCGTTCTAATGCAGCTGGCAAACACTTAGAGAATTGGTTATTTGTAGTAATGGGATGCTATAATATCAGGAGGGCCATTTATTGGATTCTTTTTAATTTGCATGTTATTTTGACATCCCTCTGCTGTTTTCTTTTTGAATTAATTTTTATTCATAATATATAATATATTATATATTATGACAGACGTTACTCACTTAGCACAGACGTTACTCACTTAGCACTACCCAGGAGGTGCGTGCAGCTTCAAGATAAGTTGCGAACGCGGAGTGACAATACCGCCGCAATGCTCTACGATCCTATTAGACCGGGACCTACTGTTTAAAGTGGATTCCGAACCACTACAAACATCCATGGCACCGCCGGGACTCGATCCCGAAACCTGTGGTACCGAGCGCTAGCCACTCGGCCATTCAGGCCCTTCGTGTTAGACATCATCGGAACGATTATCCATGCCCATCGATAAACAATGAAAGCGCAATTTTTTGTTTATTTTCCTAATGTAAGGTCGCCTTAATAACACACTGGATTTATGGAAAAATGAATTCAAGGTAGTCAATTGCACGAGCCACAAACTACTTAATTATTAAATATTTGTATTACTATTAATAAAGCATTGCAAATAAAATAGCTCATTTTTTAGGCAAATGCTTTGTGCTATCTGAGTAGCTTAGTCTGTCAGAGAACGAAAACTCTAATTCACTGATGGCGCGTCGTCGCAGCTACTATTTTTAGGAACAGGGAGACGATGAATATGACACTACATCTCGCATGGCTTTTTGGATTTTCTGTCCTACAATATGCAAGTGCAGGGCACAGTTATTACTGAAAGTATTACGGAATGATTATATACTGTTCTGACATACTTGTCTTATTGAAGTACGAGATTATAAATAAAAAAATATATAAATATAAAAAATATTAAAAAAAAATAAAAAATATAATATGATAGAAAAAATATATATAATATATGACATATATTATATTATAATAAATATAAATATATATATATATATATATAATATAAAAACCCTACAGATTTAATGTAGAAAACAGTATGTTAAATCAGAATATTTTATAATTTTACTTTTTTAAACAAATATCTTAACAAATTTAAGAGGTTTCCTTTATGAGAAACTTCAACTTTTATATGGTGCCAATGGCGAGCCCGCGCAAATGATGCACTAGCTACACATCTGCCTTCCTAGTGATGAATGAAATTAAGAACTTTCGTTAATAATGTACTGATCTGAACGCACTAATACACTAGTACGGATCATTTTTTCAATTCATTCTATTAGCACACACTCTCCCCCTCTATATATCTTGTTCACATTTTCAATCGTAAATAAAGTACTTTTTATTCATCCACTCAACTTCAAATACATTTTTTTTTTTTAACTTGTAGTGGAGGACACTGGATGTGAATACAGCTTTTTCGAATATTAATTCAGTAATTAAATTTAATTCATTCATTTTAGTTTTATTTAGATTTAAGTTGCATGTATCCACCAATAGATGGGGCCAGATGAACTTAAAAAAATGAATGAAAATTATTTGTAAATGACTTTCTGCAATAGAGTGAAAAAAAAAAAGTATGAATTGACTTTAAAATTTTTTTTTCATAGTACTTGTTTTTCTTTTCTTCGCCCCTCACTCACGTACCTAGGACTATATAGGCCCTAACAGTTAAGAAGGAATATCGATGGGCCTCGTGTATACCACGAACATCCTACCGACAGGTGGTGGGGAGGAGGCATCACGTTGACTACTGCCTAGGCGTCACGGTTGCCAGTTTGGAACAAACATAATCCTCACGTGATTTGCACTTTAACATATGCGACGATAATTTGGCGTTGTTCGGCGACTATCTTGAATCTTGGTCATTATTACACTATGCTATTGGCGCGAAAAGATAAAATGGCCTGCTATCATACAGCGATTTTCAATAGAAATGGGTCATTTTTTTTTCAGACGTAAATAAATGTAGATTTAATTTTTCTAAATATTTGTCAATTATATCCCATTAATAAATTCCCTTCCCCCCAAAAAAAAATTATTAAAAATAAAATATTCCTTTATATGAACTTTTTGTAATGTTCTACTCTATTTCGTACAAAATAATCGAAGTTGTAAACAAAATAACTTTATTATCTTTTATATGCACATAGTTCAATTAATGTAAGAATTTCTCGGAATGTTCAGACGTAACATGTCTTAATAAATTAGCTCGGGGAAAAGCATCCAAAGAGTGATGTAGCGGCAGTTTTAGCACTAAAAGAATGGGAAATGTTTGCCCCAACTTTTTATTCCTTTAGAATAGATTGGTTTGTAGATCTACGGTCATTTTGAGAACACTCTGGGCTAATTAGACCGGGACGTATAGTTTAACGTGGAACGCGCGCTATTATATTATTAGAGAGTTTTTGCATACCGTATTTCGGACGTCCGTTAGCTTTTTCTCCCTAGCGCGCATGCTCATAAGAATTTGCGCAGGCGTATCTGTAATAATGTTTCCTACTGAGCATGCGCGCTAGGGAGAAAAAGCTAACGGACATCCGAAATACGGTATGCAAAAACTCTCTATTATCTTATGGTTAAAACTTGTTATTAAAACAATGTGGTTTCTATTCGCATATAAGAAGAAAAAAAAATGAAACAAGACAGTTATAACAACAATGTCTTATGACATTACATGCAGGATTCATTTTACATTAAAAATTATCATTACATTTCCGCACAAGTAATTGTGCACATTATATTTTCTTTTAAACCTGACTTCTGAGTACACTAATTTTGAGTCCAAAAAAAAAATTATAAATTATTAAGAGGAAAAATGTCGAATAAAACACCAAATGACATTTAATGATGAAAAAGAATCGGAGACCAGATTGGGAAAATCATTACTGCATAAATATGAGCTTTAAGTACATTTAAATCTCCTCAGGATAGAAGAAATGTAGATACTCATTGTATCTCGACCCCTGATCGCATGGAAAACACACTTGAAAGTTGTCTATTATATATTTATTTCACTAGTATACGTTAACGACAAGTTAATCATGAATAACACAACAGAGCAAAAAGTAAATGATATTACAGTGATTTAATAAGATTGTAGTATTTGGTTCAATCTTTGTAGTTACAGAGCGCAAAACTGATAGATTAAATGGTTTTGGTGGAACCATTTTTTGAATATTCATGTATAGCTTAAAAATATATAATTGCATTGATTAGCACAGCTGCATGGTTGGGCAACTTCAAAATGGAGCATGTTCTTGGTAATGCCACAAAATATTCAATGACTTCTTGAAACAAACATGTGACGCAGGCTAATTGTCAATAAAATAGAAATTCTTGTATTAAAAGGGTGTTAAGGCTAAGAAAAAAGCAATCATAATAATGATAATATAGATACATCCAATGCTAGCATAATTAAAAAATTATTCTATATATATTTCTAATTTATTGCGGACTAAGAAAATATTTTTCTAATACTTTGTTTGAATTGTTAGTTTTTTAATAGACTAATTTTCGTCTTTCGTGTATGAATTTTTCATTAAAATATGAAAATCACTGATCTTCTAAAAATGTACATTTCATAATATTTTTTAAAAGAAAAAAAATGATGTAACCTAAAATAGACTGATAAATCGCAGAATTCCTTTATTGTAATAACTTCGTTTCGTAAGGGTACCTTTGGAATGAAACAAGCATTCCTTTCGCTTTTCCAAAAATTCATAAAGAGAAATATCAACGGACATTTTTTAACACCAAATTGGAAATGCATTTCATATAGACTATATTCAACCACCACTGATAAATTAGCAAGCGGCCAAGAGTCGGACGGATTCAAACCGAGGATCTTAATGGGCGAGATAGGTCATTTTGGAGGGATTTTAAATGCAATAAGAATAATTTTAATTTTTAATAACAGCTTTGAGGACTCGATATTAAAATAAAAACTAGTTATAAAGAATTTTCATTCTTATATATACGAGTATATATATATATATATATATTCCTTTTAAAACAATATATAAGCCACGTCTATCTGACAAACACCCCTAACAAGTAATCTCCTTCGTCCATTTATTTAATTTAATAAGATATTTACTATTCCACGGTTGGACTACACTGAGTAATTTTTTAAAAATAAGGCGCCAATTATTTTTTTCTACCAAGACGCATGCTAATTAATAGTCGAGCTGATTATCATCAACTTTAATAACACATAGTGCATTCCTCAAACAATTAGCCTCGACACCCGTTGCGATTACACCTTACTCTAAAAATGCATCTGACATCACATTCTTCTAATTTCTTCTCAGACAACTAGCGAACTGTCCTAGTCCACATTCTTTTCTGTCCCACACTCACATTCTTTTTGTTTCCGGTGGTGATCAGAGAGGAATGACCTCGTGCCACTTGGGTCAAAACATCACTTGGTGTGAAAACATACAGAAAAGTTGTATCCCCCATATACGATGAAATTAAGCATTAGTAGGGACCGACGAAAGTTGCTTAAGTTCGATGTGTCACTTTGGAAATAAATATATATCAATTTTGTTTAATGAGGGCCAAGGATTAATAGAAATAGTTTAACAAAAAAATATTTAACAAAATTGTAATTTTTAAAGCAGTCAACCCTTTATAATATTTCATTTCTAAAATTTTCCTCCCACTAAAACAATACCACATGTAGAAAATAGACCCTTTTCCGTCCAAAATTTTCTAATTTTACAGGAATAATAATAATAAAAATGCTTGGCAATGCACTACAATGCTTGGTAAACAAAGAAGGATTATTATTTTTCGGAATCGAAACACAGTAGAATAGATGAAATTTATAATTCAAATTAAAAAACAAAAACAAATTTAATAAAAAAATGTATTGATCAGTAAGAAGGAATAAATAGAGAAGTTGCTGATAATGAAGAAAAAATCCATGAAATTAATTAGGATTCTTTTTTAACGGTTCTGTACTTATAGAAGAGATAAATTGATTAAACCACAAAAATGATTTCTACAGTGACAATATTTATCAACAAATCCTAAATAATAACTTAATAAAAACTAGGAAAAAGAGAAGTAAGAATTTCTTGAACAAATGTTGTATAAAAGGCGTCTGCCAAATATATCTTCAAGGAAAGTCCTGCGGCCTGATGGCCGAGTGGTAAGCGCACCGGCGCTTGGTACCACAGGTTTCGGGTTCGAGTTCTTGTGGGGCCTCGGAATCCACTTTTAGCAGTAGGTCCGGGTCTATTTAGCCCTTGAGTGTACAAGATGACCATAGAGCGACTAACGAAACAAAAGCTTTGGTACCACAGGATTCAGGTTCGAATCCTGGCGGCGACATGTAAGTTTGTGAGTGTTTCGGAATCCAAGTTAAAATGTAGGTCGGGATCTATTTACTCCTCGTGTGCACACGATGACCGTAGAGCGACAAAACAAATCAAGGAAAGTCCAGAAATTCAAATTTAACAGATAAGAAAAAATTAAATTAAATAATAAAAAGTTTGAGTATAAATTTTTTTTTAATTGATGATTTTTTACGTTCAACTATTTAACGTTGACATTAAATAGTTGTTTTTTAAATAATAATAATAATAATAATAATAATAATAATAATAATAATAATAAACGCTTCCAATTCGAATTCGCGTCAGGCGGGTTCTTACTGCACTACAACAGGATTGATTAATAGCTGAAAGGTTTTATTCTATTCCATTCTCAAATTCTTGAAAGATAGAATCCAAAATTCAAACTCCCTATTTTTAGAAATGCATTATTCTTCGAATCAAAACAGGCAGCGTAGAAAAAAAAAAAAATAATAAATAATGTCTCCAGCTCGATCCTGTCACAGTTTGAAAAAAAATCTCCACCGAACTCATTTTTCAAGAGAAACAGCTTTCACTTCCCAAAGCACTTACCTCCTCCGCGGCCACATAACACCCGCCAACACGATTTGAAAGTCAATCCAATATCTCAACACACGCCGAACGTTCTACACTCTCTCTCTCTCTTTATATTAGTATTATTACCATCCTTCATATAGATATATTTATAGTGTCGGTGTCTTTCAACCTCCCCTTTCCGAAAAGATGGAACAAACTGCCGAAAAGGTTCCAAAAGAATGAAATAATAGAAGAAAAAAAAGAAGAGCGTTTTTTGTTCGTTATTCCATAAAACTGATATGACACCGTTTAAAAGGAATCATGACAAGCCCCAGGGAAATGAGACTGTCACCGTAACTGAGAAGGGGGTGGACGAGGAGAGGGGGGCAGACAGAATGATTTCCTTGCAAACGATACTGGCGTTGTCTTCCCGCCATTTTAGAAAAGAGAATTCGGAAGGACAAAGGAGGTTCTTTTGCGGGGGAAAAAAGCTGTTCCTTTTGAAGTCCAGAGTTATTAAGGCGGCCGCGTAAAAACACGTTATATCGTCGACTTGAAAAGATTTTCGGCGATACGTCTTGTGAAGACAGTAATCGAATATTGAGGAATAAAATATTTTCGTTTAAAGCGATTTTTATGGGCCCTTGCAACTGAAAAATTGCGATTCCTTATTTAATGGAATTGCATCTAAAAAGTTTTAAAAAATTTTCATAATTTTTTCACGAGAATTTCTAAACAAATAATAGTAATAATTTTTACAAAAGTTAAATTTCAAAGAGATTGTTAAATTAAAAAGTAAGGCCTTTCACCATTTTTAATTTTAAAAAAAAAGCATTTTACACTGAAGTGACGAAAGTCATGGGATAGCAATATGCAAATTTTCAGATCGCAGTAGCATCGCGTAGAACAGGTATAAATGCGCAGTGCTTTCGCAGAGCTTTCGCAGAGCTTTCATTTCTGTTCAAGTTATTCATGTGAAGAGGTTTTGACGTGATGATGACCGCACGACGGGAATTAACAGACTTTGAACGCGGAATGTTAGTTGCAGCTAGACGCAGGGGTCATGCCCTTTCGGAAATCGTTAGGGAATTCAACATTCCCAGATCCACTGTGTCAAGAGTATGAAATTTCAGGCATAATATCCCATCATGGACAGCGCAGTGGTCGACCGCCTGCACTTAACGACCGAGACCGGCGACGTCTGCAAAGAGTCGTAAATTCTAACAGACAAGCAAATAACCGCAGAAATCAATGTGGGACGTACAAGGGACTTGTCTGTTAGAACTGTGCTGAGAAATTTGGCTTTCTTGGGCTATTCCAGCAGAAGACCGACTCGAGTACCTTTACTGACAGAACGACATCGCTTGCAGCGACTCTCGTGGGCACGTGAGCATATCGGTTGGTCCCTAGATGAATAGAAAACCGTAGCCTGGTCCGATGAGTCACGATTTCAGTTGGTACGAGCTGATGGTATGGTTCGAGTGTGGCGCAGACCCCACAAAGCCATGGACCCAAACTGTCAGCAAGGCACTGTTCAAGCTGGTGGTGGCTCCGTAATGGTGTGGGCTGTTTTTTCATGGCATGGACTTGCTCCTCTGGTGCGACTGGACCGAACATTGACTGGAAATGCTTATGTTCAGCTACTTGGAGATCACTTGCAGCCCTTCATGGACTTCATGTACCCAAACAACGAAGGGATTTTTATGGATGACAATGCGCCGTGTCACCGGGCCGCAACTGTTCGCGATTGGTTTGAAGAACATTCTGGACAATTCCAACGAATGATCTCGCCACCTAGATCGCCCGACATGAATCCCATCGAGCATTTATGGGACATCATCGAGCATTTATGGGACATCATCGAGAGGTCTCTTCGTGCCCAGAATCCTGCACCATCAACGCTTTCACAATTATGGACGTCTATCGAGACAGCATGGCTCAATATTCCTGCAGAAGACTTCCAACGACTTGTTGAGTCCATGCCACGTCGAGTTGCTGCACTTCGCCGGGAGAAAGGAGGGCCGACACGATATTAATAGGTATCCCATGACTTTTGTCACTTCAGTGTATAAAAGTAATACAAATGCAGGGGCCTGATGACAAAGTGACTAGCTCTTTGGCACTCGGTGACATGTTTCGGGTTCGAGTCCCAACGGTGCCCTGAATGTTTGTAGAGGTTTCGAATCCACTATAAACAGTAATTCTCGGACTAATACGACTGTAGGGCGTAGGCCTATTACTACACCACACCACATCACTGTGCCTTGAGCTGAGATGCCACAGTTGATACAGTTTGGGCATGATGTAAATTGAGAAGTCTGACTGGGCTCTGTGACACTCTACGGTCATAGGAGACCGGGACTTACGGATTGAAATGATTCCGAACCACTCACAAACATCCATGGCATCTTCGGGACTAGAACATGAAACCTGTGGCAATCAGCGCTAGTGGTTCGGCCATCAGGCTCCAGGGCATAGGTCTGACAACCCTATCCCTTTAAAAACATCTCTAAGAAGAAGAAAGAATATAAATACATGCAGCTTTTGAAAATAGATTTGTTATGGACGTTTTAAATGCCACATTTTTTTAAAAAAATTGCTTTTGGTACCATCGTGATGGCTTTCACTACAAATGAACAAATAATTGTTTTTTCTATATTATATAGTTACAAAATGGAAATGAAAAAATAGTTCAAATAAATACAAGGCCATCCTCAATAATGAAGAATTACCGTGACCGCATGCTACACAGCAATAGAACTTCGGCAATTTATGTCGAAAAACTCAATATTTTATTTAACCGTTAACGACATAATGACTAATGTCACAATGCCACAATGCAGCCTGTCCTGCTATATGCAGCAATAAAGAACGAATCTACAGAAATAATAATGCTGTTCGTGTCCTTATAGGCAATTTATGTCAAAAAAACTGTAGAATGTCTTCGTATAACCGTTAACGACTAATGCAACAATACGTCACATTTTTTAGGCAAACTGTTTCCAAGTCAAAACTTTAGGACGCCAACATTTTCTGTTTTTCAGATGTACAACAATTCATATAATGTTATACCGGCATAAATTTTATTTTGTGTATGATATAAATTTTGATGTGTAATACACTCATGTCCATAAATTAAGGATAATTCAGAATCACACAGAAATTGAATTCTAAAATAAAAATTTCACCTGTAAAATTATCACACACATCTTGAAGAAGAATATGCAAATTACAGAAAATCACCAGATGGCGCGGATAGTACGTCACAATGACGAGAGTGTAAGAGAGGGGTATATAAGGAATGGTGGCAAGGAAGTAAAATTGTTCACAAGCGCTTTAAAAACCTTTCAGTGCAATAACCGCATAGTTATGGCACAAAGGAAGCATTTGGATGATTTTTTACGTGGTAGAATTATCGGACGACTGGAATGTGGACGTACCCAGCTGGAAGTATCTGAGGAACTTGGAATCGCCCAGAGTGTCATCTCCAGGCTTTGGCAACGATTCCAAGATGATGGTAATGTGAGTAGATGTTACAGCACAGGTCGCCCCTGAGTTACAACGCCGAATGAGGACCGGTATTTAGCAGTTACTGCCAAAAGAAACAGACGGAGCACAGCATCAGACCTGTCTCGTCAGCTCTCTTCAGCTACCGGTACGACAGTTTCAAGGCAGACCATGTACAGACGCTTAGGGCACATTGGTCTATATGCTCGTAGGCCTGTCCGATGTGTTCCACTTACAGCAACTCACTGTCGCCTGCGATTAACCTGGAGTAGAGATTATGCATTGTGGACACCGCAACAGTGGTCTTGTGTGATGTTTTTCGACGAGTCCAGGTTTAGTTTGCAGTCTGATTCTCGCCGGACTTTCATATGCAGAGCGCCAGGTACCCGTTACCACCAAGAAAACATCATTGAACGACACCGTTACGGTGGTGCAGGATGGCTCGTTTGGGGAGGAATTATTCTTGGTTCCAGAACTGACCTGAATGTTCAGAGTGTAACGATGACAGGCCACATCTATCGGGATGTCATTCTGGAACAACATGTACGTTTGTTTCGGGGCGCCATGGGTGCTGAATTTCTGTTTATGGATGACAACGCCCGTCCTCACAGTGCAAACATTGTAAACGAATGCCTTCAATTGGAGGATATCACCCGTATGGATTGGCCAGCATACTCACCGGACTTGAATCCAATACAGCATGTGTGGGATATGCTTGGCCGACGAATTGCAGCCCGTCAATTCCCTTTTAATCCCACCTGTCAACCGGAACTTCGGAGGGCATTGCTTGATGAGTGGTGTAATATTCCCCAAGATCAGATTGATAATTTGATACTCAGCATGCCTAGGCGTTGTAATCATCGTATCCGGCATCGTCCGGGAGACATACGCCATATTAACCATCGTACTAACCATGTTATGCTTTTTTTTGTAAATAGGTTCTTTTTTGAAATTTGCACCAGGGAGTAAAAATCGCAATTTTTATTAATTATGTCAAATATATAGCATCTTTTTTGCTCTTTACCTTTTGTTTAATAAATAGACTTTACAAATAAGTCAAATTTGTTTTGCTTCTGTCTCTTTCTTTGCCTGAACTTAATTATCCTTAATTTATGGACATGAGTGTATATCAGAAATCTTCAATATTAAGTGTTTTATGTATTAAAAGCTTTGGTTTTAGTTATCTCTTTGCCCCTTGATAAAATTGACAGAAATTATAAATTCAGAGTTAATGAATGATATCAGGGGCTGGACATCTAGTTAAAAGGTGTTTAAGGTGACAATAAGGATAACAGTTTTCTAGGAAATGAAGACAAAATTAGATGAAGATTTATTCAATGGTTGGGTGCAGCTTTGCTGAGATAGTGCTACTTTTAGGAGAGTGTGTTTGCAGCAGTAGAGGTCCTTACGCCTTCTTATAAAGTCCAATTGAGATTTATTTATGTGATATAGAAAAACCGACCAACTGAGGCCCACCACGGGCCTTGTTCAGGGGATGGACGGAGACAAACGATCGATGAATTGTGGGCAGATCTATGGAACGGGAGAAAGGATGAAGCCAATGATGAGCCCAAAACCAATGAGGGACAGGAGGCATTTACTAAATGAAAGTGCTGACTAATTATTGAGAACCAACGTTTGTTTAAAAAGGCAAGAAATGAAATACAGACAGACAATTGAAAAAAATAGTCAACTGAAAATAGTTGTAATATAGTAGTGAGAATATCTAAGTACCTGGGGCCTCGAAATCAGCAAGAAAGGTTTGAAAGCCATCACCAACATTAAAAAAGATCGATCCTTAATGAATTTGACCAAACTTCTCTATACATGAGACACTATTTTCAAAATTAAACTTTATTTAATAGACTCTCAATGCTTTGCAGTGCATAGTTAAAAATTATGGTTATAACTTTGTGGCTTCTTCAAAGATATTCACCAAACTGGGAAAAGAGATTCTTATGGATACGTTCAAGAAACTCTCCCTCGCGTCGTCAACCATTGGAAAATTCATTCCCAAGCTTGGCAGTTACGCCATAATGCAATTGTTGAACAGATCAAAAAGGCAGCTGAGGGAAGATAACCTTGAGATTAACATTGATCTTTGAAAATCAGAGGTTTGGGTCTAAAGGCAAACGATCCGACCTAGTGTTCAAGCAAATTAACGACGTCTTTATTGTCGATGTGACCATCCCATTCGTGAACAAACCTTCGAGCTTTGACGACTCTAAAGACAAAAAACGGGAACACCTTGTTGATGAAATAAAACAATCATATGGCTCTACTATTGCTGTTCCTTTCATTATTGGTGCATAGGACCCTGAGAATGACTCGTTTGTAAGAAAATTTCCCTCTATGTCCCTCTTCAGAGAACTTTGTGTTTCGGACACAATCAGGTGGTCCAGGGACATTTACGTGGCGTTGTTGTCAGCATAATATGGAAAACCCTTATGACGATATGTTCTCCCGTCAAAGACTTGACCATGCCCTTAACTTAAGTCTCTTCATTTTCCCACGACATTTGCTCATTTATTCAATGTTGACCTTATAATTGTGTAATTAATTTGTATGTATATAATCTATATTTTTGTATTTTATGTTTTAATTAAAATATGTGCCTGAGAACACAGTCTCTATCGTAAAGAACATCTACTTGACAGAAACCCGTTCAGTCCTTATGGCTATAACGATACTCACATCTTACAGAAATTAATATTAATTGTATATCCTACTAGTTATTATAATTAATCAATTGAATGCAAAACGGACATATAATGTGTTATAAAATTATTATGACTTCGTTATTTGGGCTTCTTTACGTATTTGATCAGTCTTTTCCATTTTACACACCGTATGCTACTATAATGCTCTTGAGACAATATGTTTCTATTGTGGGTGGATGGCAAATATAACAACTGGCATACAACTTTTTCTTTATTTAATGCATTATACATGCATTAAATAAAGAAAAACTGCATTTTAATTAAAATGACGCTAATCGCCTAAAATCTAAATAAATCATCATTTTATTTCAAATAAATGTTTTGAATAACTTATTTTGTGAGTTTGTTTTCCTTCTTTATTTTCTCAAGTCTCTGAGGAAGCCCCTTTGGAATCTGCTTCAATTAAAATTGTGGCGTTAGCGTCAACTAATTTATGGGTACGAAGTAGAAGCTTTTAGCCTTTTTATACTATTTTTTATATTTTATTGTGATTTTGGGGTTATTTCAGTAATAAGGATATTTGTTAAGGAATGATTCGTTTGATTTGTTTTTCAGTTATATTAGATATCAATACTATATGATATAAGTCATCATCATCACGAATAACACGACAGCCTAGTAGTGGGCCAAGCTTTTCCTTTGAAGAGATTTCAATGCATTCCTCTGGATGACAAGGGTCTTGCAATTCTTAACCCTTAAAGCTCACGAAGGCGACAAGATGCAAGCGAAAAAATTTGACCAATCACTAGCCTCACCGCAGTCGCCTGAAACCGGTTTGCAGTCCTCCGCTTGGAGTTGAACAACTTTCAACTCGAAGCGGTTTTTCACTAGGCTTAATGCTATTTCTGACGTTTCGCTGTGAAGGGGTCGAAAAAATTTTGTCGCTTGCCTCTTGAATCTTCACGTCTCTCGCCTTGGTGGGAACGAGCCTTTAGTACAACAGAATCCTTCTCAACTGCGTCTATCTATCGCAACCTAGGTCGTCCTCTTCCTCTTTGTCCCTGTGGCTTTGTCAAAAAAAAAAAGCCTTTCTTACAGTGTTTAAATCCTTCATTCTAAATACATGAGCAGCCCAATTTAATCTATTTATGTTAATAAATTTTATAATAACTGGATCTTTATAGCATTTATAAATTTCTGCGTTGTACTATCTTCTCCAACAATCACTTTCCTTAACACCTCCAAGAATAGCCCTTAAAAGTCTTCCGTTCAAATATACCTCATCAGATCTTGCCATAGTTTCAGAGCCCTAGACTAAAATAGGTCTCATAAGGGTTTTATATAGGAAGAATTTAGTTTTTCTGCATATGAACTGGGATTTAAACAGATTTCTTAACCCAAAAAAGGCCTTATTAGCAGACACAATTCTGTTTTTTCAATTCCTTCTGTTAGCTCACACTCTGCCTATATATATCTTGTTCACATTTTCAATCGTTCATCAAATACTTTTTATTCATCCACTCGAGTTCAAATACATTTTTTTGAACTTGTAGTGGAGGACACTGGATGTTAATACAGTTTTTTCCAAATATTAATTCAGTAATTACATTTAATTCATTAATTTTTTTTTTTTTTTAGATTTAAGTTGCATATATTTAATAATAGATGGCGCCAGATGTAAGAGGAAATTTCAACTTTATTTGTAAAGGACTTTTCAGAAATAGAGTGAAAAAAAAGTAGGAATTGACTTAAAAATTTTTTTTTTTATATTACATGTTTGTTTCAGGTAAGATATTATTTTGACAATTAATTTCTGAATATTATATAAGCTGATAAAAATATAACAAAAATAGACGGTAGAGCGGCATTCGGACGAGTGTATTGCATCTCAAGTAAGTCGATCAAAAACCTGCAAACTTCGTACTTGGAAAAAAAAAAACTGCAATCAAAGAATATTTGTAGCAGCGGAAGAATTAGCAATATCAGAATGGGTGAACTCAAGCACGATACTTACTTGGGAATAAATGAAAGGAGCAATGGATGTATTGATTGTAAGCGGATTTATTAATTGTAACCAAGACAGAGAAATATTGGGCGAGTGCTTACATTTTTATAACTAAAGTTACACCGCTAAAAAGTCACGGAATGAAAGATTGGGAATGTTTCAATCGAAAATCGTTAAGTGGAACAGCCATAATTTGAATTATCTTTCATGTCTGGCTGCTCCTGTAGATAACGAATGCTCTCATAGAAAACACCTTTTTTCGTATGAATAAACTGTGGCGAAAAATCATGCTTCTTAAAGCGTATTTATTATGAAAGTAAACTTTGAAAAATCCTAACAAGAATTTCATTCTTATTTGAAATCAATACCAAAGATAATTAGTATATTTGTTCTTCATAAAACTGTAAGACCACACATTTATTTATTTTCGCGTGTTCATTTCTAATCTTTTCATTAATAAATAAAAACTTGCTGAAATATGTGCACCTTTATTTCAATACACTTAACAAATACTTAAAATTAGTAGACATCTCGTTTTGGAGGGAAAAAATTAATGGTGGAGGTATTAATGACCCCAACTGAAAAGAAAAATGCAGGTGAGGGGGTCTGATTACTGTCAATCATATAATAGCAATGAATTAAAAAATGTTGGACGTTTCGCAATCAAACTTTCATACAGTTTCGTTGATTCAAAAACCGAAAGTCTGATGCAACAGATTGAGCACTTGTGTAACATAGAACAGCGCAATAAAGGGCATCGAATCACTGTCCCTTCAGCATTTTTAACACGGATTTGATTTTTTAGCGCCATTTATACTCAAAACGCGTAAATAGTTTTAGTAATCCTGGAAAAAAAAATTGCAATTTCATGTCTCCTGTTCATGTTTTTTTTTTTTTTGTAATATCATTTACGCAAAATTGCAATTTGATTTTTCTATTCAAAACTTTTGTTTCCATTACTCTTATTCACATCTATTTGCATTGTGTTCGTTAGGTTTGCCGCTCTACAGTCATTTCGTGCACATTTTAGGCTAATAAGACGGAACCTACAGTTTAACGTGGACTCCGAACCGCCAACAAACATGCTTGCCACTGCCAGGATTTGAGCTTGAAGCTTGTCTATTATTGCTGCGATTCGTAACTGTTGTATTTTTCATTTCATTTATGGCTCTGTATAATTTTTATTGGGCTTTTTTTTATTTCGATCGCGATAGCTGAACATAAGCAATGTTTCAATTTTATAGTTGGCGACATTTTTATTGGGTGAAACATTTAGTTTAACTAAATGAAAAGTGGATCGTTATAATTCTAAATTAAATAGATTTGATAAGTGATATAATATCGTAGTTTTATTATCATTTAATGTTGAAATTATTTATCAGCTTAATTTACTTTAATTTTTTTAACATGTCATATACACATCACTATGACACGATACTGAAATTATCCCAAATTTAGCAAAGACTTTGTCAATAAGTGTTCTAAAACTAATTACATGCCATAAAATTAAGTAATATAATCCTTTTTTTAAACTTATTAATTCGTATAAGATCAAACATTAAAAAAATTTTTATTTATTTATTTTTTTTTGAATGACGAATATTTCTCCCCTTAAAATTCGAATAGCACAAAATAAGATGAATCTATTATTTTTAAATGCAAGCTAAGAATTTCTGGATTAATTCATCGAAATAAATAGCTATTATAAATTTTTACAAAATATATATATATATCTATATTAATGGACAGAATATTTGAAAAGAAATGACAAACTGGCAAAATAGAGTCAAGTTTTGCTCAAAATAATAATTATCTGCTAAGAATTAAAACTTAAAGATTTATAATTCTTTTCTTAATTGCTGAAACATTGTATTTGTTACAAGTTTTACGAATTGCGATTGCTGATATCTTAGTATGGGCCTGATAGACAAGTAACTAGAGGTCTGGAGCTCGGTGCTACAGAATGTTTTTCGAGTTCGAGTCCTTGCGCTGCCGTAGATGTTTGTAATGGTTCGGAATGACACTTTAAACCGTAGGTACCGGTCTAATAGGACTTCTGACCGTACCTTACCCCTTAAAGAAAACATCTGCTGTTTCGGAATCTGCTAGTAGACAGACGGCCATGGCCCAACATGGACCATGACCATGCCAGGGAATTTGTTAGTTTTCATATCTTTGTATATGCTATTTAATAAATTTTATATATATATTTCTTTTTGCTATTATTACTTTTGTCTATAAACACAAATTTTCAATGGATTTTAACACCTAGTTCAGACAACCTTCAAACTTTCATCGTTAATAACTATATTTAAACTTGATATAGTCCTGGAAGG
This sequence comes from Caerostris darwini, assembly GCA_021605075.1. Classification (NCBI taxonomy): domain Eukaryota; kingdom Metazoa; phylum Arthropoda; class Arachnida; order Araneae; family Araneidae; genus Caerostris; species Caerostris darwini. Next base: position 10,224 of record BPLQ01003853.1, on the reverse strand, counting down.
GCCTGAATGGCTGAGTGGCTAACGCTCTGGCGCTCGGTACCACAGGTTTCGGGTTCGAGTTCCGGAGGTGCCATGGATGATTGTAGTGGTTCGGAATCAGCTTTAAACCGTAGTCCCGGTCCTAATAGGATCGTAGGGGGCATTGTTACTCGGCGTCCGTGGCTTATCTTCAAGTGACGCGCGTCCCCTGGGTCATGCAAGCGCTTTCCTTAAGGCATCCAAGACCAAGCTGTCTAAGTGTTTGCTAGCTGCATTAGAAAGAATATAGCCCTGGAGTATCCCAAAGAGTTCAGTTTGAGGACAGTCTAACCACAGCAGTTTTTCATGTTTACATGAATGAGAGCAATAGATCATAAAATTTGAAAGTTTTTCCATTAGGTTCGAGAAGGAAGCCCCAGGTGCCACTTTTGGAGGCTTACATTCCAATTTGTGGTGGCAGCAAGACTAACGTTGATTCACTTCAGGGGTGGTCTTAATTTCTTTTAATTTTAATTTTAACTTTTTTTATTTATTTTTTTATCATTTACTAACCGTAAGCAGCCAATTAAAAATCGTAAATGTATCTATGAATTAAGATGTGGAGGTTGAGGGGTCTACCCCCATGGGTACTCCGTAATCGGCACGCCAGTTGCCAGGGGTGGTGTCTTTATAAAGTGCCAACCAGGTTCGCCACTTCGAAAGATGAACACGCAGCAATGCAAATGCCTTCATACAGAAAGATAATGGCTTCAATCATTAAATTTGTGAGGCCTGAATTACCGAGTGGCTAGCGCTCTGGCGCTCGGTATCACAGGTTTCGGGTTCGAGTCCCGGCGGTGCCATGGATGTTTGTAGTGGTTCGGAACCCACTTTAAACCGTCGGTCCCGGTCCTAATAGGATCGTAGTGCGTTGCGGGGGCATTGTTACTCCGCGTCCGTGGCTTATCTTCAAGTTACACGCGCCCCCTGGGTAATTTAAAGTGAGTAACATCTGTGCAGCGCTTGCCTTAAGGCATCCAAGACCAAGCTGTCTAAGTGTTTTCCTGCTGCATTAGAACAAAAAAAAATCCTTAAATTTGTAAGTGCATTTAGCATTTTTTTGCCCGTATAGAGATATTTTAAAAATTTTCAATGACACGGCGAATGCAATAAACATCTGGCATGGTAATTAAGTTCAAATATTTACTCTCTTCTTCACTGGCGCAACAGTCTCATGGTGGCCAAGGCCGTCTGCCAGTATGGCAAATTTCGAGACAAGATATGTTTTTCTTCATACGAGGTAGGTTTGTCAGCCCTACGCCCAACAGTTATAGCAGAACGTGGCCTACGGTTTAAAGTGGATTCTAAGCCACTACAAGCATCCATGGCACCACCAGCACTCTAACCCTGTAGCACCGAGCGCCACAGCGCTAGTCACTCGACTATCAAGCGCTTATAAGTACTACCCTGTGATTAAAATTAAAAAATAATATTTATACATATAAAAAAATTATTAAATTACAGCATTTTAAACACAGACATGATTTTTTTTTTAAATTAAAAAAAATATTTAAGCATTTAAAAAAATTATTAATTTATTCAATTTTATAGAATAATTTCATAGAATACCAAGAAGGTAGAAAAATTATCAACATAAAATACATATGATTGTTTTCAAAGTATGACATTTATGTTTTTTAAGCCGAATCTTAAATGCTAAAATTGTTTATTTAACTACATATTTCGGAGGAAATTAGTTTGCATTTTCATTTTACTTTAAATTTAGTATCAGAATAAGTTTATATCATTAAATTGTGAATGCTTATTTCCACAATGATATTTCCTAAGATCTGAAAATTCAATATTCTAATTCACTTTATCATAATCTAATTTAATTTCATTACGAGTCGCTTAACATTAAATCATTAGCATTCAATTATTTGTTACACAATCGTCCATTATAATTAGTTACGAGCTGCTAATATGTTTCGTTCGATTTACTATGCATTCTGAATCGCATTTTTCAATTCCTTCTATTAGCCCACACTCTCCCAATATATATCTTGTTCAAATCTTCAATCGTTCATAAAATACTTTTTATTCATCCACTCAAACTCAAATAAATTTTTTTTGAACTTGTAGAGGATGACATTTGATGTTAATACAGTTTTTTTCAAATATTAATTTATTCATTAAATTTAATTGATTCATTTTAGTTTTTTTTAGTTTTAAATTGCATGTATCTAATAATAGATGGCGCCAGATGTGGGAGGAAAATTTCAATTTTATTTGTAAAGGACTTTTCTGCAATAGAGTGAAAAAAAGTAGGAATTGACTTTAAAAAAAACTTTTTTTTATATTACTTGTTTTCCTTAAAGAAACATTTCTCTTCAAAGCTCAAAATAAAAAGTTTCATGTACTTTCGTTATTATTGTTTTTTTAAATTCTAACAACCCCTTAAATGAAGCGCGATCATTAAGAGACAATTTAAAAAAAACCCCGATATTATTTAAATGAAGATAGACTTTAAATTAAAATTGAAAAGAAATTAACTGAAAAACTTTATTTTTCCTTTAAATATTATTTGATTATTTCCTATGAAAGTTAAAGTGTTCCACCTGCAACTCTCGTGGTTTGGTCTCAAACTGATGTGAGATTTGTTTGTCGCTCTACGGCCATCTTGAGCACACAAGGGCTCAACAGACCGGGACTTACAGTTTAACGTGGAATCTGAACCACTCCCAAACATCCATGCCACCGCCAGGATTCGAACATGAAGCCGAAGACTAGAGCTCTAACCAATTGGCTCAAATTGGGGTAGTCGAACCTCTTGGATGTCGACCCTAAAAAAATTTCGTAACTTTTCATCGATCTTCTCCATTTTATGGTTACATGATTACAGTAAGGGGAAAAAAAAAAGCGACGGCATTTGTGTGAATTTTATTTTACAGTTTATTGCGCTTTCATTAAACCGTATAATCCAAAAGTCTATATACCTAGAAATGGATTAATAACTTTTTAGAAAATGAAAACCCGTACTTGTATTGCAGGGTAAAATACAGTTCAGTTGTGCAGATGATGTATCATATAGCTAGCCCACTGCCTTCATTTTAATTCCATTAACAGTCGTATAAAAAATGTCGCCGTCCTGCAGTTGTCGCTAGAGTAAAGGAGACAATCAATAGAGAGTTTTTGCATACCGTACGTTAGTTACCGTATGACGTCCGTTAGCTTTTTCTCCCTAGCGCGTATGCTCCTAGGAAACTGAGCATGCGCGCTAAGGAGAAAAAGCTAACGGACGTCCTACGGTAACTAACGTACGGTATGCAAAAACTCTCTATTATTGCATAAAGCTGTCTTACTATATGGTGAGCATTGAAAGTGAAAAGAAATCCCCAAAGAGAATGGGCGCTGTAACAGACAAGGGTAAGTTTAACGTGGAGGGAGCGTTGGCTTCAATCTCCTGCTGAAAAGATTGTTCTTCCAAATAGGAAATTTGAACAGAACATGCCAACGTGACGAAGTTTAAGTTTCACATATACACTGTGAAAGTTGGGCAATAACTACTACTACCACACCATATCACATTCATTGTGCCTAGAGTGAAGTTGCCCCTTTACAGTTTGGGAATGATGTGGGTAAGGGACTCTGTGGGCTCTGATTGGGCTGTGTGACGCTCTACGGTCCTTTTAGACCGGGACCTACGGCTTAAAGTGGAACCCGAACCACTACAAACATCCATGGTACCGCCGGCACTCGAACCCGGAATCTGTGGTTGGCAGTACAGGCCCCAGTTGGGCAGTAAAAAAAAATACCCGACAACCATAAGAGGTTGCACTTCAGTGATGGGTGCAAAAAATGTGTCACCACGTTCCTTTGTATGAACGGCACACATTTGTAGAACACAAATTGAACCAGACGCTACTGTAATAACGAGTGTATAATACATACAAAAGTAATTACAAAAGTTATCTATTCCATCCCTCTATTCCAAAGCAACAAAAAGTTGGGTCAAACGTCTCCCGTCCTTTAGGTACTATAGCTGGTGCTGCATCGCCCCCCGGTTTGCATTTATTTAGAAAACGAAAAGATGTTATGAAGCGATTCCCTGAAATTCTTCTTCGTTTCGCCCCAAACTGGCAACCTTGATGAGTACTGTATTATTTTGCTACTCTGTGGTATAATAATAGTCATTAAAAAACAATTAATAAATTTTTCGATATATCTGCATATAATTTTTCGATATTCTACTTTGGGGGCATATTTTGAAAATTTTATAATTATATTGACTTTTTATTTATATTGGCTTTAAGTCTACGCATGATTTTGGTTTTGATTTTCATCTTGTGTAGGATAACAAGAATGAATAAGATGTAAAATACAATTTTGATAATAGGAACAAAAATACTATAATAAATTATTTTTTATTGGTAAATTTGGGCTTTCGTAACTATTTTCATAACTTGACTCCAGCTTGGATGTTTCTCGCACCGTTTCATATATTTGCATTCCGGATGGGAGCAGTCCGAATGAATGTCCTGCATTTTTTTTCCATCGATCACCCACGCGAATCTCTCCCCAACAAGGTCAGGTCGATTTCTATGGGTTGGTATCGACCACTTTGGCGACCAATGATCCAGACCGCAGAGCCCGCCAATGCTTTTCGGAATACCCCCACCCTATCATACAGTACATCCATTTTACTTAATGCAAACATGTGGTTTTTTTTTTTAAAGATTAAAAGGTAATTGATATTTAGTTGGAAGAAAAACTAAATATTTTAAAATATTCTATTCAATGTTTTCTGTTTTATTGCTGATTAAATCAGCTCCTTCGTCAATACTGTGCAGGCATGGATGTAGATTTTCTCAGTATTTTTTGTAATGTCTCAACATTGCTAAAAATAGATTCTATTTCAAAATGACTTTCCAGGAAATAGATTGGATTGCTGGTAAATAAGACATTGAAATGCACAAACACATTTTTGCAACAAACACACCAAAACCTATCCGTCTAAAGTCAGACTCAATAGATTTGGATTAACTTCTTCTCCACTATGCTCAAGATGCAAAAAACCTGAAACCGAGGAAATTTTATTTCAATGCACTAAATATAAGTACAAAGAGAAAACCTAAGACAGGCTTTTGGATATTAAGTCCTATCCTATTCTTGGTTATTTGATATGAACGACGAATCTTATTATAAAACTAGATCACTAATTAATTTTCTACGGAAAATTACGTAGTTTTTTTTTGTGTGTGTACTAACCTTTTTGCAGTGTTTGGGAAAAGATATTTTTTAGGCATAAGTATGAAAGACAAGCAAAGTACTCGTTTGAATTTTAACCCAAGTTGACTACAAGAATTAAAGCATATACTAAAACACCTATTAAATTAATGTATATTTCACACATATACTTATATATTTTTTTATTATATTATACATTAGTATGTCCTACGACCATGTAATGAAGATCATAATTTTGTTATCTAGATTTATCCTCTTATAAAGGGCATAAGTGGCCTTCAAAAATCCATACATCTCTCGTCTAAATGATGGTTTGTCTTTTGTGCACACTTTGGGATAAACAGACCGTGATCTACAATTTAAAGTGGATTCCCAACCCCTCACAAACATCCATGCCAACAACAGGATTAAAACCTGGAGCCTGTGGTGCCAAAGGCCAGAGTGCTAGGCATTTGGCCATCAGGCTGCCGTCTAAAAGATGCGAAATATTAAGTCTATTTAAGACTGACGATGCGAAAACGCAACATTAAAAAAAAATTATTCTATTTTCTGTGAAACCTCTTAAACGAGTATGGATGTAAATCCACCAACTAATGACCAGAATCTCCCTGAGATCCCCCAAAACATAAACACTGGGGTTAGGCCCATATCTCCATCTGGAATCAATGTCAGCGAGGATTTCCTCTACGACAATATGGAATTGATCGCTGAGTTGCATACTTTTCAATCGCAACTAGAGCACCTGCACAATTGCATGCAGTCCGCAACCAACAAAAATCAGGACCCCAAACTGACAGCCCAAACCAACGCACTAGTGCTGAAGGTAGAGGAGCTCATTAACAACCTGGGAATCCCCTTAGGGAAAATACCAGCGACACCTGCGGAAGCAGAAAAGATTAAGCTATCAGTAGAGGAGAGGAGAAATCCTAAACCCTCAACTTCAACGGCATCCGAGGTCAAACAAACCGAAGGACACACCACCAAACAACCAACAGCCAATGCTGATCGGACCAAAAAACCGAAAAGGATGGAGGACGAATATGGTTTCATCTTCCCCGCCAAACACTTGATTGCCAGAGGTACCCCTGCAGGAGCCAATAAAAGACCGCAGATAAGTACAACTAACTCTTTCCTTTCGACTAACCCCACACCCGAGGTGGCTGATGAGGACGTGACCCCCACTGAGCAATCTGCACGGAAAATAAGACTCCCGCCTTTCTTTGTCAAAACTGTCGCAAATTGGCCGAGCATATGCATCCTCCTAAAGGCTGTTGCTCCTACTTTACAATCCGTTCTTTCAAGAGACAGATTCTTGAAACTAACTGTTGGATCTGAGACTGAGCACATCAGACTTAAAAATAAGCTTGTTCAACTCGGTCTTGAATTCAAATGTTTCAATTTGAAACAAGACCGGCCCTTAAAGATCTTAATTCGAGGCTTACCATCATGCACCTCAAAAGAGGCAGTAGGCTCAGCTATCACTGCGCTAGGGCACAAAGTTCTAGCGGTAAACCAGCTAATGAAAGGAAATAAGAGGCCTATGCCCTTATTTTACATTCAAATGGTCAACTCGCTCACCGCGGAGGAGATTTATAGAGAGACCGCCCTGCTCGGCATCAGAATTAGTGTAGAGCGATACCAGGGCAGGAACAGAGTACCTCAATGTTACAGATGCCAGGGCTTCTTTCATTCGAGTGTAGCATGCCATCTCCCAAAGAGATGTGTCAAATGTGCTCAGCCTCATGATGCAAAGGACTGCACGCTTAGACTAGACCAACCGCTAAAGTGTGCGAATTGCTCAGGGGATCACCCGGCGAACTGGCGCCAATGCCCCCGATACCCCCAGAAAAATCCAAACAGATTCCTAAACTCTGAAAATCCCATTCCTAAAATGGATAAAAAGGCCCAAAGAGCGCCTCCCAAAAATGTAAACACTAATGTAAACAAACCCATGCCAGTGCCCCAACCCAGGACTCAGCCACCTGTAAGCAACCGGAATTTTGCCGACGTCATTGCAGGACGCGCTCAAAAAATAGCTCCGCCCACTGAAGCGCCACTAAATAAATCAGCAATGGATTTCTTTAAACTCCTATTAGCATACATGGACGACGAAAGTATAGACTTTGACCAGCTGCTGGAAGCAGTCAGATAGCGCTTCCCACTCTTAACACCATAACTGATCACCATGAGAAGGCGGTAACCCTTCTAAAATTCTATAGTATGGTTAGGAAAAATAATTATTAAACATGCTCTCTTTCAATAGAATAAACCTGCACTCTCTTCGGATCGGTTACTGGAATGCCAATGGCATCCGCCGACAGCTACAAGAAATCAAGGAGTTTGTTTCCGACCATGACCTTGATCTTTTTCTAATTCAAGAAACTTTCTTACATCCAGGGCATAACCCGCAGATTCCAAATTTCACCCTTTACAAGAACGATAGAGTAGACACAAATGCTAGTCACGCACGAGGCGGCACATGCATTTATGTTAAAAACACGCTCACTCACCACCAAGTACCTACACCAACACTAAATTCTTCTGAAGCAACGATCATTAACCTAAAACTAAGCAACACTAGTTCTATTGTTCTAATCTCCTACTACCACAAACCGCACGGATATGCACAAATAGAGGACCTACAGAAACTCGCAAAGATTCACAATAACATTATCTTCGCAGGAGACTTTAATGCTACGCACACCTCGTGGAACAATCTTAAAAATAACTCTAGAGGCAACTGTTTAAACAGATTCATCAATAAGAAAAATTTTAAAATCATCGCACCTACAACGGCAACACATATTGGTTATCAGGCCACTGCTCAGCACAACGTGCTCGATTTCGCTATTTTTAAAAACATCCCTTTTCCTGCCACGACGACGGTTCTCCACGAACTTAGCTCTGACCATCTTCCGTGCATTCTTGATGTTAAAACTGATACGAAACCTCCATTCTACGCCTAACCTTTTCGTCACTAACTGGAACGATTACAATTATAAACTTCAACATACGAATTTAAACCCCTTTAATATTAAAAACGAAGATGACGCCGATAAAGCAATAGAAAACCTCACCAAAGATATGTACGCAGCTGTAAATAATTCTTCCAATCATAAATACCTAACCCAAAGAGGGCGACTTCCAAACATCAAAACGTTAATCAAGAATAAAAATTATATCAGACGGCTTTGGCAAAGAACCAGGGACCCAGCACTCAAAACTAATTTTAAAAATCTTGAAAATAAAATCAAAATCCGCGTAAACGAATATAAAAATTCAGTGTGGGAAAACACAGACGCGCTAACGGAAAACCAGACCGCTTTTTGGAAGGAGGTGAAACGTCTTAAAAATACTAAAAACATTCCCCTCGGATTGGACGACAACTTGGCAATAACCCCGGCCGATAAAATTGCAGATTGTTGGAAACTCCAACTGAACCAAAATACCAGTAATGAGTTTACAAACAACCTCATCATTTCAGAAACTGACAAATATTTCAATACTCCACTAAATTTTATTCATAGTGTAACCGCCACAGAGGTCATAAATTTTATTAAGACCCTTAAGCCTAAGAAAGCCTCTGGCATTGATAATATAAATTCTAACATTATTCGCTTCCTTCCAAACAAATATCTTTGGTGGCTAGTTAACATCTTAAATGACCTGATCAACCTTTCTTACTTTCCGACAGTATGGAAAACCGCTTTAATTTCGCCCATACATAAAACCGGCACAGATCCAAAGAACCCGACTAACTATCGTCCTATCTCCGTCTTAAGCACGCTGAGTAAAATCTATGAACACGTTATATTCAACAGGTTAAATTTCTTCTGCGATAAAAACAACATTATCATCCCGGAGCAGTTTGGTTTCAGGAAAAACCTTAGCACAACTCACCAACTGCTCAGAGTGGTAGAATTGATACACCACGGATACAACACCAGAAGTCTAACCGGTATCCTATTTCTTGACATCGCAAAAGCGTTCGACAAGATATGGCATACCGGTCTGTACTTCAAACTTAAAAAAAAATTGAACTTTTCACTGCCGCTAGCTTTTCTGATCAAATCTTTCCTCACTAACCGGAACTTCAAGGTCAAAGTGAATCAAAACATTTCCACAGCCAGAAGGGTTGAAAGTGGACTTCCGCAAGGATCGATACTTTCGCCACTTCTATTCAATATCTACGTAAAAGACTTCCCGAAGGACCCCTTAGTCGACACGGCAATGTACGCAGATGACACCGCGGTCATCACGCAACACACACACCTTTTTACACTAATGTTCAGACTGCAAAGCTACATCAATAGACTTCAGACCTGGCTTTGCCTATGGAAAGTAAAAGTAAACACCAGTAAATGTGCACTTCTGATTTTCCACAAAAGACACCATTTTAATGTAAACCGACCACTTTATATCTTTGACGAACCAGTTCCATTCGTGATAAACTACAAATATCTAGGAGTTACCTTAGACAGAAAGCTCCTCTTTGAAAAACACATAACGGAAAAAAATCAAACAAGCCAATAAAGCTTTTCACTCACTCTCACCACTGATTTCTTGGAAAAGCAAGCTATCAATCGGAAACAAACTTCTTGTTTACAAGTCTGTAATCAGACCCATTCTGACCTACGCAGCACCCATCTGGATAAATGCTGCCGTAACCCACCTGAGAAAACTGCAGGTCTTCCAAAATAAAGTCCTTATGCAAATCACTAACGCTCCACTTTACTACAATAGATCACGTATCCACTCTGAATTGAAAATAGATCCATTTCTTAACTACGCCAAAAAGCTCTCTGAAAACTTCATTATAAAAATTCCAATGTGCAATAATCCTGCTATCAGAAACTTACCGGAGTACCAGCATAATAAAAATAACAATAAAAGACCCCGTACTATATTTGAGCACAATTTTCAAAGTTTTCCTATCCCTAAAAGGGTTAAATTCGACCAGGGTAAAATGTAAACAAACTCTCTATTACTGGCAGCTTCACAGATTCGTTCTCCGTTCTC
>BPLQ01003851.1:0-21154 GCA_021605075.1 Caerostris darwini | reverse complement strand
ACCGCCGGGACTCCGAAAGCCTGTGGTACCGAGCGCCAGAGCGCTAGCGACTCTGGCCATTCAGGCCCTACCCCGTAAATATAAAAAACATTTTTTTCTTTTTTTGGCAGGACAACGTATACCGGGTTCTGCTAGCTTTAGGTACTAGATATGAACAATAATTGTTCTATAGCCAACGGCCATACCATACTGAATATACAGGTTCTCGTTAGATCACCGAAGTCAAAGCACCATTGGGCGCGGTCAGTACCCAGGTGGTGACCACATGGAACACCGCGGGCCGCTAGCATTCTGGAAATTTGGGACCTGAATGGCCGAGTGTGTCTGGCGCTCGGTGCCACAGGTTCCAGGTTCGAATCCGGCGGTGCCATGGATGTTTGTAGGTTCGGAATCCACTTTAAACCTTAAGTCCTGGTCTCCTATGACTTCTTAAGAGCGTCACGGAGTCAAAGTCATACTTCTACCTACGGATGCTCCATCACAACGGAAGCTGCTTCCTTCCCCCTTCAATCATGAGTACGTATGGGCTCGTGGGCTTGGCCAGCCAAGTGATAAGGGAAACAACAACAACATAACTGTCCTTTATTAATCGATACTTTAAAAAGGTTACTACACTTTTCTCTAGATGTTATTTTTTTTTCTCTTTGTTATCCATTTAATTCAGCGTAGTGAATGCATAATTTATAGAACATTCTTTCATTTTAATACAGTGACAATCTTTTTGTGTTATTCAGAAAGAAGAAGTTGTGTTTTGTCTCTATGGAAAGTGGATGATTACTTCTTCTCGAAGACGTGTTCGTTGACGACTACGAGGAATACAAATTTCATACGAAAATTCAGTATGCAGATCCATTCAACAGGCAATGCTATCAAATACTTCCATGTCAGGTAAAATCGTCCAATTGCTTTCATGAGTTTCTTGCTTTTTTGAAGTGGTGAAAGAAGCGTTTTCTCTTTTATTTCATGAAAGCGTTTCTACTTTTTAAAAGTTCGTGTGTACGTGACCTTTTCTTTGTTTTCATTACTGTGTGCTGTCAATCAAAAAATACAAATAAAAAATGTAAAAAAAAAGGAATGGATTTCCATAATACAGTCAATCACGGTTTAACATGGCGTTTCAACTATACGGTTCACTTTGATTCAAAAAAGGATGAATTTTGATACAACACAGCAGTCCTATGTTATAACACAATTTTGTTCTAACACATTTTTATAAAAAAATAATAATTTAATAATTTGGAAAGAAACCATGAGAAAAAATAAAAATAAATCAAATCCAAATCAATCAATTAAAACTAATAAAAAAAATTATAAATGAAAAATATTTAAAAAATAAAAAAATTCTAGAAATTAAAAAAATTAAAAAACAATCACTAATCAATCAATGAATCAAAAATTAAAGATAAAAAATAAGTCAATAATCAAATTAAATTTAATTATTATCATCTAATTATTGCTATTATTACTCAAATTAAATCAAATCAAAAAATCAAAAAACAAAAAATCAAGGAATCAAAAGAATTAAAAAAATCAGTCGATGAATCAAAAAATAAAAATAAATCAATAATCAATCAATGAATAAAAATATTTTAAAAAATAAAAATCACTCAATAATCAAATTAAATCTAATTCTTATCCAATTTAATTTTTATGATTATTAATTTGAAAAGAAACCAAGAAGAAAAAAAAATCAAAACAAATCAATCAATTAAACTAATTAAAAATTATAAATCAAAAATATTTAAAAAGTAAAAAAAATCTAGAAATTAAAAGAATCAAAAACAATCACTAATCAATCAATGAATCAAAAATTAAAAAGATAAAAATAAATCAATAATCAAATTAAATCTAATTATTATTTAAAATATTTAAATTTATTTAAATTTAAATTTGATTATTTAAAAATCAAATTAAAAAATCTTAAAAAATCGAGGAATTAAAAGAATTAAAATATCAATCAATAAATCAATAATCAATCAAAAATTTAAAAATATATATAAATCATCTATAATTAAATTAAATATAATTATTATTATTATTAATCAAATTAAATCAAGTTATTTAAAATATCAAGAAACAAAAAGAAGTCAAAGAATAGAAAGAATCAAAAAATCACTCAATGAATCAAAAATAGAAATTAATTAATAATCAAATTAAAGATAATGATTATTCAATCTAATTATTATTATTAACCTCTATCAAATTATTAATTAATAGTTAAATTAAAAATCAAAAGAAAAAGAAGTCAAAGAATCAAAATATCAATCAATAAATAAAAAAATATAAATAATTAAATAAATAATTAAATAAAAATAAATAAATAAATAAAAATACATAAATAAATAAATAAATAAAAATAATAAATAAAAAAATAAATATATATATATATAAATAAATAAATAAATAAAAGAATATAAATAAATAAATAAATATAAATAAATAAACAAATCAATAAAAATAAATAAAAAAATATAAATATATATAAATAATTAAATAAAACAATAAAATAAATGCATAAATAAAAAAATATAAATAAATAAATAAAAATAAATCAATAATCAACCAATAAATCAAAAATTTTAAAATAAAATTCAATCAAAATAAAAAAATAAATAAATTTTTCTACATAAAAAATAAATAAATTTAATAAATATTTTAAAACAAATAAAAATATATATTGCAAAATCAAGAATCGTTAAATAAATTCAAAAAATATTAAATAAAGGGTAAAACCAAATAAATAAAAATAAACTCTAAACAATATAAAATATATAAATACATAATTAAATAAAAGGACTGTAATAAACGCCCATAAATTTCGAAAAAAATAGAAATAAATAAATGAAAAATCAATCCGGTTTACAACCAAAAAAAAAAAAGTTTTTTAAAATACAAACTGTCCCAGTAAGACCGGAAAAAAAATGCAAGCCATATTTTTTGGAATACATAAAAATACCCAACATTTTTAACCAATATTTTCGAAACAACAGAAACAAAACATTTTGGCGTCAAATCCGGTTTACGTTATAGTTCAGTTCTTTTATACAGGGTGTCCCAGTAAGACCGGATAAACTCTGCACAGCCATATTCGTTGTTTGGAATACATAAAAATACCCAAAGGACTGTAACCCTCTACGACCCATAGTTTTCGAGAAAAATGCGAGAGAAAATATTTGACGTCATATCCGGTTTACGAAAAAAAAAAGTTCAGTTCTTTTATACAGGGTGTCCCAGTAAGACCGGATAAACTCTGCACAGCCATATTCGTTGTTTGGAATACATAAAAAATACCCAAAGGACTGTACCTCTACGACCCATAGTTTTAGAGAAAAATGCGAGAGAAAATATTTGACGTCATATCCGGTTTACGAAAAAAAAAAACCTTTATTCGAAACATGAATATCGTTACTAAAAACAAGTAATATGAAAAAAAATTTATTTTAAGTCAATTCCTACTTTTTTTTCACTCTATTTCAGAAAGTCCTTTATAAATAATTCTCATTCATTTTTGTAAAGTTTATCTGGCGCCATCTATTGGCAGATATATGCAACTTAAATCTAAAAAAAAGACTAAAATTAATGAATTAAATTTAATGAATGAACTAATATTTGGAAAAACTGTATTCACATCCAGTGTCATCCACTACGAGTTCAAAAAAAATGCATTTGAACGTGAGTGGATGAATAAAAAGCATTTTATGAACGATTGAATATTTGAACAAGATATATATAAGGAGAGCGTGAGCTAATAGAAGGAACTGAAAAAATAGTAACTAGATATTAAGTAACTTTATCAACATTTTTGCTAGCCATTTCCTAACTGTAGTAGACTTATGCAAATTTATTTTAGTATTTGCATAAGTTTATATAAGTTACAGTTACTTACCAGTTACTTCAGAAACGGACTTAGTTGCTCGTCTCCATAGTGGTTTATATTTGTGGACACTACGATACTAGAACGTGTACAGTCAACCATTACACGACGCGCACATGCATGCCTCTATATGCGTGGGGGACATTTCGAACATCTTCCTATTTAAAATTATGCAAATACTGATGTTCGTGTTTCGAATAAAGGTTTTTTTCGTAAACCGGATATGACGTCAAACATTTTCTCTCGCATTTTTCTCGAAGACTATAGGTACAGTTCATCGGGCATTTTTCATGTATTCCAAACAACGAATCTGGCTATGCATAGTTTATCCGGTCTTGCTGGGGCACCCTGTATTTTTTGTTCCATAGTTCTGTTCTTTAAGGGCCTGAATAGCCGAGTGGCTAGCGCTCTGGCGTTCGGTACCACAGGTTTCGGGTTCGAGTCCCGGTGGTGCCATGTATGTTTGTAGTGGTTCGGAATCCACTTTAAACCGTAGGTCCCGGTCCTAATAGTATCGTAGAGCATTGCGGGGGTAATGCTGCTCCGCGTCCGTGGCTTATCTTCAAGTTACACACGCCTTCTGGGTAATGCAAAGTGAGTAACGTCTGTGCAGCGCTTGCCTTAAGGCATCCAAGAACAAGCTATCTACGTGTTTGCCAGCTGCATTAGAAAAAAAAAAAAAGTTCTGTTCCTTAAGATTCGAATAAAAAAGCGAGATATTTTGAAAGTATAACGTTTATTTATCTAGGTTCATAACCCAGAATTATAATAATTTTTAAATCTGTATATACTTACTCTGAATTTTAAACATTTTTATATTCTAATTTTTGAAAACTATAGTTAAATTAGCTTTAAAAATAATTTTACATTCAAGATGTTCGAATGCAGTTCTTAGTTAAAAAAACAAAACACATTGTTATAACTTATTTCAGGGATTTCAAAATAGGGAAGGTCGTGGATTGCATGTATTCATAGTAATGTCGTAAATTCTCACAAAAAATTAAAAGTCGAAATGTAAATCTATGGATTTATATTTCGGTTAAAGCGGCTTGATGGCCGAGGGGCTAGCGCTCTGGCTCTTGGTACCGCAGGTATTGGGTTCGAATCGCGGTGGTGCCATGGATGTTTGTAGTGGTTCGGAATCCGCTTTAAACAGTAGGTCCCGGTCTAACAGGATCGTAGAGCGTTGAGGGGGCATTGTTACTCCGCGTCCGTGGCTTGTCTTCAAAATACACGCGCCCCCTGGGTAGTGTTAAGTGAGAAACGTCGGTGCAGCCCTTATAGTATAAAAGATCACGGTCTGATTGCCAACTGCACTGGGAAAAAAATATATATATTTCGTTTATACATGATAAAAACAAATATACAATAAAAAAGAAAAATAATAACAATTTTATGCTTAGTTTTAGATTTTTTAATAAGAGTATTTGGTTCAATTTTTGTAGTAGCCATGCTAAAAAATGCTATAGATTGATGTGTAGTAATTTTTTAATGGTAATTCCTAGAAATATTTGTTAACAAATGCATATTCTTATAAATAAACTTGGGCATTTTAATACATTATCTAGCGACAATCATGATTACCTTATAATGCACAATTTTAAAACGGAACGTGTTTTATTTATATTCATAAAATGAATTTATTTAGATCTTTAAAGAGATAAATCTGTAGATATGCCACATGCGGCCCGCGGAGTTAGGATGCATTTCCAAAGTGGCCCGCTAGATCATTTGGGTTGGTCACCAATGAACTAGAGCAACGTCTGATTCCATGTTTAAATTTCTAATCAAAATCTGGAGTTTTATGAAAAGAAAGCAAATATTTTCACCCATCAAGTGATTTAAAAAAAAAAAAAAAAAAAAGATAAATTGGCTCGTGATGAGGCAAGCCACTTGAAAAACAGCTGCAGGCCACATGTGGTCCACAGTGCGTGTATCAATTAGTGTAAGTTCAGCTAGCAAATTAAGATTGCAAATGTGCGTTTGTTGCAGACGCCGGAGAGGACTCCAACCATGACACGCCCACAAAGAAGTTCTCCAACAAACTGAACGTCTTGACCAGGTCTTTCACCGGAGGAGGTTCCAGAGGGTCCACTTCGCCAGAACCGCCGGTCTCACCGCACGTAAGTTCACCTCTCCTTGGAGGGGGTGGGGACGAAAGAAATATTCTTCGTTTGTTTGTTCTTTACCAGATACTAGAGAGTTTTTGCATACCGTACGTTAGTTACCGTAGGACGTCCGTTAGCTTTTCCTCCTTAGCGCGCATGCTCATAGGAAACTGAGCATGCGCGCTAGGGAGAAAAAGCTAACGGACGTCCTACGGTAACTAAAGTACGGTATGCAAAAACTCTCTAATAACAGCAATTATCACTCAATTTCATTTGTTTCGTTTTATAATGATGTTTTCGCACTTCGCATACGTACTTGGAGGGCAGGTAGAAAACATCGATAGGTATCAGAATCGCACGCTGTAAGCGAACTATTGAGGTCAGCATGTGCGGGTTTCTTATTGTAAACGGAGACTCATTCAGATGAACATGAATCGTTTCACTAACACCGAGTTAACCGATATTCACTTCGTTTATGGCCTAGCTAACGGAAATAAACGCGATGCTGGTATATGTCTGTATGGTTGTACCAGGAAAGAGGCAACCAAATCACCAAATATTCACTCGTGTGCATCAGAATATGTGTTAACATGAATCCTTCAGAGTTCCAATGCTCTAAAACATCAGGACATCGGGCATGTGCAGCCAATACTAATAACAGACTTGGAAGAGGATCTGTTAAATGCTGTGAACCGAAATCCCAGCACCAGTGTATGTGCTCTTGTCGCTTCAACAATTGAATCCTTATCAATTCTGTGGAGAATTATGCACATAGAAGGCTTACATGATTTTCATCTTCAAAGAGATCAAGTATTTTTTTATTTCCAATGGCAGGCTACAATAAGTAATAAAAAGAAAAAAAAAAAAGAACACAAAAGAACATGAAAACAACAACGAGAATCGAAAGAAATCACATAGTGACATGTTTAGCCCATAAGGGCCCTAGCCTCCCAGTAACGACCCTACACAGTAGAGGAAACAAGTGCAGGGCAGACAGAAAGATGAGATGAATCCATGTCCTCTCCAAGACTGCAGAGCATGCATTTTGGGCTTGCAAATATTCTCATACGAAAAGATGATTGGACATACCACCATGGCTCGTCAGAAGTCTGAAAAGGGCAACAGCTTTAAACCTGGGCTGATCAGGGATGTTTAGAATAAAGTTAAACCAGGTTTTAGATGAATTGCCTTCAAGTAGATTATCAGATAGAGTGTTCCGAAAAAAGTCTCGGATCATCAGTTTCATCGAGTGAAAAGAGATGTCTTTACAAAAGGTATCAAGTATTGCAGGCGGAAGATTATCCACTATATTTTGCTTTTATACAGTAGTTCCTTCAAAAAAGTGTATCCAACTGGAATTCCCATGTTCTGTTTCGTTTGATGAAGCATCCTTTATACGTGAGGAGGTGTTCAATACTCACAACATACACATGTAGGTCGTAGATAAGTGACAGGGAGCCAGACTAGGTGTAACACACTACTGTACTGTTAATGTGTGGGCCTGAATAGTAACTGATCGTTTGATCGGCCCATACATCTTACCACCTCAAATAAACACTCGCGCATATCTCTTCTTTGTTGAGAAGGTTCTTCCAGAATTGCTGACTGATGTTCATGCACAAATTCGATATCGAATGCAGTTTTCACACGATGGGGTTTCATCTCATTTTGGAATTTCCGTACGTGACCATCTGGACAGGACATTTGAAGGTAGATTGGATTGGGCGTGATTGTCTCGTCGCACGACCTCGAAGATCACCTATTTTATCACCTCTTGATTTTTATTTGTGGGATGCCATGAAGGCCAGTGTTGCAAGAAAATCCCACCCTGCTGCTATAATCCACGAAACGTTTGGCATTTTTGAAAATATTCTCGAATCCATGCAGCGTAGTTGTAGATCGGGCCTAAATTTCGATGGGAATAATTTCGAACAACTCCTATTTTTCAATTCCTTCTATTAGCTCACTCTCTCCCTATATATATCTTGTTCAAATTTTCACTCGTTCATGAAATACTTTTGATTCATCCACTCAAGTTCAAATACATTTTTTTTAACTTGTAGTGGAGGACACTGGATGTTAATACAGTTTTTTCAAATATTAATTCATTCATTAATTTTAGGTTTTTTTTAGATCTACCAATAGATGGCGCCAGATAAATTTAAAAAAATGAATGAAAATTACACAGTCCAGTCACATTAATGTGACCACCACCTACTTTCGACGCCAACGTGAAATAACCAATTACCAGAGGCAGGTGGCAGCACATTGCAGTGGAGTGTATGTAAAGAATTCCACTTAATACCACATTCCCCACTCCACTTAAAGCCAGAATATACAAGAGTGTATATTCTGGCTTTTGACAGGGGGTCGCATTAATGTGACTGGACTTATTATTTATAAAGGACTTTCTGCAATAGAGTGAAAAAAAAAAGTAGGAATTGACTTAAAATTTTTTTTTTATAATACTTGTTTTGTGTAATAAAGCGTTTAATAATACAGTTGCCCTTGATTTGTCTCTATGTTACTTTATCACTTGAGGGCGGCATTTGGTACGGGCTTGAGTCAACTGGGACTTGTACCTACGAGTGCTCCATCGCTATAGAAGCTTCCCTCCTTTTATGAGACCACAAAGAGCTCTTGGATTTGTTCTAGATGTTGCTGTCTATCAAGTGGGATAAGACAGAAAAAGTTGTTGCAGGCATATTATACTTATTATCTTTAAGAAGATAGTTTAAATGGTATCAAATTCGGTAACAGTTAGTTAAAGCACAATTCTGTGATCTCAAAAAGGAATGTTAAATATGTCAAAAGTATAATTTCAACAATATTTATGAAAAAAATAATGATATTCATACTAACTTACAATTAAGTACATTATATTAAGAAACTTGTGATGTTTTTTTTTCTTTTGTAAAATTAAATAAGCGTAATATCTGAGAATATATACATTATGAAATACTTCCAAAAATGTAAGCACAATACATTTAACGCATCATAAATTATCAATAAAATTTGTAAAAAAAATATTTCCAGACTTGAAGCACTATTATAAAACCAAACTAGCAATAAATTCTTTTTTTTTTTTTTTTTTTTAAGAGTCTTTTATTTGGAAAAACTCCGACAATCACCTTTTATGTCGAAATCTGATTTTTTTACATATTCAATTACTTTTTAATACGCTTTTATTAGCTTCACCTGTATGTTTGTATGTAACTCACTTTTTGGGCTGGATTTTGGGACTGATGGCGCCATCTACTGGCGAGTCAGTCAACTGATCCGCGATCGAATTGCGCTCTTCCTATTGGCCGAAAATTTCGGTAGGTAAAAAGTATGTAAACTTAGCGGATAACCGGCCAAGTGGAAAACAAAGTAAAAACAATTATACTTTAAAAAAACTTAAAAAAAATATGCTTTTAGAGTTAATCATACTAAAAAGTAAAAAATAAATTAATAGTTTAAAAAAACTAAAAAACACGCTTTTAGAGTTAATCAAACTAAAAAGTAAAAATAATTGTTAACATAAGAATAAAATGACTGACGAGAAAATGAATGTCACTGTTCTAAAAGCGTGGGGTGCTTTGTATGACATTTTTAAACTAACTCTGCATTTCGGAATGAAACTAGTGAGAAATTATAACGATTGATATCGAGCACCCCACGCTTTTAGAACAGTGACATTCATTTTCTCGTCAGTCATTTTATTCTTATGTTAACAATTATTTTTTACTTTTTAGTTTGATTAACTCTAAAAGCGTGTTTTTTAGTTTTTTTAAACTATTAATTTTATTATAAGAAAAGAGTTTTCCCAGACAAATAAACTCACGATGACAATAACACTTGAAGAATTTTATTTTTATTTAAGAAGCCTTTGAAGTATGAAGTTCATAAGGTTTCTTTTCAAGACTTCCAGAATATGATTTCATGTGCGTAACACGTTTCTACATTAAGAAACAGCATAAGAAACAAGTAACATTAAAAAAAAAAAAAAAAAAATTAAAAGTCAATTCCTACTTTTTTTTTTCACTCTATTGCAGAAAGTCCTTTATAAAGAATTTTCCTTTCCCTTTTTTAAGTTTATCTGGCGCCATCTATTGGTAGATATATGCAACTGAAATCTAAAAAAAAACTAAAATGAATTAATTAAATTTAATTGCTGAATTAATACTTGAAAAAATTGTATTAACATCCAGTGTCATCCACTACAAGTTCAAAAAAAATGTATTTGAACTTGAGTGGATGAATAAAAATTATTTTATGAACGATTGAAAATTTGAAGAAGATATATAGAGGGAGAGTGTGAGCTAATAGAAGGAATTGAAAAAAAAAATGGTTATATTATAATTTTAAATTATTGTGAATAAATAAGACAACGAAGATTAAAAAAAGGAGATTCGTCAAATTATAAAAAGGATTACATACAAATATGTATTATTTACGAATAAAATAATAATATTATTTACCAATATATTACCATATTGGTAAGATTGTGTATTATTTACCAATATTAATTATACAGGGTGACTATAATTATAGTCCCACTCTCAAAATGCTGTAAAAAAAGAACCACTTGTCACAATGAGTTCAAATTTGAACAGAAGATACTTGAAGAAGGAGGAAACGGTACGGCATCAAAAAAAAGTTCCGCCGATTTTTTCCATCCTATTTGGTACGGCCATGCCTTGATGGATGGGTTTTCCACTGATAGTGTCACAACTGTTGAATGACTTGGAAGTCATTTTTTCTGTCAAAAAACCGAAACTATCAAGCACATTGAACCCTACAGTTGGTTTAATGTGAAACTCATACTAAATATGTTGTCATTTCGATTCAAAATATCACTGGCAGCCGAATTCACTTTCTTTATGCCGCTTACAGCGCCATCTATTAACACACTTTGGAACTATTTTTACACCGTACCGTTTCCCCCTTCTTGAAGTGTCTTCAGTTCAAATTTGAGCTCAGTGTGACGAGGGGTTCTTTTTTAACACCATTTTGAAAGTGGAACTTTAATTATAATCACCCTTTATATGTTTGTAATGAGTAGTCATATATAAGAAATGTTTTACCAAGAAGTACTTACTTTTCATTACTTTAAAACTGTTAAATGTAACTTTCGTCTATGAAAAGTAAAAATAGTATATGAATGTAATTTATTTATTGCAACAAAAAGCATATTCTATGAATAAAATGTTCATAAAAACTAAAAGTCTATTTTTCTGATTAACTTGATTCAAAAAGCAATGAAAATGTAGAGCAACATTTTTATATAGATTACACATATTAGAATACGTTCTTCTTTTTAAAGGATCCTCCAGAGGACGACAACGGTGCTATTCCCAAGAGTGATTCGGCGTCTTCCCTCGACATTCCCAACTCGACCACTCTGTGGCAAGTCCAGCAGAGGCCGGACGATTCACTCAAGGTGAGCACAAATTCCTTAAAGAGGCCTAAAAATATCTTGGGCAAAACTTTATTGGTAAGTTTAAGCTTAGAAAAATAAATCCCTTTACATGTGTCCAAAGAGGGATTCGACAATCCAAACTTAACAGCTTTGTGTCAAGTCCAATTAAAGGTCGGATGATTCACTAAAAACGAACACAAATTCCCTAAAGATGACTGAAAATATCTTGGGGAAACTTTATTGGTAAGGTTAGGCATAAAAAACAAATTATTTTATTATATATCCAAAGAGTGATTCGAAATCTTTCCTCAACTTTCGAAACTCGATGGCAAAGTCCAGCAAAGGCCGGACGATTCACTCAAAGTGAGCAAAAATTTCCTAATGATGGCAAAAAATATCTTGGTTAAACTTTAATGGTAAGGTTACGGTTAAGTACAGAAAAACAAATTATTTTATCACGTGCCCAAAGGGTGATTCGACATCGACATCTCGACATTCTAAACTCAACCACTTTGTGGCAAGTCAACAGAGGCCTGACGATTCACTCAAAGTGAGCACGAATTTCCTAATGGTGGCTAAAGATATATTGGGCAAACTTTATTGGTAAGATTAAGCATTAAAAAACGTATCCCTTTACCATGTGTCCAAAGAGTGATTCGACATCTTCCCTCGACTTTCCGAACTCAACCACTTTGTGGCAAGTCCAGTAGACGCCAGGTGATTCACTCAAAACGAGCATAAATTCTCTCGGATTGGGAAAACTTTTGGCAATGTTAGTCATAGGAAAAGAAATCATTTTATCAAGTGTCTAAAGAGCGATTTGACATCTCTCCCGACTTTCTAATTTCGATCACTTTGTGATAAAGTCCAGAAGAGGCTGGATGTTAGAAAAAGAAATCATTATGTGTCCAAAGAGTGACCGGACTATTCACTGAAGTGAGCACAAATCCCCTTGCGATGGCTAAAAACATGAACTAACTTTAATGGTAAGGTTAAGTACAGAAAGACAAATCAATTTATCGAGTTATTTAAATAGGGCCATTTTTAACATCCGTACCAATTCATGCATTGATGTTGAGATACTTAGTTCTTTTAGAACTAAGTATGGAAAGATTTTTTATCAATCCGTGTACGGAACAAGAAATTACTTTTTTCCCCTGGATACCTCGTCCACCAGATATCTCTTCTCTCGACTTATTTCTACGGAGTTATGTTAAAAACATCATGTATCAAATGACAGTATGAGACATGATTCATATAAAGCATAGGATCACATTGCCACCAATGATGTGGGTATGCTACAACGCACATGGTAAAAGGATCGAGTACCATCTTCATGTGTTCCTTTCCCATGTAGCGATGTATTAAGTTAAATTAAGCTGAACAAATTAAATATATACTTCTGATTTTGTATTAATTTTCATTTATCTGTCTTTTCATTTACCTTTGTATTAAGTTTTTGAAATTGCAAAGAAATTTTATAGATACTTTGTATTTTATCTGCACTTTTTTCTCGATATTTATTCCTAACCTACAGAACCTTCATATGTAGTAAAACATGAAAAAATGACTTTTCTTATACCTGACTTCTTTTCGTTTAAATTTAGCAAAGGCTTTGTTGATTTCGATAAAAAATTAAATCAGATTTCTACTAGTAAAGCTGTGTTAAAATTTATAACTGGTCAATCAATGGTACTGTAAGAGATTATCAATCAAATAAATACAAACCAATTCACAAGTAGCATTAATATTCTATATCTTTAAATATAAAGCAAGACATTTTTGCTTGAGTGTGTGTTTTCCAAAAACTTAAAGCTGTAACACTTAATTCATTTTTTTTCCCTCCTTTGAATTTTTTTTTTTTTTTTCTTCATTTTTCACATCAGGAGCACATCACGAAAAATCACGAAATTTTTTTTATTCTTATCAGTTATTTTTTAATTAAAACAGAACCGCATTGTTTTATGGTAAAATTACGTTTTTAAAGTTTTGAGATGCATATTTTTTATTCTGTAATGGTTCTATTTACATATATTACATAAAACAGAATTACATTTTATTATATTATTATTATTTTCGCCCACTCAATTCAGTACTACAATTTCACGAGTTTCGCGATGGCCCTGAATGAACTCCAGGATTCCTGGCGGAAATCCCTGCCCAGGACAGACAGCAGACTCAGACCGGACATACGCATGCTGGAGCAAGCAGACACAGGTAATTGACGAAATTCTCTGCACATATTTTAATAGCGATTTTTCATTTAATGTCCTACATTAGGATTTAATTGGTAAAAATGAAGCTTACCCCAATTGTAAGTCCCACTGAAACTTCTTCCATCCCCAAAATAAACAGAACATTCGCACAAAATTACAGCAAAAAATATAAAAGAAAACTCATATAGTCCATTAATAATCTTGCGTCTTGCCACTGTCCATGGCAAGATGCAAGATTATTAATGGACTATAAATACAACACTATCTTGCCACTGTCATATGGTCCAGTTGTATTTATACTGTAGCATTTTTCAAACGAGAAGAGATGTAGCATTCCTGTTCCCAGGGGAAGGAAATGTATATTTAACAAGTGCATAAAAACAACCCATCATTCATATTTGACAGCAGTATATTATTATAGTAGTTATATTACAGGCAATTAATGTTTTGTACTAATGAGAACAACCTGTCACTCAAATCTGACAACAAATAATCAGTGTCATGGATAATGAGACCTAATGAAATTAGCGATTGTCTGTTCGACCTTCACAGGTCGAAACAATTACAGATAGAATATGGACTACGCCATGAGTGTTGCATCGTGAATGGTGATAGATCATGGACTGAAGAAGTGTCGACTCGACTGAGAAGTGAGGGAAACTGATCCTCCCCCCTTGACGGATTTTCTTAAAGGGAGGTTTTTTTGAAAAGAGAAGAGTTCTGTCACGAGTCGACAAGAAGTGTTGTTTTTCTCTTTTTCTGTGAAGTGATTGAACAGGCCGGATATTCCGCCTGTTTACAAAGTGAGCTCCATGTGGTTTCGTGTATCACGCGTGATAATTAAGATATGCCGCAGACGGATGCACTAAACTCGTCGTAAACTTGAGAATTCTGAAAATCCCCGATCTTGGAGTGAATTGCACTTGCGAATCAAATTTATATTCTCCATTATATAAATTTATATTTATTTGTCCACAGTTTCGTATATATATATATATATATATATATATATATATATATATATATATATATTTATTTATTTGTCCACAGTTTCGTATATATATATATATTTATTTATTTGCAAGCATATATATTATTTTTAGTTACAGGCATTATATATATGTATATATATATATATATATATATGGTATATAATGCTTGTAAATAAAAATTAAAGTGTTCCCATGAATCTGAAAGTGTTTTTTAAGCCGTTATAGGCCTAGTATAGGCCGAAACGTTACAATACTACAATACTAATGTCATAGGATTGTATGGTCCATTTAATATGTTGTATTTTATCATTGTTCACAAAATTCCTATGTTTTTTATAAGCATGCTGATTTTGGGTATGAATAAATAAACATTTTTGGAAAAATATAAATCCGAATGTATAGCATAATACGAATTATCGGAACTTGTAGCCAAAACATTTTCAACACTTTTAATACCTGAATCGAATTTTTTATACCGATTCCTGATTCTTCACCGTAATTTTATAAATTACAATCTTTACTAATGGATTTAGAAAATTTATGAAAGACATTTAATTACTTTTATTGGACTTGTTTATCTGTAAAAAAAAAAATTTGCATTAACAAACTATTTCTTGCAAATTTAAAAGTGTAGTTTTTGAACTCACTTTAAATTATTAACTGTTGTACTCTAAATTTGCTTACAAAAAATGCACATTATTTGAATGCAATAAATGTGTTCTTAAAACAGAATCGTTTAATACAAAGATTCCTTTTTCTCTCTTTTGGCAGAGGGTGCAGCCACAGAGAAAAACCGTTTGGAGGAAAAGCAGAGGGATGCCAGGAAGCAAAGGAAAAAGAAAAAGGAAACTTGGAAACCAAAGTAAGCGATTCCATAATTTGGGGTCATGGTATATTTTACGACTTTTATGTGACGATCTTAAATTGAAAAAAAAAAAAATTATCTTCTTGCCATGAATAGATAACAAGTTTATTTATCCTAATGTAATTTTATAAGCAGCAAGTAATCTTAACACTTTCGCTGCAGGTCACGTGAGCACGTGAGCATGTGTTATTGCCACGCCAAGGAAATGGGTTTTTCCCAGAAGGCGACTTGCTTTTTTTATAACAAATATATTTGAAAAGGGGTATTAAAGCATGATTATGTGCATCATACTGATTACTGTGTAATACATAAGGTCTTCTGTGGTCTCTCTGAATACTGAGTAATACATAAGGTCTTCTGTGGTCTCTCTGATTACTGAGTAATACATAAGGTCTTCTGTGGTCTCTCTGATTACTGAGTAATACATAAGGTCTTCTGTGGTCTCTCTGATTACTGAGTAATACATAAGGTCTTCTGTGGTCTCTCTGATTACTGAGTAATACATAAGGTCTTCTCTGGTCTCTCTGATTACTGAGTAATACATAAGGTCTTCTCTGGTCTCTGATTACTGAGTAATACATAAGGTCTAATATTTTGACTACGCGCCAGAGCGGGATAGGAACTAAAATTAATTCCTCTTTGCTATGTTACTTGCGTCTTGATGGCCAATTGACAAGTGCTCTGCCCTTTGGTCCCACGGGATTCAGGTTCGTATCCTGACGGTAGCATGAATGTTTTTTAGTAGTTCAGAATCCAAGTTAAATTGTAGGTTCCGGTCTAATAAGCCCAAAGTGTGCAAAAAATGACAGTAGAGAACAAACTAAGACATATTACGGGCTGGTGCGTGATGCGTAAAAATGAAACAAAATAAGGAAAATAAGTCACAAAATGCATCATTTTTATATGTACTTTATTGCTAAGTATTTAATATAAATGAAATATTATAAGCTGGTTGCAATGATATACAATCCGAAATATTATGGGCACTTTGGGGAGGAATGATTTCTTCTTCGTCGTCGTCATAGTTCACATTACTTATCACGAGTCAGAACGTGACAGACAGTAAAATTATCTGCTAATTGTCCCATCATGAGCTGGTGCAGGATGTGCAAAAATAAAATAAAACAAAACAGTGAAAATAAGTGACAAAATATATTATTTTTATTTGATACTTTATTGCTAACAAATATTTAATATAAATGAAAAATTATAAGCTGGTTACAATGATATACAATCCGAAATATTATGAACACCTTGAGGAGGAATGAATTCTTCCTCGCTGTCCTAACTCACATCACTCATTACGCGCCAGAGCGTGATAAACACTGAAATTGTTTCCTAAATGCCATATTACGCGCTGGCCCGAGATCGTCAGCGAAAGTGTGAAACGTGGTACGTAAAGCAGATTATTTCAGTCAGTTCAATTATGCTTATGCATAATGTTTTACTTCATATATCAGTCTTAAGATGTTTTGAAAAGTAAGCAAAAATAATAAATATTGCTCATCAAATAATGTATTTAATACTTGATATGGAAAAAATCAACAGCATTGGAGAAATTTCTGGCAGTCTATTAAGTCAAGATATCTTCAAGTTTATCTTCAAGATATAATGAGCAAAATTATGTAAGAACTTGCTATACATGTGTAATAAAGAACCATTATGCTCAATTTGCCATCAAGGCTCGATAGCCACACCAGTAGATATCCATGTTTAATATTTATATAACTTTTTTTTATATATATACAAATATAATTAAATAAAAATTAAGTAATTTTTTTCCACTTTGAACATTTGTTTTCGAAATAAGTATTCTATTTACTTAAATATATCCATTATAATAGATTTTATATCATTATATTTCTGATATAAATAAATTTCGATATATTCATTCATTCACGTCTGTTCATTATTTTACAACAACAACAGAAAAAAATTACATGTTCTGCATTTTTATTTCAAATTCAATTGACCCTCAAAAGCTTATATCAAATAAATCTGTCGATATATTCATTCATTCACGTCTGTTTATTATTTTATAACAAGAAAAAAAAAAATATATTCCACATATTCTATATTTTATTTGAAATTCAATTTGACCGTCAGAAGTTCATATCAAATAAATCTTTTCTCATTTCGCTCTTTAATTCCAGGTGGTTCAACCAAGGCAAAGTATCCCACATAAAAAACGAAATCTGGATCTTTCAACAACACGTACTGGTCAAGAGAATTCGTGGACTGCCCGGACATCTTCTAGTCTGGCAAGAGGCAGGAAGGATGGAACGGGAAGATAAGGCCACCGTTTATTTATTTTGGCTAGACCAGGGTCAGATAATAAAGCTTTTAGAACAAAAAGTAATCGCTGTCCTGATGCTAGTCCACGTGAAACACTAAAGTGGCGAGAGAGAGTTTTTAAAGAGATCGAGAGATGTGAATCCAGTCGTGCTACATATTTGCAGAATTGAAAACTGTGAATGTGTAATTGATGTAACGGGGAAAAAACCTTAAAAGAATCTGTTTAAAAAAAAGTTATTTTCTCACCATTAAAAATATGTAATTGTCTAAAACAAATACATTGTGCTTGTAAAATACGATCAATTTCATGTTCTTTTTTTTTTTTAAAAATCGACTTAAAAATAATTGTTTTAATTTTGAAGAAAATGGACCAAATATTTAATTGTGAATTCTGGTGAATATATGATTTTTATACACACTCACAAATGATTTAGTAAAAATTTTTTTATTTCATTTCTAGTAGTTGAAATTTTTGTAAAATTATTACAGAAAATTTTAATTTAGTAATCAAAAGCATTGCTAGAAAAACATTTTTTTAATGATTCATTGCTTCTAAAACTTAACTTTGAATTGCAAAGGAAACATTCTTTTTAACTGAATTTAAAATTCTAATTTTAAGTTTAAAAAAAAAAAAGAAATATTAAATTTTCTATTCTTTATTATCTTATGCAATTTTTGTAAAAATTATTACAAAAAATTAAAAACACGATAGAAAAACATATTTTAATTATTCATTGCTTTCTAAAACTTTACATGCAAAAGAAACATTCTTTTTAAATGAAGTTAAAATCTAATTTTAAGTTTTTAAAAAAAATTAATTTTTTTAATTTTTTCCTTCTTAATTAATTCCTTTTGTATTTATACATGCAATAATTGAATATAATAAATGTCCAGTTAATATAATAAATCAAATTTATCATCTCAAATAATCAATATAAATTGCAAAAAGTTAATAAATATTTTTACCTACGAAAGAGTCTGGAAATATGGACTAATAATATTTTTCTATTCAAATTTTGCATAAACCTGTCATAGACGTCCATATTCAACTAAGAAATTCTATGAATAGTATGCTTAAAAGACCAAATAGAAGGCAATTCCTATAGAAATAGAACTTAATTTCAAGATATGAATATTATAACATTGCACTTCATATTATGAGCAGTAGAAATTTCATTTTTAAACTTTAGGATGAAAATGACAATAGACAAAACCTCGAAATTCAACACATTAATTTTACATGATAGACCAAAAACTAATTTTGTGTAAATTTGCTATACGATATTTTTGGTAAATCGCAAAAGAAATTGGGATTTGGGTGCCAAAAATTCTTTTCTCTCCAAAGTCCGCGAAGTAACTGATTGTGATTGTAAGTGAAAATGAATTGCAAACAAAGTCTATGAAACCCGTTAGCGCCATTTTGGCGACTTACCTCTCGGTTGAGCCAGCACACTCGCCAAAAGTGTCGTCAGGACCCTATTCTGATGATTTTGGCCCATTTTTTCTCCCTTCTAAAATCTAAGAAACTAAAAGCATGTTTTAAAGTACAAAACAAGATGAAAATGCGTAATGAATGCATATCGTCATACACTATTCTGCTTTTTGACCGTTAGGTATAAATTTGTATTGTACCCTAAAATTGTTTGTTGGGTATAAATTGCGTGTCGTTTACAATGTCAGACTACAATTATAGTTGCTTGTGTGAATTGATAAGCAAATTGTTAATATCATTGCCAAGAAATCATAATGAAATAAATTACTCTGGATGTGAAAGTGTATTAAAACCAATTTATTACTCTTTTAAAAAGAGTTTTAAAAGGAAAGTTTCGTTCCTTTCACTTTATGCAAAAAAAGAGTTTTTTACAAGGTACCTTCAAAAATGTAGTTCGCACAGCTACAATATCTTTCAAAATATACGTATAAAGATCGTGCCAGTTGAGCAAAATAATTGATTTACATACTAAAGTACTTTATATTGCATAAATTGCTTTTATACATCAGAACTAACACTATACGTAATTTTATACTTAACATTTCTTTTCTATTTTTTGAGAAACAAAACTTGTTTTTCATTTCTTTTATTTGGTAAAACATCAAAATTCTAACGCAATATTCACATTAAATTAACATAAATCTTAACTACAATTTTTGTGAGAAATATAATTTGACCTTTTACTGCAGAAATTTTTAAGTTTACTTTTAATTTTCAGTAACATTAAACATTATAAAATTAAAAATGCCTTATTTTTTAAATGTTTTATTTAGCTTTAAGAATCCTTTGCTTAAGAAAAATGTTCGTTGTTTATGTTACAACTATGTAATCATACTGGCATTTCTCAAGATAAAAAAATCATAAAAATGTGCTACAAATTTATTAAAAACAAAAAAATTGCATATTTTATTTTCAAAAATTACGTGCCAGTATGCATAAAATTACTAATCTAAGGAAAAATAAATAAATTTTTGCATTTTATGGAACAAATGCTTTAAAATCGTGTATTTCATAGTGTTATGGTCTACAGAATAAAAACACATAGTGGACTGTAAAAACACAACTCCTTTATTCAAAAACCAAATGCACTCTGCTGGTGTTGCTATTTCTTCTACTTTGGATTTTTTACTATGTATGTGGAGCTATTTATCCATGAGGCAGCGCTTACATAACAAATACACAGATCAAATTTTAAAACAAAATACTTATTGAGATACACCTCATCAATTTATATACATAAAATAGAAATACTTTTTAAAAGAAAATGCCTCAAACATATCTATTCTGTGTTTTAGAAATAGAATAAATGTCCAATGTATTTTTAGACAGAGTATTAAAACTAGCTATGAAACTGAATGGTTGTTTGATCAGGTTTATGTATTACTCTCAAAAGACTTGACTAATCTACACATACCATATGGCATAATGTCTTTCTTAAGGATGGTAAGGCTGGAAAAAGCATGAACTCACCAGTGAACGTCTAAAGAATTTTTTAGATAAACACAGAATACTTTAATAGCAACAAAACCTGCTTTGGTGTCATATACATTCCTAGCTATGGGTCAACTGTTACACTTTCTTCTGCATAATTTGTCTTTCTTACACTTTGAAACAAGTTGAAATTTTTTATAAATGTTCTGGTAATCTACTAAAACTGAATTTAACTTCTTAAAGTTCGCTATTGATAATTAATTACTTGATGACACTACTTCTAATTCATACCTGCTATTATAGTTTTTCATAATTATCAATAGTATGCTACTTTGACAACTTTCATTCAAAGTCTGTAAAATAAAAATAAAAATAAAAAAACACCTATATATTAGGAATTGATATAGCAGGCTTATTTAATCTACTTAACGTAAAACAGAATCATTAAATTTGTGTTTAAATCCATGCTGTCTGAAA
>BPLQ01003849.1:0-14383 GCA_021605075.1 Caerostris darwini | reverse complement strand
AATTGTGAAAAGCGTTGATGGTGCAGGATTTTTGGGCACGAACAGACCTCTCTCGATGATGTCCCATAAATGCTCGATGGGATTCATGTCGGGCGATCTAGGTGGCCAGATCATTCGTTGAATTGTCCAGAATGTTCTTCAAACCAATCGCGAACAGTTGTGGCCCGGTGACATGGCGCATTGTCATCCATAAAAATCCCATCGTTGTTTGGGTACATGAAGTCCATGAATGGCTGCAAGTGATCTCCAAGTAGCTGAACATAAGCATTTCCAGTCAATGTTAGCTCCAGACGCACCAGAGGACCAAGTCCATGCCATGAAAAAACAGCCCACACCATTACGGAGCCACTACCAGCTTGAACAGTGCCTTGCTGACAGTTTGGGTCCATGGCTTCGTGGGGTCTGCGCCACACTCGAACCCTACCATCAGCTCTTACCAACTGAAATCGTGACTCATCGGACCAGGCCACGGTTTTCCATTCATCTAGGACCAACCGATATGCTCACGTGCCCACGAGAGTCGCTGCAAGCGATGTCGTTCTGTCAGTAAAGGCACTCGAGTCGGTCTTCTGCTGAATAGCCCAAGAAAGCCAAATTTCTCCGCACAGTTCTAACAGACAAGTCCCTTGTACGTCCCACATTGATTTCTGCGGTTATTTGACGCAGTGTTGCTTGTCTGTTAGAATTTACGACTCTTTGCAGACGTCGCCGGTCTCGGTCGTTAAGTGCAGGCGGTCGACCACTGCGCTGTCCATGGTGGGATGTTATGCCTGAAATTTCATACTCGGCACACTCTGACACAGTGGATCTGGGAATGTTGAATTCCCTAACGATTTCCGAAATGGCATGACCCATGCGTCTAGCCCAACTAACATTCCGCGTTCAAAGTCTGTTAATTCCCGTCGTGCGGTCATCATCACGTCAAAACCTCACATGAATAACTTGAACAGAAATGAAAGTTTGCGAAAGCACTGCGTCACTTCAGTGTAGGCTTTAAAAATTTTTTATATTACTTGTTAATCAGTTGACGCATTGAAGTACGATGATTTTTAGTCAGTTTAAAATTGATTTTTACAAAAATATCTTTTATTATTTAAATAAATGTGGCATCTACTTAAGGTTCTTTTTATAATTTCTTTTCTGATATATTCTTTGCTTCTATTCTGGTACTTTTCTCCTTTTTGTGATGTATTTTCCATCAAGAAAGGAGTGGATGATCAAACATATTTATTTTAGAAATGCTGACAAAAACAATGAGGACCTGATGGCCGAGTGACTGGCGCTCTGATGACGGATTGGTTGGCGCTCTGGCCTTTGGTACTACAGGCTCAAGGTTCGAATCCTGGCGATGGCATGGATGTTTGTAATAGTTCCGGAATCCCACTTTAGTTTCGAGTGTGTTTTTATAGCTAAAGTGGTGTATGCATTTCTCATATTTATTACACAGGCCTGATGGCCAGTGGCTATCCGCTCGCTACACCACAAGTTTCGGATTCGAGTCCCGGCAGGTGCCATGGATGTTTTTGTAGTGGTTCGGAATCACTTTAAACTGTAGGTCGGTCTCTTTAGCCTAAGTATTATAAAATGACCGTAGAGCATTAAACCAAACTCATATTGCTATTATTTAATAAAACAACGGTAATTTTTTAATTACTTGTATCGATGCAAAATAATGTGCCAACCAAACTTGATTCTTTTGCTATTAAATCCCAATCACTGATTCCCCCATAGATCACAACTGATTATTGCCCTAAAAATAATTTCATAGATAAAAAATAATGTTGGCAATATTTTCAAATTTTATCAGAACTGATCTCTATTTCGTTAAAAATTGTTTTCTATTTATAAGATAAAAGTAATTAAAGAGGATAATATTTTAGCAAGAACTTCCGTGTTGCATTTACCATTATGTCGAATGTATACCGCTTCGAAAATTTAAGGTTGTAAATTTGCAGAATCAACATTACCATTGGCACAACAACCACATGGTGGCCTAAAGTCGTCTGCTTACTGGCAAATATCGAGGCATGAGATGTTTTCTTTTTACTGGGTAGGATTGTCAGCCCTATGCTCTACAGTTACTTTAGACCATGACCTACGATTTAAAGTAAATTCCGAACCACTACAGACCATTCATGGCACCGCCGGGACTCGAACCCGAAATTTGTGTACCAAGCG
Organism: Caerostris darwini; assembly: GCA_021605075.1. NCBI lineage: Eukaryota > Metazoa > Arthropoda > Arachnida > Araneae > Araneidae > Caerostris > Caerostris darwini. The sequence continues at coordinate 12,205 of BPLQ01003849.1, read as the reverse complement.
TCAGGTTTGGTTTGGTTTGTCGCTCTACGGTCATCTTGTGCACACTTTAGGCTAAACAGACCGGGACCTACAGTTTAAAGTGGATTCCGAGCCACCGCCAGGATTCGAACATGGAACCTGTGGTACCAAAGGCCAGAGCACTAACCACCTGTCTTCAGAGCGCTAGTCACTCGGCCATCAGGTCCATTGTTTTTTGTCTGCATTTCTAAAATAAATATGTTTAAAAGTCTATATTATACCACAGTCAGCCGAAATCAATGTATTAGCAAGCCATGCGTTCCTCTCCCCCTAATTTTATGCAACAATTTTGCTTAAAAATTGTTAAAGAGCGACAAACCAAACCTTTCAGTTATCTGGTTTATTTTCGCCATCATTATTAACAAATGAACTGTAGCTCCTTTCTTTTTTAGCTATAAAGGTTTTTATAGCCAAAAAAATACAACCACTCTTTAAATAGGACATGGAGAACAAAGTTACTTACGTTAAAGAAGTGGTGTAAGTAGTGACTATCACGCTGTGTAAGCAGAGTCTGCATGTATCTGCTTGAGTATCGATAGAAATCTTGATGGAATCTGAAAAGCTTAAAAGTTGCACATGTCCAGCGGAAAGCAATGCTTTGACATCAATATCTTCAGGGGTGGCGACAATTTGTCCTGTAAACCATTCCTAACATTGTGCGCTGCATTTCTAAAATGAAATACACAACAGGATTATGTATACCGTCAAGTATTTGAAATTTATTGAAAAAAATGCTGCCACTATTATAGAAAGCGACGTGGCAGCATACCGTTTTTCGCAAACTCTAACATCGGATAAAGGCTAACAAAATATCTTGGTCTGTGGCTTGGCCAAGAGGAATCACATCTTTTTATGAAAGTAGAGTGTAGGCTTGAAATTTGAGGAAGGTAGAGAAGTACACCGCCCGGTAGCAGCCTTTTATTTAAAAAAAATTTGTTACGTATTTACTGTCTGTTATTTGTAAACAATGACATGATACTCGAAGAAATTTTTCTGTTGCTACTCAAAGCTGCTTTTTATCAATTCATTTCCAAACGAATTCAGCCACACATTTTCGGGACAACTTGACAATACCTATAATTACAAGATAGTCATCGAACATATTTCGAATATCAAGCGAAGAATTATAAATTCTTTTAGCAATAGGCTTTTATTTTGCCATAATTCACGTCCCATATTTGAATGTGGAAGTTCTGAATGGCGTATGAAAAACCTGTTTGTCTGGACAGAACTCGGAAAGGCATACTGTTTTACCTGTTGCCATCGTTCTGCTTGAAATCGGTTTTATGCCAAGCATCAAAGTATTTATAATCTGACAAATGATAGCTAACTTGCTCAGAAATGAAGGATGATTTGGTTTATCGCTCTACGTTCATCTTGTGCACACGAGGACCTAAACAGATTACTGAGCAGAAATCCGCTTTTAAACTGGTCCCGGTCTTTTTTAGGCCGGGACCTACAGATTAACGTGGATTTCGAACCACTCACAAACCTCCATGCTACCGTCAGGATTCGAACTTAGAGCCTGTGGTACCAAAGGCCAGAGTGCTAGCCAATTGACAATTAAGCCGCAAATGAAGGGTTAGAAAAGCGTTTTACAAATTCAAATTGAAACGAATGAAACTTTCGGCTATACTGGTTATATGGATGTGCGTCTCATGCGTGATATAATCTGTGGCTAATTTGTCTTCTGGAACGCCTCAATGTTGGTAAAGAATCTAAATCCACATCCCTATGGTAAATGACAAACTTATCTGAATTTAAATGGAAAAAAAATTAAAAGTCCGAAAAATTTACAAAAAAAATTTTTTTTTTTTTTTTTTTAAGCAAACTTATCTAATAATAAGCAATTCAATTTTTCATTATTTAGCCCTTATTATTTTCGATTCAACTCTATGGAATCTTAAAATACATTCATTGATCTAACTCAAACAGGTACATAAATATCTGTAGTAATTTACAATAAATTCATTCTAGCTGAAATGCAGTCGCATATTGCCAAATGCAAAAATTCTGGAATTTTTTTAATAAATTTTTTTTCTAATTACTAATTTGACCCTCCGGCAAAACTAGTTAGAAAGCTTGATTAACACGTATTATCGTAATTTACAGTTTAGACATTGGATATGCCACTATATTGAAAATTAACTAAACACAGAAAATTATTAGAAAAAATTACCTTTTATCTATGTTTACAGTCTTTGATCCATAACGACCTTTTAGGATAATTTCTATTTCTCCAACAAGTTCTTGTGCCCATCCATTGTCTGTTATTTTAACAGAAATATGATAGTGCTGTACTGAAACGAAACAAATAAAATTATCATTCAAAAACTTAGAAATGTGAATGTTGTAAGGATAGTGTTTTTACTGTAATTAGAACTGCTTCCACCGCTGTGTTTGTGCGATGGCGGTCACTATAGAAACAGGTTATGTGGAATTCATTTCAAGTAGAAGGTATCCGACGGAGGTTTTAGTTGAAATAGAGTAGTTGGTCAGCCTTTTTGAGGTTTTGTCACTGTTCCACGAGGTGTCTTTATGATCAAGTATCTCGCTTTCAGTTGCTATTGTTGTTTCGTATTCCACTTGGTAGACAGAAACATCTAGACCAAGTCCAAGTATTGTGACGGAACATCCATAAGTACAAATCTGACTTGGCTCGGTAACGCTGAAGAAGGAGGGTAGTGTCTTCCGGGAGGACTTTTAGGGGGAACTACCGTGCATTTGTGTATCGTATGGAAGAAAACCCGGAAAATACCACCAGGTAGTCCGACTCACGAGACAAGATGTTGAACATCACAAACGCCATCGAATCTTCTCGGTGTTTTTTTTAAACAGTGTCTACAACAAAGCCGTCAGCGGGTTGAACCTCCACCCTAATGCTCACCAGTGGCGCACGTTGCCATTAAGCCTGAATCGGGCAATTGCTATTGTTAAATTTCATTAAAATTTGTCCATTTTAAAATTAATTGAATTTCGATATTTGTTTATTTTGTTCTTGTTTCTTAAACTTAATTCAAAAATAATAAAGATTAAGCAACAGTTTCAGTTTAAGAAATGGGAGACTTTAAAATCTCAAGTACATAAAATCGTGTATAATTCGAAAGATAGGCTCATTGTTGGGCATGCTGGCTTGTCCACATGATTTATTCCTGGTGCTCAACTAATATGCAAAGTTTCATCCGGAAACTTTATACAATTTAAAAAAAAAATTATAAACCAAATAAAAAATACAATTCTTAATATCAATGTCGAAATGATTTCAGTTTATGAAAAGTTATATCTATATTTTTTTTTCCTCCTGTAATTGTTTGGTGCAAAATATGCTTTTCAAAATTTTTTGCCGTCTTTTTTAACATTAGAGCTAATTTTATTGATTTACTACCAACCAAACTCTTGTATTAGTCTTATGACGAGTCAAAGTTATCTATAATTTTTTATTCTACGCGAGTAATTCGCTTCTTTTGGCTATTAACAAAAAGGATAGGTCTAAATATGATCAGAAACTATATTTAGGAAAATATAGCTAAGAGACATCAGCAAACATCTAATTAATTAGTCAGAGTTGTTATTTTCTACATTAACTTCGAACCTTTACTACTTTTTAAATATTTAACATGAATGGATTTCATTTCTTCAAATGCAGCTGGCAATTAGACCGTGATCTTTTTTTATGCTGCATAATGCTGACCGTGCTTTTTCTTTATAAGGGCTGCACCGATGTTACTTACTTTGCACTACCCAGGGGCCGCGTGTAACTTGATAATAAGCCACGGACACGGAATAACAATGCCCCTGCAACGCTCTACCATCCTGTTAGGACCGGGACCTACGGTTTAAAGTGGATTCCGAACACTACAAACACCCATGGCAACGCCGGGATTTGAACCCGATACCTGTGGTACCGAGCGCTAGACACTCGGCCGTCAGGCCCCATTAACATGAATAGAAGAAATATTATTATTATTTTGTTGGTGGGCCTCGTGTTCAACTTATGTATCCCACGAGCAGTCCACTGACTGATGGTGACTGGAGTGCATTGCCTTCCTTAAAGAATTTTAGGGTTAACTGTTACACATTTGCGATATGATTCATTTTAACGGTTAATTATCAATTGTGGTTTGTTAAGTAGAGTAGAGAACTGCAAAACGATATATTAGAGAGTTTTTGCATACCGTACGTTAGTTACCGTAGGACGTCCGTTAGCTTTTTCTCCCTAGCGCGCATGCTCATAGGAAACTGCGCATGCGTATCTGTAATAATGTTTCCTATGAGCATGCGCGCTAGGGAGAAAAAGCTAACGGACGTCCTACGGTAACTAACGTACGGTATGCAAAAACTCTCTATTGTATGGACAACTTAACTGTACAACAGTACTGGCGCGGTCAGTACTTGGGTGGGTGACCACCTGGGAACACCGCGTGCCGTTGGCATTCAAAATTTGGGACCTAAATGGCCGAGTGTCTAGCGCTCGGTGCCACAGGTTTCGGGTTCGAATCGCGGTGGTGCCATGGATGTTTGTAGTGGTTCGGAATCCACTTTAAACCGTAGGTCCCTGTCTCCTATGAGTGTAAGAGCGTCACGGAGCCAAAGTCAGACTTCTACCTACGGGTGCTCTATCACAACAGAAGCTGCTTCCTTCCCCTTCAATCATGAGTACGTGTGGGCTTGGCCAGCCAAGTGGGATAAGGAACGACAACACAACTTAATCTGTCTGTTACAGGTTTCCAAATTGATAGCTTTTTAAAATATATATACACAGTCCAGTCACATTAATGTGACCACCTGTCAAAAGCCAGAATATACACTCTTGTAAATTCTGGCTTTAAGTGGAGCGTGGAATGTGGTATTTAGGTGGTGGTCACATTAATGCAACTGGACTGTGTATATAATTTTATTATAAAATGAAGACTACTGTAATTTAACATTTTTGGCTTTTTTTTCTTCAATTTATTGAAAGTAAATACTTCATTGATAAAAGAGACAACTTCTTTAAATAAAATTGCATCATTTTTTTTTATATCTGGTCATATGAAATATCATTCATAAGCTTTGAGACATTTATTATGAAAAGTTGAACCTATGCAAAAAAATTATCAGATTATATCAATAAACTGATATTTTTCCAATTCGTGTTGCTTCAAGAAGTTGGTGCAAAGTGACAACATTGAAATGATAAGAAGTGAATGACTAAAATTGCTTATTTTTGAAAAATCTGTGATGTAACAACTTTTATTTATCTGTAACATTCGACCATTTCATATCGTCAAAAGGATACAAATCTGACACAATCGACAATCCCCCCCCACACACACACACACTTCAGATTTTATATCTCTATTGCATATGTAACAGGTGGACTGAAAAGTTCATAGGCTGACACATAAATGGCGCTACTAGTATTAAATCCATATGATTTTTAGTTAGCCCTAACCTTCAAAAGTCGCGTGTATAAATTTGACAGTTGTTGCATTGTTAGTATGTGAGTTATAGCATTTTTAGTGTTCATCATGTGCAGTCCACTCGGCTGACTGTCGATTGGACTCCGGTGTGAAATGATGGAGCCATGTTTCATCCATTGTCACATATCGACGCAAAAATTCGGGTTTATTGCGATTGAACAGCTCCAAACACTGTTTAGAATCGTCAATTCGTTGTTGTTTTGGGTTGATTGTGAGCTCTGCGCGGCACTTTGAACAGAGCTTTCGCATATCCAAATATTCATTCACGATATGTCCAACACGTTCCTTTGATATCTTTAGGGTCTCAGCTATCTCAAACAACTTCACTTTACGGTTATCAGAAATTATTTTGTGGACTTTTTTGATGTTTTCGTCTGTAACAGCCTGTTTGGGGCGTGCATCGTCCTCGGTGCTCATTTCGCCTCGTTTAAATTTAGCAAACCATTTCTCTACGGTTGATTTTCCTGGTGCAAAGTCCGAATAATGTTTATCAAGCCAAGCCTTGGCTTCAATACTATTTTTTTTCGCCTCCCATTTTTTCAAACTAACAAAAGTTGCTTCACTAAAATTATAAACATCAATTTTAGCGTAATTTTTTCGTCATTATTGACAAAATCAATAAAAAATTTAATTTATTTTATCTTATTTCTAGTTAATAATTATTTGATGAATTTTAAATCTTTAGTTAAATCAAAAAAAATTTATTCAATCATTTTCATTTTCAAATTTATATATAACTTTCAAGTGGTTTGAGGTTTTACAATTTTATTATTTTAAAAATTATATCTAATGCAAAATTATATTATACTGAAGTGTTACGAATTTTTTTTTATAAGAGCTGTTTTTTGAAATACAGTAAATTCATGTTTTATATATATATATATATTATTTCGCGTATTTGAATCAAAAATTATGGTACAAAAACTAAAATATTATAAGTAAATTGTTATTTAGTTATTATTTGTCCGACTCGTGTCTCAGTGGTAACGTGCGTTGCTGGTGAGTATTAGGGCTGAGTTTCCATCCGCTGGCGGCGTTGTTGTAGACACTGTTTCAAAAAAGATGAAACTCAATGGTGTTTGTGATGTTCAGCGTCTTGCCCCGTTAGACGGACTATCTGGTGGGAATTTTTCGCATTTTCTCCCATACTATACGCAAATGCGGGGTAGTTCCCCCTTAAAGTCCTTCTAGAAGGCACTGCCCGCCTTCTTTAATGACCACGTCAGACTTCTACCTGCAGGTACTCCATCACAACAGAAGCTGCTGCCTTTCTTTCCATCCATGAGTAGACTACTCATGGGATGTCCGTCCTCTGTAGGACATTGAGGATTAGTCACAATAACAGTTATTATTTAGTTTAATTTATTTTATTTTAAACGTATAGTGCTAACGTTTCACTCATTTGGATTAGATGTTTTTTTCTAAATATAGTCTTAATTCAGAACATTGTCATTATTAAAATTGAAAATAGGCATTATTAGAATTACTGTAATCAACTGATTCATAGCAAGAGTTTCCAAGATCAATATAAATTAATCTAACGATTATTATGGCAACAACGATTATTATGGTATATATTAATATATACCATAATAATAGCTGCTATTATCACTAAAAATGCCTTCACTTTCTGCTAATTTTGAAAAATATGATGCGAAGTAAAATGTGAGTCATACACGTGAACTCGATTTTGATTTTAAACAATACGAGTTACAACAATATATTATATTCGTTTAAATCCAGAATTAAAAATTAATCTTTTTTGCACGTGTCAGCTGGTGTTCTGTAAAGATACAAATATGAAAAAGAAATATACTTCGGGATTTAAAGAAAATACAAATTGTAAAAGTTCTGTAGGCTTTTAGTATACTAGGAACTATATTTACCACAGAAGGGTGGGTTGGGACTTGTGTATAAATAAAACTTCTTTGGGCGATGTTGCTTAATTACGTCTTTCTTTGCATCTGCTCGGAATCCCATGGTGGCGCACTGACTTCCGTCCGTGGCACAATCTGAACACTTGCCAGCAGTGAACTTTTCCCAGGAGTCGCACGCCACTGCAACTGGTTTGCATCCGTAATGGTTGGGAATGGTGGCCATGAAGTAATCAATCACTTTGTAGTGGTCACATACAACCAAGTTGCGGGCACCTGCGGAAAGGAGACTTTTTATTGGTTAAAACGGTTTGTAATAGCATGTTTGGGTAATTTAAATTACCGTAATTCAGTCCCCATAATCGGTACCTGCATATTTCGGCTGGTAAAAGAACATGCAAATGTGTAATCCTCAGATGGTTTGTGTCTGTTTATTTAATAAATTCCATTTTTGTATTCGTGACTGAGATAAATTAGTATAACATTATTTTTCCATTTGGGCTTTTTCGATGTTTATGTTGCATATGACATATAGAGAAGTATATGTTATGTCAGATAGACGAAATATGCATGAAATAGCTATGTTAGGCGCGTAAAAATATTTATTGGTCATAATTCATAAAAATACAAACAAATTCGCAAAAAGTAATTTTAATTACTTGTTCCATTGTTCCTGGTCTTTTTTTATACATGCGCGCACCACTGAGGTATCTTGCCTTTTATCGTAAAAATACGACTATTTTCTATACAATAATTTTCACTAAAATAATAAATTCTAATGAATAAATTTAGTAGCGTTGTATTATTGTTTTGGCTCTCCAGCGCTCGGTTCCACAGATTTCGGATTCGAGTCCGGGTTGTAACATAGATGTTTAAAGTGGTTCGGAATCCACTTTAAACCGTAGGTCCCGGTCCAATATGACTGTAGAGCGTTGGGCGTAGTGCTGACAACTCTACAAGGTTAAAAGCATCTCCTATCTCGAAATCTGCCAGTAGGCAGACGGCCTCGGCCCACCACGGGGCTATTGCGCCAATGAAAAGGCAGAAGAAGAAGTATAATTTTTTTTTTTTATTATTATAATTATTACATCTAAAAGTTTTGGCTAATAAATTCTTACATAAAAGAATTAACGTCTTGATAGTGTGTCATAAGCAATAATGAAATGAATTGTTAAATTGCTGTTTAATGCAGAATTGACTTATAAGTTGTACTGTACAATTCTGTGATATAAACAAAGAAAAGAAAATACTCTAGAATACAGGAATCTTTTTTTTTTTCTTTCTAGGTACTCATTCTCTATTATTTTGATTTTTAGATTTGATTAAATCATATTATAAATTTAGATATTTTTAATTAATTAGTAGAGTATAGATTAATAATAAATTTTTCTGGTACCTTCTAGTACGCCCTTTTTTATGAAAGTTTTAACAGCAGGAGTAGGGCATCCTGGTTGTCTCTCCCCACCATTCGGATAAAAATCAATGTGTCCAGTCTGTTCCAAGCGACTCGGTTCTAGAATGAAATATTATTTTTAAGAAATAAATGATATTGAAACAGAAAATCATACTGAAACGTGAAAAATTCACAAAATCATAAATAGCAGAAATACAGGATTGAATATAAATTTTTGTTGTTCAAAATTCATACTCTGTACTCTAACAGTATAATGTAAGTTTATAAAATTTTATGAGAAGCAAAATTAACTTCTCCCTGTTACAACAAATGTGATTAAAAAATTATTGCTGTGAATAACCTATTGTATGGTTTTATAGCTTCTTTAATCTGTGCTTTTGATTTATTTTAGGAAGCAAAATACTTATTTTATATATTATAATTTTAATAATTAGCTGGCCAATATTCTTAATTTAAAAATATTCCTTTCTACTTTACTTATGTTTTCGTTCTTGTCGCCCGACTCGTGTCTCAGTGATAACGTGTGCGCCTCTGGTGAGCAGTGCCGAGGTTCAATCTACTGGCGACATTTTTGTTGAAGCTGTTTCAAAAACGAAGAGATTTGATGGCGTTTGGGATGGTTGCCTCGTGAGCTGACTACCTGGTGGGGGTTTTCCCTTTTCTCAGACGATACACGAATGCAGTAATTCCACCTAAAAGGTCCTCCCTGAAGGTACTGCCCTCCTTCTTCAGCAACTCGGAGCTAAGTCCGACTTTTTACCTATGGGTACCTCATCACAACAGAAGCTGCCCCCCCACCACACCTTTTATCCATCCATGAGAGATGACCGTCCTGCACTGCATGATACTGAGGATTAGATGCAACAGCACGTTCTTTCTCTCGCTGTTATAATTTTAATTCCATTTTAAGCCTACATAAATTAAACTTATTCTAAGGCATTGTATAGCTCTGTAGCGTAAATTATATATATATATATATATATATATATATATTTCAATTCCATTTAAAATTGTAATAAATGTAATTTATTTCAAAGGTGTAGGCTTCTGTGAATCTAAATTGATAAAAACTAAAGAAAAAGCAAAATATTTTAATTTTTACAGAGATTACTTACTATCTGCATCTATATCACTCAATGTCCATGTATTGTACTCATAAATAATGCGTTTGGAAGTTGATCAAGCCTTACTTCGGGAGAGATTGCTTTAGCCATAAACTGAGCTGATCTAAAGCTAAAGAAGAAAAACAATATTAATAATAATTTAAGTTTCCAAAATGTACTCCTTATCTCAGCTAGTTTCTTAGTGCAGTAGTGGTATATGTGTCATTAATTTAATTTAATTAATGACTTTATATACTATACACTCTATTCATTAATTTGGAATTCTAATTTTTTAAAGTCATTAATATAAATTGAATGTATATAATCACAATCCCTTATAAATCCACAAAGCATTGAAAAGTTAACCATTTAAAACATTTTCTGAATTATTTTTCTTTTTCTTTGCATCTAAATTATTTTCTCCTTTTACGAGACAATAATTAGTAATCATCAAAGCAGTTATGGACAAATATCAGCTACTAAAAGCATTGTGTAAGTTGAGTCTTTGATGAGATAACCATGATTTATTTATCAAGCAGGAAAGATTCAATGTTTTTTACATATAATGGGATCAAATGTCCTTGCAATGGCTCCGGCAGAAAAAGAAAAAAAAAACCCATCAACATCACAACCAATGCAATCACACAACTGCAATCTTCGCATTTTTGTGTGATGTTTTATACTCAGCGAGCGGCTTGTGATGTCTATGGAAAGCATTAGTGGCTCTTCAAAGTTTTAAATCAAATGGCAGACCTACACTTGTTAAACACATCGTTTCCATGTTTTCGTTGTTTGATGCAAGTAAATCGACAAGTTTACCATATTCTCATCACAATTTTTAATATTTTGAGAAAAAAAAAAAATACAATGCTTAATCATGAATTTTAAAGAAATAAAAAAAATCCCCATCACATTCCAATGACGTGTTAAATATGCATGTTGGCGATCAGCAAACTCTTTGAATACGTGCAATACCGCCATATGGAGAGTTTTTTCCATACGTTTGTAGTGCAGAAATCGGTTGGTTTTGCTGTATAACTTTTATAACTAATAATTCCTCACTTTAAAAATATTCTCTCATATGTCTTTTTTTCTTCTCACACAATTAGGAGTTATTTTAATCAACTATGGTGCAAAATGTCTACAGCAAGGGCCTGAATGGCCGAGTGTCTAGCGCTCTGGCGCCACAGGTTTCGGGTTCGAGAACCCGGCGGTGCCATGGATGTTTGTAGTGGTTCGGAATCCACTTTAAGCCGTAGGTCCCAGTCTCCTATGACCGTCAAAGAGTCACGGAGCAGAAGTCGGACTTCTACCTTACGGGTGTTCCATCAAAACAGAAGCTGCCCCTTTTTCCCTCCATCCATGAGTAGATTGCTCATGGGGTGCCCGTCCCACTGCAGGACACTGAATATTAGTCACAAACAAACATGTCTACAGCAATAACTTCAGAGGAAATCAATATAGCTTAATTTGCAAAAAATTCAATCTCTTCATTACCAACATGAGATAAATATACTTAGAAATAGAACACTTTAAAATTAATTTGATTCGCTATGGGTTTCATAAAAGTTCTAAATCTATATCAACAGCAACAAAATCAAAATCATAACAAACCAGTTATTCTCCCAAGTCTGTTGATTCTTTCGCCAGCATAACCTGCTACTTCAGTCCCTAGGCTGTGGCCTTTAATTATATGAATTCAGGACTTACTCCAAAGTCCTACAAAAAAAAATAATTGTGAAATGTTTTGAATATACAAAAAAGTAGCTGTAGTAGTTAGATTTAAATAAATATTATTAATAAATAAAAAAATATTTTGAAAATGCCAACATTTATGAGATATAACGCTGGGCCGCATGTGTTAATTTGACAGCGCTGATTTATACTCAATAAAATTTATAACTGATTAATATTTAATAAAACGTTACAATCAAATCTTACGTCAGTTTCTTTCTTCTTAAATTAATTTATTTACATTTTTTAAACGTGCTATTTAATGATAAAATTTCAATTGGATTGAAAACTTAAATCTGTTTTGAATAAAATTCTTTAAGTGATTTTTGTTATTATTTCAACGAAATGTTTATGTATGCATTCATCATTGATGCATTCCTAATAATGAACAAAATTTTCAGCTTTTATCATTTATAATATTCAATAACTTTGGCCCGTTATATTTATACCATGGATATAGAAACTCGATTGTTACATGGTACATCAAAGAACAAGTGGAAATCCCTCTTGGATGATACAGCGGCCTGATGACCAATTGGGTAGCACTCTGGCCTTTTATAACACAGGCTTCAGGTTCGAATCCTGCGGGGGCATGAATGT
>BPLQ01003847.1:0-24762 GCA_021605075.1 Caerostris darwini | reverse complement strand
GATCTCTCTCTGCCGCGTCGCTAACTATTCATGGACAGAAGTGCACTTCTAACGACTCTTTGGGGACGTCGGGCGCTTCGCTGTCAGAAAGGGAGAAAGGGTTGACTTGCATTGTGGTCAGCCATAAAGTTTAAGATGACTTTCTTTAAGCAAGTCAGTCTTTGTCCAGGAAAAAAACCGCATAGCAAAATTCTTGGTTGATTTTTATAAAGATTTGATCGCATAAATTTCCGTTTGTGTAAATCAGTGGTTTTTAATACAGTGGTTCATTTTTGATTCAGGAAGACCTTTCAAATTCAAATATTACCAAAATCACACCAAAGACTTGAAAAAAGTATATATATATATGAAAATGACATTATATAAAGTCTGTCATTAAAAATAGTTGACATTAAAATGGCCCCGAAAAGATATTTTCAAGACCTCCTTGGGTGTGTGGATCCTTTAAGAATCACTGGCATGAAGCTCTGGGAATTAAATGTAAGAAGAAATATATATATATAACGACGTGGGCGCTGAGATGTTCATAGGCTGACACATAGATGGCGCTACTGGTATTAAATCCATATAATTTTAGTTAGCCTAACCTTCAAGAGACACGTGTATAAATTATACAGCTGTTACTTTTATTAATATGTGGTTATAGCATTTTTAGTGAAGCAACTTTTGTTAGTTTGAAAAAATGGATGAAAAGGAATTTCGTATGTGTTAATAAAGCATTGCTTTTGGCGAAAATAAGGCTTGGTATTTGATAAACATTAATCAGACTTTGCATAAGGAAAATCAACCATAGAGAAGTGGTTTGCTAAATTTAAACGAGGCGAAATGAGCACCGAGGACGATGCACGCAGTGGACGCCCCAAAGAGGCTGTTACCGACGAAAACATCAAAAAAAAGTCTACAAAATAATTTCTGATAACCGTAAGTGAAGTTGATTGAGATAGCTGAGACCCTAAAGATATCAAAAGAACGTGTTGGACATATCGTGAATGAATATTTGGATATGCGAAAGCTCTGTTCAAAGTGGGTGCCGCGCGAGCTCACAATCAACCAAAAACAACAACGAATGGATGATTCTCAGCAGTGTTTGGGAGCTGTATAGTCGTAATAAACCCGACTTTTGACATGACTTTTGATAAGTGACAATGGATGAAACATGGCTCCATCCATTTTTTACACCGAAGTCCAATCGACAGTCAGCCGAGTGGACTGTCGTGGTGAACACTAAAATGCTATAACTTCACTAAAAATGCTATTAACTTCACTAAAAATGCTATAACTCACATACTAATAGTGCAACAGCTATCAAATTTATACACAAGGTCTTTTGGGGTTAGTACTGGTAGCGCCATCTATGTGTCAGCCTATGCACTTTTCAGCCCACCTGTTATATATATAGAGAGAGAGGGAGATGCAACTTGTTTCCCACAGTTAAAAAATGATTATTTAATTATGCGAATAAAAGATAAGAATATTTAATTTACAAGATTATTTGAATAAGCATTTTTTTGTTCATTTAAAACATTGTTTCTTAAAATTTGAATTCATGCAAATTATTTTTGTATAATAAATTATTATTAATTATTAATTACCATTTAGTTGATTTTTAAAGAAGCCAAACGTTTTTAAAAAAAAAAATTTTTTTAATAATTTGTACTATTTCAAAATTATTTAAAAATACAACAGAATCAGGATTCAAAACCTGTAATCTCTGCTTTTTTCAAATAAATTTACAATTTTTTAAATTAAAAATAACTTCGATAATAACTTATACTATGCATAAAAATACAGTTTTCAAGTTATGAAATTAAATAAAGAATTTTAAATAAAATAAATAATTTTTAAAAAATATAATTAATCAAAACCAAAAAATAATTAACATTTAAAGTTAAGTTAAAATAATCACATATGTTATTTATATTCAAGAAACTATATTATAATAATGATAGCGGTGTAATTACAAAATGTAAAGACATAAATTGTAAAAAAGGACCAGATTTACTAAAAAATATATATATAATAAATGTCTAAAGTAATTAAAACATACTAATGAAGCAAACATTGAAACTTAAGGAAACTAAATTCTTCGAAGAAATAAAACTAAACAAAAAAATTATAGTAATGATAGTGATGATGATAAATTAGAAAAAAAGCCAGTTCAGAAAAACAATTCCAATAAAACTTAAGATTTTTTTTCCCCTTTTAGGAATTTGAGATTTGCTTGGACACTATACTGTAATTCAGTAGGATATGGTTGAAAAGATTTTATTTCTAACTAAGAATTAAATCATGGAAAAAAAGGATAAAAATCCATTAAAGTTTAAGAAAAAGTCTGAGGATAGATTAAGAATCTTCAATTAGCGAAAGATAATTTTATTTCAAAGAAAAATATCCAAGCAATAGGTATCCATAAAAATTGAACTTTATAAATTATTTTAAAACTTTTTGCTTATATATAGAGTAATTTTCATAAAAATAGTGTAATTATTAGTAACACAAAATATTCAGTGTAATGAATAGAAATAAAAACAATAATAAAATTTTAAAACTTTCTGTTTAAATAAGGAGTTATTTTCGTACAAATAATGTTTCACAAAATAATCTGTGTAATGAATAGTAATAAAAATAATAATACAATTTTAAGCTTCTTGTTTATGTATGTAGTAATTTTCGTACCAGTGCTATAACACAAAATAGTCAGTGTAATGATTAGTAAAATTTTAAAATCTTTTGTTTATATACGGAGTAATTTCGTACAAATAATATTACACAAAATATTCAGATTAAGGAATCGTAATAAAATTTTAAAACATTTTGTTCATTTATGCAGTAATTTTCGTACAAAAAATATTACACAAAATATTCAGTATAATGAATAATAATAACATTTTAAAACTGTTTTTATGTGTGGAGTAATTTTCGTACAAATAATATAACACAAAATATTCAGTGTAATAAATAGTAATAAAAATATTAAAAATTTTTTTAACTTTTCGTTTATGTATGGAGTAATTTTCGTACAAATAATATTAAACAAAATATTCAGTGCAATTGTAATGAATAGATTAATAAAAATATTAAATACTCATTTTAAATAGTAATAAAAATATTAAAATTTTTTGTTTGTGTATGGATTAATTTTCGTGCAAATAATATTAAACAAAATATTCATTGTAATAAATAGTAATAAAAATATTAAATAATTTTTTAACATTTCGTTTATGTATGGAGTAATTTTCGTACAAATAATATTAAACAAAATATTCAGTGTAATGAATAGTAATAAAATTTTAAAACTCTTTGTTTGTGTATGGAGTAATTTTCGTGCAAATAATATTAAACAAATATTCATTGTAATAAATAGTAATAAAAAATATTAAAATTTTTTGTTTGTGTATGGATTAATTTTCGTGCAAAATAATATTAAACAAAATATTCATTGTAATAAATAGTAATTAAAATATTAAAATTTTTCCACTTTTCGTTTATGTATGGAGTAATTTTCGTACAAATAATATTAAACAAAATATTATTGTAATAAATAGTAATAAAAATATTAAAATTTTGTTTGTGTATGGATTAATTTTCGTGCAAATAATATTAAACAAAATATTCATTGTAATAAATAGTAATTAAAATATTAAAATTTTTTTTTAACTTTTCGTTTATGTATGGGTAATTTTCGTACAAATAATATTAAACAAAATATTCAAAGTGTATAGAATAGTAATAAAAATAGTAATCAAATTTTTGTTTATTTATGGAGTTATTTTTTCGTACAAATAATATTACAAAATATTCATTGTAATGATTAGTAATAAAAATAGAAATTAAGATTCGGTAATTTTGTAGAAATAAAACAAAAGAAAAAAATTGTTTGTTCAAAAAGTGGTAAAAGAAATAAAAATAGAATCTTATCAAGAAAATTGTTCTAAATAAAAAAATTTGTAATATTTTCATTAATTTTTTTCTATTACTTTCTTAAAAGAAACAAAATATATAGATAAAATATTTATTTAAATATTTAATATTTATTACACAATGACAAAGATTATAAATTTCACAGTCTTCTGTGAGAAAAATAGTATACTAAGTTTTCCAATGTTACAGTTCGTTATCACTCTTTCCACTGCAAAATTTTTTGATTTATTTTTTATAAATTGAAAAAAATAATAATATCAAATAAATATAAAACAGTATTTATTTAAATCTGTATCACTTCATTCTGAATTCCAGCGGGTTACGATTAAACGCATTTCGTTGACTTGAGATTTTAAGCTTTCCATTCTCCTCTAAATTCACTTAAGAAAGCCGCTCGGCTACCCCAGTCATCAATCGCGAATCCCAGGGGTTGGCGGACCCAAGCTACTTGGGCTCCAGCTTCCGATAATAATTATATGTCTCTTCCAAAACCCTCGTTATTACCGGAAGGAGGGCTTTTTATTCCGGAGTTCCTGTGGGTTATTGGGGGGACGGGGGATAAAAAAGGCAGGATAAATGCGCCCAGGGGCATAGGCTCTTCTTTCACTACCGCCGCTCACAACTTCATCTCGGCAGGACGAGGGAGCGCATACAAATTGATGGATTTCAACTGGTGCAATGGGATGTGTGGTACAAACGATCTACTACTGTGTCAAAAGTAAGACCACTTTTCAATTTAAAATTCCCGGGTCTTACGGAATTTCAAATTTTTTTTTCTTTTTTTAGGTTACTGGCACTATCCTCGACATCTGTGGGAAATTTCACGTCAAGATATTAATTAGCGTTTAAGTTACCGTTCAACTTTTGTGAGACGCTAAAACTGATTCCCGCGATTTTGAAATGTCTGAATTCATTGAGCAGAGAACTTGCATCAAATTTTGTATGCGGAAACGTATAGAATGTTGCAGAAGGCATACGATGAGCATTCCTATATCGGAAAGAAATGTCAACAAGTGGTATAAACAGTTCAAAGAAGGCAGAGAACGCGTTGAAGATAAAGAGAGCTCTGAATCGACCATCCACCTCAACTGACGAAGCTCACGTCCAAAAATTAAAGATTTTCTCACACTGCATTGATTCTTCGTGACTTTTCGCCTTGTGTGTGTGTGTGTTTTTCCCCGTCTTTTTCACATGAAATGTCGCCCAAACAGCATTAATGCGTCAAAGAAGGTTTTAGAGAATCTGAATGGAGGGAAATTAATTTCCTCCATTGGCTACTAGAAGCATTAGCGTCTATGTGATTTTCGATGTTAAAAAAAATTTCCACTGCAGTCCATGAGACTCCGCCGTCCGTAAAGAATTAATCCAATCCAACCAACAATCCAGAGACCAAAACTGCTCCGGCTCAAACTTCCGATAATAATTATATGTCTTTTCCAAAAACCAGAAGAATGGGGGCTTTTAATTCCTTCCTTACTATCTTGAGTTATTGGGGGGACGGGGGAATAGCAAGGCGGGATAAATGCGCCCAGGGGGCATGGCTCTTTTTTTTGACTACCGCCGCTCACAACTTCATCCCGGCCTGGAAGAGGGGAGCGTATACAAATTGATGAACGGCAAATGGTGGAATGGGATATGGAGCACGAACGATCCAGATGAGTGGTTCTCAAAGGGTACATGTTAGAAAACTTCCAAGTAAAAATTCCTGAGAAATATGTATCCAGATATAAAAATAATTATCATCATCAATGGCGCAACAGCACCATGGTGGCCAAGGCTATCTGTCTACTAACAGATTTCGAGACAGGAGATGCTTTCTTTTTACGGGGCAGGGTTGTCAGCCCTACGCCCAACACTCTACTGTCATATTAGGCCGGGACCTACGGTTTCAAATAGATTCCGAATCATTACAAACATCGGTGGCACCGCCGGAACTCGAACCCGAAACCTGTGGTACCGAGCTCCAGCACGCTAGTCACTCAGCCAATCAGGCCCCAAAAATAATTACAAGTAACTGTTTTTCTAATCAATTTATTTATTTATTACAAGCAACATTCTAGTTGCTTTTTTTTTTTTTTTTTTTCGTCTTTCTTCATATAAAATGTCGCCCAAACAGTAATAATGCGCCAAAAGAAGCAAAAAGAAGCTAGAAGCTATAACTTCTATGGTTGGCTACTAAAAGCACTACCTTCTATGTGATCTCCAATGTTAAAAATAT
This sequence comes from Caerostris darwini, assembly GCA_021605075.1. Lineage (NCBI taxonomy): Eukaryota > Metazoa > Arthropoda > Arachnida > Araneae > Araneidae > Caerostris > Caerostris darwini. The sequence goes on along the minus strand of BPLQ01003847.1, from coordinate 18,623 downwards.
TTCCATTGCAGCCCATGGGACTCCACCGTCACTATCCTCTCAATGGAGATGAATTTGAATTTATATCCACTAATCGCGGATTGTTGTTTGAAACTTTTCGAATTACAATAAAAGAAGAAAGCATATCAATATCCGTTGTTCTGTCTAATCCTCAGTGTCAAGCAGCGCCGGATGGACACCCCATGAGTACTTCACTCATGGATGGAGAGACAGGGACAGCTTATGTTGTGATGGAGCACCCGTAGGTACAAGTCTGACTTTCTAAAATGAAGTGTCTATGAAGAAGGAAAGCAGTGCCTTCGTGAGGGAGTTTTAAGGAAAATTACCCCCCATTTGCTTACCGTATGGGAGGAAACCTGGAAAACTCCAGGTTTCTGACTAACGGGCAAGACGCTGAACATCACAAACTCTGTGGACTTGATCATCTAAAATTAACTAAGAACTAGAATTTAACTAAATTAACTAATTAACTAAGAACTAGAATTTAATTAAATTAACTAATTAACTAAGAACTAGAGCTAAAATTAAATAAGAACTAGAATTTAATAAATTAACTAATTAACTAAGAACTAGAACTAAAATTAACTAAGAACTAGAACTAAAATTAACTAAGAACTAGAATTTAACTAAATTAACTAATTAACTAAGAACTAGAACTAAAATTAACTAAGAACTAGAATTTAACTAAATTAACTAATTAACTAAGAACTAGAGCTAAAATTAACTAAGAACTAGAATTTAACTAAATTAACTAATTAACTAAGAACTAGAGCTAAAATTAAATAAGAACTAGAATTTAATAAATTAACTAATTAACTAAGAACTAGAGCTAAAATTAACTAAGAACTAGAGCTAAAATTAACTAAGATCTAGAATTTAACTAAATTAACTAATTAACTAAGAACTAGAACTAAAATTAACTAAGAACTAGAATTTAACTAAATTAACTAATTAACTAAGAACTAGAACTAAAATTAAATAAGAACTAGAATTTAATAAATTAACTAATTAACTAAGAACTAAGACATCTAAGAACTAGTATTTAAATCCACTTGTTTATTATATTATAGTTTATCCACTGGTTTAGTACTCATTTTTGAAACAGTGTTTACAACTATGCCGCCGGCGGATTGAGCCTCAAACCTAATGCTCGCCAGCGACACTGAGCCACGAGTCGGCCATATGAATATCTAAAAACGCTTATGAACATTTTACTAAAATTTTCAACGTCATATTTATGTGAATTAGGATTTTCTAACCTCACCACAATTAAGTGTAAAAAGTGAAGAATTTCTCACGTAATGAGGAGGAAACGAGATTTTCCTTTTTAAATATATGCCCAAACATCGAAGAAACCATCAAGCTCATGTTTCTCATAAACACACGAATAATACAAATTAGACGCAAAAATTCTAGTGTATGTTATGTGTGTAATTAAAATTATTAAATTTGTGTAAACAAATTAAAAATAGTTGTTGGAACCTTCAATTCTCAATATTGACTTCTTATCCATGGGGCCTGAATGGCCGAGTGGCTAGCGCTCTGGCGCTCGTTACCACAGGTTTCGGGTTCAAGTCCCGGCGGGGCCATGGATGTTTGTAGTGGTTCGGAATCCACTTTAAACCGTAGGTCCCGGTCCTAATAGGATCGTTGAGCGTTGCGGGGGCGTTGTTACTCCGCGTCCGTGGCTTATCTTCAAGTGACACGCGCCCACTGGGTAATGCAAAGTGAGTAACATCTGTACAGCGCTTGCCTCTTTAGACATCCAAGACCAAGCTGTCTCAATGTTTGCCAGCTGCATTAGGAAGAAAAACTTCTTATCCATGGATATCTCATCATGCAATTACTTGTGTCTTATCATTTGAAGAACCTTATTTGGATAAGTATTATAGAGATAAGAACTATTAAGATAACCAATATTATGGTATTTGCTTATTTAAATTCTCCAAAGTGTGGATTTCTTTTAGCTTAAATTCTTTCATTTTTCTCCAATCCATTATCCATCATGCATTTAAATCTTGAAAATCAAATCCGGTATTTAAATCCGGGTCACTTTCATCAGTTTATATCATAAAATTTTTAAAAAAATTAATTTTTATATTATAATGCGAAATAATTTTTAATTTAACAATTTATTATTCAAATTCAACTTAGTTATTCTTCAACATTATGAAGCAGTGGAATGAATGCAAGATAATAAATGCTAAAAATAAATAAAAATTACTTGCATTCAATTTAATTTAATTAAAAATATACAAATTAGAAATTATAAACTGTATATTTTTAATAGCATCTGAATTTTACGTTCAATTAATTTAATTAAATTAATTCAATTAAAAATACACAAGTAATAATTTATGCATATTTTTAATTGTATTTGAATTTTGCATTTAATTTAATTAAGATTATATAATTAATAATTTATTAATTATAAGATGTATATTTTCAATTGCACTTGAATTTTGCATTCAATTTTATTTAATTTTATTTTAATTAAAAATATACAATTTATAATTTAACAATTTTAAATTGCATACTTTTTAATTGCATTTGAATTTTGCATTCAATTTAATTTAACTTTAATTATTTTAATTAAAAGTATAAAATTTATAATTTATTAATAATACATTGTATATTTTTTAATTAAATTAATTAATTCAATTGTATGCAACTTATTTTTATTTATATTCAACAAATATTTTGTATTAATTCGTTAACATCATCATGATATCTTAATTCATTAATATCATGATGACTTTAAATGTCATAACTGTTTTGAAAATACTTAAAATTATATTTTCAAGCCCATGAATACAAGCTAATAAATGATAAAATAGTATAAAAAATTAATTTAATTCATTCATTTTGTTTCATAAAAAATAAATTACTTATTTAAGTTTTAATTAGATTACAATATTATTTGAATTTTAATACAAAACAAATTTCGATTTTAAGTTTATTAGATAGCAAAATAATCAAATAATTTAAAAGTATTTAAAAAATATAGTATTAGTTAAAATTAATATTAAATGTAACATATTTACAAAAAAATTTAATATTTTTTAATAAATATGATTAAATAGTTCAAAGAACTTTTCAGTTAGTTGTTTTATTAAATTTCTGCACTGTCCTTAAAACAAAAGAAAATTACTAAAAAAATAAAAATTAAAATTAGTGGTTCTCCTTTCTGGCTTTTGTATGACAAGAACAGCCAATCAGCGTTCAAGAAACGGCAGAAGAAAGGACGCATAATTGGCGCAATTTTCTTGTCTTAATTAGACCTCTAACAAGTCAGTTTGAGTGCTCTTACTGCTCGTTATTTTACTTATTTTTCATTATTATTGTTATTATTATTCCTGAATTTCATTTTTCGTGACTGGCTTCTTATTTTGTCAGAGTTTTACTTTTAAGCACATGTTAGGTATATAATATCAGGAAGGAAACGTTACACTTGAGAAAGTAGCATGTTTTGTTGAATTTGCTTTTCGACTTTTTTTTACACTGGAAAAGATGAAATTTAATATTAGAAGCTGAAAATAAAAAACGTTGTTTTAACCGTAATTGTAAACCTAACGAACAATGGATATGATACAGTTAATTTTTTTTGATAACAACTTTTCAGAGAATTTTCAGTTTATTTATTCTTCGATGTTTTTATTTGTATTGTTTTAAATTTTTGTAAAAATTCTGATAAGTCTTTTTGATTTCGATATTTTTAAGGAAATAGCATATAATATTTCTTATTAATATTTTTTAGACTTATTGTGATGAATAACTGATATATTTTTAATTATAAAATAATCTTCAATTTCACGATTTTCTATCTTTAACTTAATATTCCACTTTTTTAGAAAATATTTCTAGTGAGTTGATAAAATTAGAAAAAAATATTAAAAAAAAACTCTGATAAGAATGACTTCATGCAAATACTAATAAAACTTTTAGGAAAATATAAGGGAAAAAAATTATTAGATATATCCATTATTTATTTTCATTTATTTCCAAAACTCAACAGTATCAATAATAAATTCCTTATATATATATAGAGAGAGAGAGATATGAATGTATATATATGTGTGTGTCTGTGTATAAGGAATTTATTATTGATTTAAATAAAGTAATACTTAAATATCAAATAATTTAAAATTATATACAATTAAAAAATAATATGAAATAATAAATTACTACTGTTGCATTTTGGAAATAATGAAAATAAATAATTGAAATATATAATAACGTTTTCTTCCTTACGTTATTTAGTTAACAACATGAGAAAAAGTCTTAACAGTTTTTATGCGAAATATTATCATTTTTTTTAAAAAATATTTAATCGTTTTAAATAGTGAAATTGAGGAAAAAATTTTTTAAAAAGAAATTCAATAATTTATCGGAATATATCTAAAACAGTAATAAAAAAGTATCAAATGCTATTTCCATAAAAATATTAAAATCAAAAAATCTTTTCTGAATTTTTTAAAAATTCATATAATAAATAAAAATTAAAAAATTGAATTGAAAAATCTTTAAAAGATTTTATCAAATATACATATATATCATAGCATTAACAATAATTTAATACGTAAAAATATTATTTATTAAGTAAAGTAATTTTTTGCAAAAAATAATTACGAAGTACTCATTAAAAAATTTGGTGCAAATTTTAACATTAGGATTTGTAAAATAACTAAAACAAAATACAAGATTTTTTTTTTACCTGATATTATCTTGAGTTACATACAAACAACCCAGCTAATATAAACATTAACAATGAGTTATTATTATGTAACAATGAGTTTTAAGAAAAAAAAAAACTCTTTTTATACTTTATTTAAGAAAAATTCTCCAATGAAAAATTATGTCTCTTTTTCTTAACTAGTTAATACCATTTCAAATTCAATCAAGTATGATTTTTTTAATCAGTGAGAGAGTACTATAAAAAAACTAATTTCTTGTTTCATTTTTAGTTTTCTTTATCAAAATATACACAAGGAAAAAATTGTACTGGATTTCACTTCAATTCTTTTTATGAATTTCTTTGTACCGTAACTAGAAGTAGTTATTTTTAATTTTAATTATTTTTGGTTACAAAATATTAAACTAGAAACATTTAGCAAAGCTAAGTTCATAAATTATAATTAGTAGACGGACCCTAAAGATATTTTTCTTTTTATTAAAGAAGACAATTTTTTTTTTGTCCTGGTCCATTTATATACACTTAAAGAAAACCTAAAAACATTATTAGAAAGTCTTTCTTTTTTATTATTATAATTATTTAATTATTATTTTTTTTAACTTTGTTTATAAAAATATACACAAGAAAAAAAAAATATTGAATTTCATCTTAATTCTTTTTATGAATTTCAATTCATTTTAACTAGAAGTAGTTACTTTTAATTTTAATTAAAAAAATTTTTGTACAAAATATTAAACTAGAAACATTTAGCAAAGCTAAGTACATAAATTATAATTAGTAGACGGACCCCAAAGTTTTCTTTTTGTAAAGAAGATATTTTTTTTTTCTGTCCTTTGAGCTTTAGCCGTAACTCATTAAATTGTGATGAAGCAGCTTAAAATGTTTTTCTCCCTAAATTTACAATTATCTGTATCCATTTAGTTAGGCCACGAAATGTTTTCATCATAAATCTATCCCTCGGTTTTCCTTCAAAAGCTTATCCCTGCTCTTTTCTTCTACTTCTAATTCCACACAGTACACACATAAAAAAAGAAAAGGAAGAAAAAATTAAATGTCATTTATATACACTTAAAGAAAACCTAAAAACATAATTTGCAGTTCTTTCTTTCTTTTTTTTATTATTATAATTATTTTTTTCTCTCTCTCTTTTATTTCTACAATTTTTCTTGTTAAGGCCAAAGACGAATAAGAAGTAAGAGAGGATAAAAAAAAAAAAAAAAAAAAAAAAAAAAAAAAAAAAAATGGTACTTTCTGCTCGTAAAAATGGGAAAAATAATTAACTTTTTTTTTTTTTTACTCAGTTGAGGATGGCAACAGTGCTTTTCGTTGTGCTTCATCATTTTTATTACTCTTTTTATGCATTTAGTCTCTCTTTATTCTGTGTGTGTTAATGCGAGCGTTTATAATAGAGGCGTGTAATTTAAAAGGCTGCCAGGGATTCTAGCAACCTTGTTGATTATAATTAATGGCGAACCGACCACGGGAAATTGTTTTTCCGGTTCGTCGTCATGTGGTATTAAAATTTGGTTGTCATAGCGACGCGACGCTTGTAAGGGTTTATGGCCATTTGTTGGGGCTACAGTCCACGAGTGCTGCTTTTTTTTACCACTGACGCACACAATGGAAAACGTGATCAAACAAAGTGGCTAAAAGCACATAACCCACTTGTTATGGCCATTTATCTGCCTCACAATGCGAGGTGTGATGGCAGAAGACAAATAGGCCATTACGGCCATTCATCTTGTTCACCTTCTTGAGAAATGGCCGGGGTCACTCACCCCAAGGAGTCACGCGCCTTCTCTCAAATGAAGATGCAACCGATACTTACTACTGTGTCCAAAAAGTAAGACCAGTTTTCAATTTAAAATTTCTGGTAATTTCTAGGTTTAAAATTAGGTTGCTGGTACTGTCCTTAGCGTCTGTGTGAAATTTGATGTCAAAATATTCATTAGTGTTTGAGTTACGCTTGGCTTTGTGAGACGCTAAAAATGATTCCGGCGATTTTTGAAATGTCTGAATTAATTGAGCAAAGAACTGGCATTAAAGTAAGACCAATGATTTTTTTTTTAAAAAATTCTTTATTTATTCTTCCAAATTTATTTCACCTTCAAAGTAATCTCCTCCGGACACAATGCACTTACACCAACTTTTTTCTCCTATCCCAAAGCATGCTAAAATGTCATTGGCATGGTTGGCCTTCAAAGTGTTCGATGATTCACGTTGAATCTCTTCAATCGACTCGAAACGGTGTCCCCGGAGTGATCTTTTGAATTTAGGAAATAGTCAGAAGTCGCACGGTGTGAATACGGTTGTTGTGGAACGATATGGGTTTCACTCACTCCAAGGAGTCATGCGCCTTGTTTCAAATGAAGATGCAACCGATGCTTATAATGCATGCCACTCAAAGGTTTAGCTACTTCAAGAAAGAACGTCTTCAATAGAAGAAAAATGATTTTTTTTTCAATTTAATAAATTTTATTCATTTTATATTTATTGCAAATCAATCAGCAAGAAAAATAATGTACAATTAATAAGTGACTATTGGGTTTTGCAGAAGAAAAATAATTGAAAACTTTCTCTTTTTTTTTTAATGCAGCTGGCAAACACTTAGACAGCTTGGTCTTGGATGCCTTAAGGCAAGCGCTGCACAGACGTTACTCGCTTTGCATTACCCAAAGGGTGCGTGTAACTTGAAGATAAGCCACGGACGCGGAGTAATAATGCCCCCGCAACACTCTACGATCCTATTAGACCGGGACCCACGGTTTAATGTAGATTCCGAAACACTACAAACATTCATGGCACCACCGGGACTCGAACCCGAAACTTGCGGTACAGAGCGCCAGAGCGCTAGCCACTCGATCATTCAGAACCTATATATATATACACACTACATATATCCGAACATATTCCGTGTATAAGCCGAGAGTGCATTTTTTCTTCAAAAATTTATAAAACACAAGTTCAAAGCCGTATATAAGCCGAAATTGAATACTTTAATAATTGAAACTACTGCTCTAATACTTTAATAATTAAAAACTTTATTGCTATTTTTTTAGGAAAGTGATATACATGCGTACACAGTACAAAAAACGTATAGTAACGTACTTAAGTACATTGTATTACAAATAACGAAAGACATATAACGTATAACGACGTTTCACGAGTAAATAATCTAAAATGCATAATAAACTCACCTCAAATACGCATGAATTCATCTCATACAGAAGATATAAATGATAATTATCATCATACATTTCATTGGATTTAATCTCTTCAGATATGAATATCTTAAAAATAACAATTATTTTTGATTTGATATAATTTATTCATTTTATATGTATAGTACCTCAGAGAGACAAAATAATAACAACAATAATAAAATGACAATAATAATAATAACAATAATATAATTGAATGATCATTGAGTTTTGCAGAAGAAAAAAAATTTAAAAACTTTATATTTATTTTTTTAGAAAAGTGATATACATGTACGCTGTATAGTAAATAACGAACGACATAAAGCGTATAATGAAAAATTATAACAATGTTTAACGAATAGTAAATAATGTAAAATGCACAACGAACTCCAAATATGCATGAATTTTTCTCAAATAGAAAATATAATTGATACTTATCATCATGCATTTGAATGGTTTAACCTCTTCAGATTAGAATATCTTCAAAAAAAATCATTAATTACTTTTTATTGGTAAAGTTCATTCCCTTTATATGTATAACAACTCAGAGAGGCAAAAAAATAATATACATTCAAATAGCCATTGAGTTTTACAGAAGAAAAAAAAATTGAAAAATTTATTTTTATTTGTTTAGGTAAGGGATCATTGTATAATATATAAGGGACGACATATAACATATAACGAAATATTATAATTTGTTTATAATGATTTTTAACGAACAGTAAATAACGTAAAATGCATAACGAATTCCAAATACGCATGAATTCTTCGCATCGCTACTCGATATAAATGATACTTAACATTTATATTTGAATGATTTAACTTCTTCAGATACGAATACTTGAAAAAGAACAATTATTATCTTTTATTTGGTAAATTTTATCCGTTTTATATGTCTAACAGCTCAGAGAGTCAAAAAGAAAATAATAGTATAAACTTATTAAGTGGCAGTTGAACTGTATGTTCTGTATATTTTCCACATATGTAATTTCATTTTAACAATTTTTATCAAGATACCTCTGAAAAATTTTTTTTTGTTCTAATGCACCTGGCAAACACTTAGAAAGCTTGGCCTTGGATGCCTTAAGGCAAGCGCTGCACAGATGTTACTGATGTTACTCACTTTGCATTACCCAGAGTGCGCGTGTAACTTGAAGACAAGCCTTGAAGATAACTTGAAGATAAGCCACGGACGCAGAGTAACAATGCCCCCGCAACTCTCTACGATCCTATTGGACCGGGATCTACGGTTTAAAGTGGATTCCGAACCAGTACAAACATCCATTGCACCGCCGGGACTCCAACCCGAAACCTGTGGTACCGAGCGCCAGAGCGCTAGCCACTCGGCTATTCAGTCCCTCTGAAAATTTTTAAATGTCGTTTTTTAGGATAGTGGTCGTATAGCGTGGGCGTGATGGCCGAGTGATTAGTGATCGGTGCTACAGGTTTCGTGTTGAGAGTGCCGGTGGTGCCATAGATGTTCGTAGTGGGTCAACCCTACCCTATAAAAAGAAAAACATCTCATTTTTCGAAATCTGCCTGTAAGCAGACAGCCTTGGCTCAATATGGGACTGATGAGCCAATGAAGAAGAAGAATGTATATTAATGTATTATATATATAATGTTATATTAATAAATAATGAATGTTATTATGTACAATAGTGTTGAGATCAGAGAGATTTTATGTGCAGAAAGATACCGCAACACATTTTTCTGTAACAGAATTGAATATTTATTAAAAAAATTAACTAAAAATACGCACGCACAACTCATATATATCAAAGAACATTATTTTTAGCAATTGGCCAGTTTTCTCCATTTTAAGTAGAATAAATTATTTTTTAACGATGTAAGTGATTTCCTTGTTTTAATTTTATGCATTCTTAGTTTATCTTTTCAGGAATTGAAACAATTTTCCTGATGTTATATCTTGAAATCTTGCTTAGCATTAAAACTTCATAAATGTGAATGATCTATCACCCTATTTTCTGTAGATTATGCAAAACAACTATTAATGAGTGCTTTAAAGATCACGCTAACGATTGCATGTATCCTATTTGAATAAACAAAGGTATCTGCAATGGTTCATTTTATTATAGCAATTTTAAAATAAAAAAAATCTTAATAAAATTAAAAAAATGTAAATGTAGAATATTTAATTTCGAAGAGACCTAAGCAAAATTTGTTGTTAATCTCAACATATTAACTAAAATTTCCCAAGATTCAATTCGGTTCTGAATTATTAAAGTTTAAAAAATACCAATGCCATAAAATATATTAGTCTATTTTATATTATATATTTCTCTAAAGTATTTTTTCTTTGCAACTTAAGAAATAATTTACGAGTAAAATGTTTAATTAAATTATTTAATTAATATATGCTTATGTTAATAAATATATGCTTAAAAGAAATATGATAAAATAATATGTTATTTTTTTCTTATGTTGGGCAATTTTAACCAGCACATTCTTATCACCATGCAGATGCAGCTTTATTCTTGTGAGAGGTAACACACATGCCTGGGCATACGCGGTTGTTGCATGCATAGTTATAGCATAATGCACACACATTTGTATTACAACTTAAAAGAATACATCCCTATACAGTAGGGATGGGCAAACTTTTTCGGTCGCGGGCCAAAAATCTATAAAAAAAATAATTAGGCGGGCCAAGATAAATTTTTCTAAAATTTTGAAAACAATATACAAGTATTACAATTTAAATATGTTAACGAGATGAATGAAATCGCGATAAAAGTTTCTTATATTGATGTTCGAAGTGAGATGTACTGATTTTAAGGAACGAGGCTAAATGCTCATCTGTTAGTCTACTTCTGAAATAATTCTTTCTCTGCGGTTCTTATTTGAAAGCACTTGTTCACATTTATAAGATGAAGCAAACATAGCACTGATTTTCTGAGAGATATTAAATGATATAGAAATGATATAGGCGTGAGATATTAAATTTGGGAAACTTATTTTCTATAATGATTTGTAAAACTCAAACTTTGGCATATTTAGAAACAGCTGTTTGAGATGATTGTTAGATTGCAACTCAATTAATTCAACCTGCACACCTCACTGCTTCACAATTTACGTTGAAAAATATCCGAATAGAGAAAGTAAAAAATCATCAATCCTTTGAAAAAAAAGGAAAAAAAATTATATTTAATTAAAGTAAAAAAGGAGATGGATATATAATATATATTTCTTTTAATTTGCTTCGGACCGGAAAATTAAAATTCCATCCGCGGGCCGGATAGAACCTTCCGGGGGGCCGGAGTTGGCCCGCGGGCTGTAGTTTGCCCATCCCTGAACTAAAGGATGAAAAGTAAATATAATACTCAAATTTAAAAAAAAAAATATCCCAAATAAAATTTCCCATTTTATTATAGATATGAACCACTTCACTACACTTATTTTATTTTAATTTGTTTCTACATTTTTAATAGAAAAAAATTCATGAGGCTAACATTGTGAAAATTTAAAAAAAAAGGCATGAGCATGTTTTTCTTGAATTTTTTTATTTCGCATAATTTAATTTCGCAATAATTGTCCATTATCTATTTGAGCAATCATTTTTCAACTAGATATTCAACATTCTATTTCAATCTAATAATATCTATCCTAAAATTTGACTGTGCAAAAACAAATTAAACAGATAAAAATCAGGGGATCAAATCGCAGGATGTTTGTAATGTTCGGAGTCCACTAAAACCCGTAGGTCCCTGTCTAATATGACTGCAGAGCATTAAGCGTATGGCTGACAACCATATCTCATAGAAAGAAAACATCTCATGTTTCGGAATCTGTCAATAGGCAGACGGCCTTGGCCACAATGGGGATGTTTGCCATTGAAGAAATAAATAAACAAATTAACAGGTGGGCTGAAACGTTAATAGGCCCCAGGAAAATGAACCGTAGAGAAGTGGTTTGCTAAATTTAAACGAGGCGAAATGAGCACCGAGGACGATGCACGCAGTGGACGCCCAAAGAGACTGTTACCATTTATCAAAAAAGGTCCACAAAATAATTTCTGATAACCATAAAGTGAAGTTGATTGAGATAGCTGAGACCCTAAAGATATCAAAGGAACGTGTTGTACATGTCGTAAATGAACATTTGAATATGCGAAGGCTCTGTTCAAAGTGGGTGCCACGCGAGCTCACAATCGACCCAAAACAACAACGAATTGATGATTCTAAGCAGTGTTTGGGTTAGCAGTGTTTGATTTACTATCTTCTTCCAAGTTTAGTTTAATAAATAAATTCTCCTTCTCCAAGCGGCCTACCGGCCAATTGGCCAGCTCTCCGGCCTTTGATATCACCGGGTTCAGGTTTGGAACCTGTCAGTGGCATGGATGTTTGTGAGTGGTTCGGAAACCACGTTAAAATGGTAGGCCCCTGTCTAATTAACCTACAGTGTGCAAAAAAATGCTCGTAAAACGACAAGTAAAACCAAATCCTTCTCCAAACAGACGTTTGACGTCAGACAAAGAAAAAAAAATTAAATACACTAAAAAACACGCTTTTAGAGTTAATCAAACAAAAAAGTAATCACTGTTCTAAAAGCGTGGGGTGCTCGATATTAATCGTTATAATTTTTCACTAGTTTCATTCTGAAATGCAAAGTTAGTTTAAAAATGTCATGCAAAGCACCCCACGCTTTTAGAACAGTGATATTAATTTTCTCGTCAGTCATTTTATTCTTATGTTAACAATTATTTTTAATTTTTTTGTTTGATTAACTCTAAAAGCGTGTTTTTTTTTTTTAGTTTTTTTAAACTATTAATTTATTTTTTACTTTTTAGTTTGATTAACTCTAAAAGCATGTTTTTTAGTGTTTTTAAACTATAATATTTAAATGAGGTCCCGGTACGGAGGACTGGTTCTTACAATAACTTAATTATGAGTAAAACAAAGGCTAAATGCGAATATGTCGAGCCAGCCAGGAAATCTCCTAATCCGTAGTCAGGCGCGTTATCCGTTGTTTCGCTGTCCCACGTAGATTTGAATGTCTGAAAGATGTCTGTAAATGTTTCTTTGCAGCTTAAATTGTGTGTATGAGGAGAAACAGATCTCCAGGGAAAAAAATGATGCGACGATCAAGATGACTTTTCAAAGGCTGTGTGTTTCAATCACTAATCCTTGGCTATCCTAATCATGATGAGATAATAAACTGATCAAAATATTTTAGTGTCGTCGGTCCTTGATAAGTCTACAACGTTTAAATTAAATTGGATCGCTTGAAGTAAGGCAAAATCGAGCCCAAAGAGTCAGTTACAGACATACAAACAAACAAACATATATACAGGCAAAACTAATAAAAGCGTATTAAAAACAATATTCTGAGTCAGCAAAAAAGTAGATCCGTTGCCTCTTTCCTTTATGTCATTGTGCTCATGCTCCTGATTGCAATGACTTAAGTTTTTCTGCAATTTTGAATTAAGAATATATTATACTGAAAAGTGGAGATTACCTCATTTCGTAATGTGGACATAAATGATTTATTTTGTAGTTTACTTTTTATGGGCCAGAATGGCCGAGTGGCTAGCGCTCTGGCGCTCGGTACTACAGGCATCGGGTTCGAATCCCGGCGGTGCCATGGATGTTTGTAGTGGTTCGGAATCCACTTTAAACCGTAGGTCCCGGTCTAATAGGATCGTAGAGAGTTGTGGGGGGCACTGGTACTCCGCGTCCGGGGCTTATCTTCAGGTTACACGCGCGCCCTGGGTAATGCAAAGTGAGTAACGTCTGTGCAGCGCTTGCTTTAAGGCGTCAAAGACCAAGCTGTCTAAGTGCTTGCCAGCTACTTTAGAACAAAAAAAAAATTGAAAAGTGCAGATTACCATATTTCGTAATGTGGACATAAATTATTTATTTTGTAGTTTGCTTTTTATGAATAAGAAACAATGACTTTCCATTCTTGTTAACAAAAGCAAATATTGTCTGCCATTTTCTTCTTGAAAGGGTCTATTTCCTATTTTGTATTATTATTATTATTTTTTTATTTATTTATTTTTTTTTTATTTATTTATTTATTTATTTTATTATTTTTTATTTTTTATTTATTTTTTTTTTTATTATTTTTTTAGCTAAAAAAATTGATGTAAAAAAATTTTTTTCTCCAAGTTTTGAAACTGAAACAAAACAAATTGTATACATCGTAAATAAACTGCTCGATAAAAGAGGTTATTTACCAGAATTGTTTTTGAGGAACATGAAGCAAAGCAGCTGACAGGAAAACTATCATTGAAACTTGTGATTGATTATCTATATATCGGTAAAAAAAAATTCTAAAAAAGAACAATAAAATTTAAATTCAATGTTTTTGCTTCAAAAGCTTCACCCTCCCTCTTGTTCTTTCACATAAATTCACTCATTCCACACAAAATAATCTTAAAAAAAGTGAAAAAGAAAAAAAAAAAATTTATTATTAATGTTATTATTTTAAGAAGAAAGACTTTTTCACTCTTGGATAAGCAATATATATATATATATATACAGTCCAGTCATATTAATGTTACCAACAGTCAAAATCCAGAATATACACTTTTGTATATTCTGGCTTTAAGTATGGAGTGTGGCATTAAGTGGAATTCTTTATATACACTGCACTGCAATGTGCTGCCACCTGCCTTCTGTGATTGGTTATTTCAAGTTGGCGTCGAAAGTAGGTGGTGGTCACATTAATGGGGCTGGACTGTGTGTATAAATTCAAATGATATTAGTTCGTGTTGTGAGTGTTAGCGTGATGCAGGACTTAAGTTCGAGTTCGCTGGTGGCGTCCATTGTAGTTTGCTTTTAGAAAAAAAAAAACTTTCTGAGGATTAGGATAACATAACTCCACCTAGGGCGAATTTTACGAAATTTTCACCCGTAAGTCCAGCAAATATGGTACAAATACCCTTAAAAGCTCTTCTTGAAGTCAATAACCTCATCTCATCGTCCTTCGGTGTACGGTTCTTGGGATACATAAAATCAGACACGAAGTATGTATTGTGAATGTGTGACTAATCCTCAGTGTCCTGTAGTGCGAGACGGACATTCCATGAGCAGTCTACACACAGATGAAGGGAAAGGGGCCAGTTTCTATTGTGATGGAGCAGGTGGATGTCTGACTTGGTTCCATGACGCTCTTACAGTCATATGAGATCAGTCAGATGAGATATGAGTCATATAAGATCTACGGCTTAAAGTGGATTCCTAAAACAGACATACATTCATAAATCCGCCTGGACTCGAAACCGTAACTAGCTCTAGACCAGGCATGGGAAACTACGACCCGCGGGTCAACTCCGTCGGTCTTTTAATTTGCCGGTTCGAGGCAAATTAAAAGAAATATCTATTATACATCCATCTTTTTTTCTACTTTGATTAAATATTTTTTTCTTCCTTTTTTCCAAAGGACTGGCGATCTTTTTACTTTCTCAATTTTTGTTCTACAAAACATAAATCGACGGAAATAGCAAGATCAGACAGCTTTCAATCGGTAATGTGTTAAAAGGCTGCTGTGTTCTTTATTGGTTATAACTGTTTACAAATCATTATCGAAAGTAACTTTCCCAAATTTATTATCTCACTCCCAGAAAATCGGTGCTGTGTTTCCTTCATCTTATATATGTGAACAAGTGCTTTCAACTATGAACCTTAGAAAGAATTATTTCAGAAGTAGACTGACAGATGAGCATTTAGCCTCGTTCTTTAGAATCTGTACATCTCACTTCGAATCTCACTATAAGGAACTCTTAAAAATGAAATTGCAATTTCATTCATCTCATTAACATATTTAAATTGTAGTACTTGTATATTGTTCTTAAAATTTTAAAAAAATTTCTCTTTTTTTCTTTTTTTTCTTTTTTTTTTCTCTTTAAAAACTTTTTTTTTTTTCGATTTTTGGCCCGCTACCGAAAAAGTTTGCCCATCCCTGCTCTAGACACTCGGCCATTCAGTCCCACACGAGGTCTAGATTCAATAAAAGTTATTACTATTATTATTGATTAATAGGGCAAATTATCTATACATAAGAAAGTCAATAAATAAATAGGTACAATATATATGTAAATTATAATACTAGCTCGATAAAGCTACTATGTGTACTAGCTAGTAAAAATTTTAATTTAGCGAATTGCAATATTAGCCCCTTTGTTAATTTAATAATAATAAGTGAAAAATATTTGAAACAAATATAAAACTAACGCATTTCAATTTCAAGGGGAGCCATTTTTGCCCACCGTTGTACTACATATATCATAATTCACACACGCAAGAAGTACCATTTATTACTGTAAATGGGTGTAGGTTACAATCAAAAACCAATGAAGGATTTTAATTAAAGAAGGAAATGTCATCCTTTTGAACGGAAAAATTCAAGCTACCGTCCGGATAATTGAATAGCCCATTCTCGTTAAATCCCGAAAATGATCTTTTCAAGATATTCGTCCATCCGCGCTTCGTGCTCCGCCAGCTGTGTGGAACGCTGCGGGTTTGAACTGGAGTGCTTCTCTGTGGGCCATTCAGATATCATAGTTTGGTGAGCACAATTACTTTTTAAGGATATCGCTTATTATGTGTTAACATGCATGCCGTCTCATGCTTCGCTGGATGCGTGCTTAGTGGTGGGAACAATGTTAGAAAATGATGCACATAGATAGAGTTATACAAAAAAATTGGCAAAATTTATACCAAAAAGAATTGTGTAATATTTTTTTACAGTATATTTTGTACACCAGCCTGTATAACTGAGTCATTATTATTCAGGTTGCACAGAAACGGTCTAAAATGTACCCACATTTTGTCAATACGAGCTTGGACGAATTACTTCAATTGTTATATTTGGGGGATTCATACCTTCTTCCTTTCCTCCTCGATCACATCATACATCTCGAAGACCTCCTAGGGGTTGAGTGCATTGATTGCTGTTGGAGTTTCTTTTAATAAAAGCTGCCTGATGGCCAATTGGTTAGCGGTCTGGCCTTTGATACCACACTCTTCAAGTTCAAATCTTGACGGGGCATGGATATTTGTTAGGGGTTCGGATATTTGTTACCACGTTAAACTGTAGGTCTCGGTCTAATTAGCCTAAAATGTGCAAAAAATGACCGTAGGGCGAACACTCTCGAAGACACCGAAATTTATTCCAATCTACAAACTCATTGTACTCATCCCTGGCGTAGATACAGAAAGTTCTCGTCTCAGTTGGTCAAGTCACGAATCTGGCATCTCTTGCATACTCAACGAGCTATATGAATGACCTGTTATTAAAATTTATTTAAGTTAATATGAATTTTTTGAAATTTAAATTACCTCTTTTTTGTATACATATGATTTTATAAGAAAATAATTTAAGAGAATTTATTTGAGTGGTTCAAATTTTTCGAAAAAAAAATGAGTTTATAATAGTTTCAGTTTTTCTCCTTCATTAGCGCAACAGTCCGATGGTGGACCAAGGCCGTCTGCCTACTGGCAGATTTCAAGGCAGTAGATGTTTTTTTTTTAACGAAGTAGGATTATCAACCCTACGGCCAACAGTCATATCACAATGGATCTACGGTTTAAAGTGAATTTCGAACCACTACAGACATCTAAGACAAAGCCGGGAATCAAACCCTGTACCACCGAGTTCCAGAGAGCTAGTCACTCGTCCATCAGGCCCTAATATTCTTGGTTAGGTATAAATATTATCTTTCAATATTTATGATTATATTAATAATATGCAACCACCTTAGAAATATTTTGGTTTTTTCGAAATTCATAAAAATAAGAATTTTAATTACTCATATGAATAACTGGACTTATATCCTATTCAAATAAGACGACTTGAATTACGTTGTTGTGAGTAATCCTCATTGTCTTGCAGTGCGGGACGGACACTACATGAGTAGTCTACTCATGGATGGAGGGAAAGTAGATTCTTTCTGTTGTGATGGAGCGTCGGTAGGTAGAAGTCTGACTTGGCTCCAAGACGCTGAAGAAGGAGGTTAGTGCTTCCGAGGGGGGACTTTTACGAGGAATTACCATGCATTTTCATATCGCATGGGAGAAAACCCGGAAAACTCCCACCGGGTAGTCCGACTCAAGAGGCAAATGTTAAACATCACATACGCCATCGAGTCTAATCGTCTTTTGAAACAATGTCTACAATAAAGCCGCCAGCGCATTATATCTGAGCCCTAATGGCCACCAACGGCGGAAGTTACCACTGATCCACCACTATATATATGTATATATATATATATACATCATATATTATGCATATATGTGTACATCAATCATATACATATATGTGTATATACATCATATATAATAAATATATATATGTGAGAGAGAGAGAGAGAACACAAGTACAAAAATGTGTTAACATGAAATGTAATTCTTTTATTTAATAAAATAATGTTAAATCAAGTTATAATAATGTTATTGTGTCTTGAAGTCTAGAATTAATTTATTTAGTTAATTTCATTATAATAATGTTTGGCAGTTCTTTATTATTACGATTCCCGAGATAAATCGCCAATATATACAGCAAACTGACGTCAAACACCTGAAGTTGATTATGATCACCCAGCCACGTGATAACGTGCCAATCTTCTTGGCGCCATGTAATAACTGGAGCCATGATAATAAGGAAGCAAGTAAGGTTTTAAAACCAATAAGAGCATATTATTTTTCATTCTTGTAAGATAAGATTATTTTTGTCGTGATGCTTGCAATATCTACCTAACGATGTTT